>CM035138.1:86769249-87369249 GCA_020205605.1 Panax ginseng | reverse complement strand
CAATTGTTAAAGATTTCAGAAAAATATTGTTCTATACTTGAGATTGTTGTTCATTCAATTGCTTATACTTGTTGAGCAATTAAATGCTCACCCTTGCAAAATTTAAAATTTTTTGCAGCTATAGCAAAAGAACTTGAACAATTAGAAGATGATAAGAGAAAGGAAATTGTTAAGGATGACCAACAAAGCGTATAGAGGCGTATAAAATGTTGATACTTTATATTACGGTTGTAATATTATTTGAGAAAGAAATGTAAAGGTATTAAATCATGGGATTCGATAGAGACATATTGTAATAATATTATAATTACATTTATGTCTGTAAGGTTTTATATCTGATGTAAGTCATAAGTATAGATGAAGGTAGTACCGTTATGCACCAAGTCCGGCGTTTAAGGGACCCAGATTTTGGGGGCGTCACATAGACTCAGTTGATGAGATTATTTAAATTAAGGAGTTTACACTATTTGTTTCAGCTATACTCAATTGATGTGATTAGTGTAAGAACCGTAAATTTCATGAATAAATATTATTCTAATATAATAAGCAAATGAATATTTATTTGAATATAAATATTGATGTGTTGTGAGATGAGTAATTCAAATTGAATTTATAATAACTGAAAAAAATGTGGAGTTTATGATAAGCTCGAAGAATGCCTTGTGTGGGACGATAATGAGAATTATGATGATTTAATTAATTAAAGAAGGAATTAATAAGTGAATGATTAATTAATAATATATTATTAATTAATTGTTATTATAAGTAATAGCATATTAATGAATAAATAATTGATTAATAGTATAAGATTAATGTTTGTTCAATAAGTTGCTAAGTGTAACGATAGGTAATCACATACTATATAGTAACTACATCTATATAACATAAAGTATAATGTGACATGGTGATATGACTATATAATGTAGGAACTATATAGCAAAATGGAATGAATTATAAGTTACACAAATAATGCTTATGTGACAACATGTATGTGTGAGGACATTAAAGATGTGTTTTATGTAATATTAAATTAGAATAAATCAATGATTTGCAAATTATAATTATTTCAATAAGTAAGTCTAATTGGAATAATAAAGTTTTAAAGAGATATTAGTGACTAATTAAATTGTGTCCATACATGTTACAAATATTAATTGGGCTAGACTAATGTACATGGATTATATGGTATGTGTATATATATAATACCTAACTTTTCATTATGTAATAGCATTAATACATTAAAATCACATTTTGGAAATCCAAGAAACCAAACTAAGCATTTTATAACCAAGTTGCTGAGTTTTAAAACTCGTGTCCCATTTTAAGTGACCCAAACAGTAACCAAACAATAGCCTATAATCTCAGTTGCGTGAACTCCAGCTGCTATAATACATGGTGATGATAGCTACAAAGATGGTGGTTGGCCAACTTCTTCATATACATTGTTTTCTTCTATCTCTCATTGATTCAAACCATGGAGCAAAGCTATAATCTGGGCAGTCATTTCGCTATAAATGGCAGCCACATCCCCTCCTTTCTCAGTTCCTAAAGTTTGTCTGTTAAGTATAATTAGAGAGTGAGTGTTGCTGAGGATTGAGGGAGTATAATCAGTGTATTAAGGGAGTTCATTTCAAGGTTCAAGAGGTATAATATTGCATTGTTCTTAATTTTGAGTTTTGTTAAATTCTTATCGTTCTCTTGAATTCTTGGTTAATTGGTATAAAATGGCATGTCATTGTGTTGTCTGAGTTCGTATACATATTTAGGAGCAATGTAGTTGATCTGGATTGCCAGAATTAGCAATGTGTGTGTTGCTTGTGTTGAGGCTCTGCAGAAGCAGAGCCATTTTTTTTGCTTCTGCTCGAAGTGGCGCGGTCACGCCACTTCTATAGTACAAGACCGCGCGGCCACGCCGACTGCCAATCTTAGATACTGATCTGGTTCACTTTCTGTTATGTTAAGCATGCTAGTAACCACTTTCAGTATGACTATTTATGCCCCTGATATGCTGATATAAGTGACCTTGCATGTAACCACTTACCATAGCTTGGTTTCTAAAGGGAACTTGAGTTTCAAAGTATAAACTCAATGAGCCATGTATACTTTAAATTCCAAACTTGAAAACATGCTATCATGATCTGATTACATATATACATAAGCAGAAAGCGTGATATAGAATATGTGGACTTACCTTGCATGCTTGAATAAGTTTTGATGACCTACAACTGGAAACTTAAAGTTTCAAATAAAAACTTGAAAAACTAATATCTCTTTGAGTTAGGAACTTGTGCACATGCTTATGTGGTCTAGTTATGTATATATGAAAGTATGATGTATAGTAAGTGAAGTAGCTTTGCATGCTTGGTTGGTTAACGTGAGATTTTCAAAAGAAACCTTAAGAGTTTGAAAACTAGTTATGTCAATAACTACGTTACAAGTATTCTGAAATTTGACCATCGTGTTAAGGTGTGTTATGCCTATATACATGATTGACATGAATGCCTAGCTAGTCATACTCATTGTAAAATAGTTGAGCATGGATTAGGACAAGTCTAAATGATGTAGAACTTCATAACTTGAAATAGATGACTAAACTAACGTAAGCATGTACAATTGAGACTTATTGACCGCATAGCATATGTATGACGGATAAACGTAAGAGACTTTGTTAATTGAACACTTAAAGTCTTGATTAAATGAGAATGGATAATGACCTATGTTAAAGATAAGATGTAGGGTCGAACTTAGTTATCGACATCCTGACATGTGTGTTTTGCATGATTCTTATATATGTGCAAGTCGGGATTTCACTGGGATTCTGCAGGAACAGCCATGTCTTGGTTTGAGCTAGGAGCAGCGCGGCCACGCCACTCCTTAGTGCAAACCAAGCACGGTCGCGCCAATATGCAGAATGGACAGAGTCAGTTTAATTATAACCTAAGTTTGATGCATGCTTGTATTATTATCTTGATTTGCAATGCATGCTTAGTGGTATGTCCAGATGTCAATGATCATACTAGCAATAGAATCATAGGTTTGATAAGTACTTACAAACTTTCAAATGTTGAGTCACCTATGACTGCAAAATATGATTATCAAGTAATGATTAGGAACCATATTAATTGATTCATAGTGTCTTGAAAACTGATTTTGTGTTATGTGTATGTAAAGTATGTAATGACTTACGTATAGGATTATACGGTTAAGATAGAATCATATGTGTATGATAAACTTACAAATCGAGTATTGTGTATCGGATGTACATAACTAATGAATATCCTATATACGTAATTATGTTATAATAGGGTTCAAAAAGTATCGATAAGCTAAAGGTTGATAAACTACGCTTGAGGCAAGTATCTAAACCTTACTCTTTATTGAGCATTACTTGAGCTTGTACTCTTATTCGTTGTACAAGTAAACAATTGAAAGTATGATATTTATCTTATGACATAATGCTTCATAGTTAGAATAGAGTTGTTTATATTCTTTGAACTTTGATTTCAAGTATTGAACTTATAATTGTTATTATATACATTTAAAGAGCGGTATGTGCCATTGATTCGACTAGACCTAAATCATAATTTGAAAGAGATCCAAACCAATTGACTGGTGCGAAATCTTGTATTGACTGAGATGAACAACCTTCTTCGAAGGGGGAAACTATAATTGTCGGGAGACCGACGTGCGCACTTGAGTACAATTAAACGATATGCATAACGTAGGGTACTTTAGGCTGATCACTTGTTGTACTCGTTTTTGTTGGATTGTCAGTATATTACTGTTAATTCTAGTAGAAGTTCATTGTCCTTAGTGACTGCTTAGTATTCATTGATTTGAAATCTCGAAATGATTAAGTATTGAATCTTATTGATATTTTCTGCCCTTAGCGACTATTGTTGAGATCCATTGATACATCTTTCTATCCTTGAACTATCATTATTGTTGTACCCTTGAGAAATTAAAACTATATTGAGCACCCTTATTTCTATATTATTTGTTGAGCAAACTTGTTGCTCATTCTTGCTTTTCCTAAAAACCTTTCAGTTAAGGCAGATCAAGGCGGACCCTCGAGCACTGATAAGGGCAAGGACAAAGCTACGGAATAGCTTCATATTTATTTAGAAGTTTTATGATTATGTTAAGACATATTGTGTTATGTTCTAGTTATGTCTAAGATATATTTACTTATGTTTAAGGTATGTAAGAGATGATTTAAGTTACGAAACCTTGGGACGTGAATGATTATATAAAATATATGTAATTTATTCTATTATTTCTGTTGCATGAGATGTTATTTAGTCATTAGATTTGTAGCACGTGGCAAACCCAATTCGAGACGTGAGTGGTCTAAATTTGGGGGCCTCACAATTAGTGGTGTGATTCTTTAAATTATTGAATTGTTTAAAATTCTTTGGAAATAGTTAATGTAATCCAAACCATATTGCTTTGGTGCAGACTTTGATGTTATAACTGAGTTGAATAACCCTATCATATAGGGGAGTGTCGGGTGAGCTGATATTTACCGTTGAATTACGGTGAAGAAAAGATGGAATTATCGATACACTGTTAAAATACAGTGTGGATATGATGAAGTCATAACTTAGGGATGTTTTAATGTGACGCCCCCAAAATAGGTATACATCACCCATCTTGAGTCGTCAAATACATGGTACAGAATTTAAATACAAACTTCTTTGATCTGAGACGACAAAGCGTGGTGAGAGTTTCAACATGGATAATGTCTCGTAGAGAGTATACAAACTCAAATAAAGTCCTCATTATAATTATTATCACACTATTTCACATAATAGTGAGGACTACTATAGCCACCTATCTGGACCGTCACTCCGTTCCTCGACTAGTCCCAGCTATATTCTCATTTTCTGAAGAAACAATGAAAGCAAAGGGTGAGCTCAACTAGCCCAGTAAGAAATATTATGACTAAGATAATGCATAATAAATTATCGTTAGCCTTTAACAATGTTAAACTGATAAAATATAATAAACATCAAGTTTAACTGCAACGGAACAAGCAATCCATTAGAAGAGTCAAGTAGAGCATGATATCTACTATCTTCTATGATTTAAAAAGTTTATCAACAGTTTTATCACTGAGACTCAGCTTAATAAATAATTCACATCATCGAATCATCCACTTTCTGACTACGAGGATATTCATTAGTATCACCAATGGTCATGATCATACCAACAACTGTCCATCAATGCACTACGGGCCAATGATGACTTTTACCACATCATTTGTAACATTACGGATCATGATTATACCGAATAATCCTTGGTCATAATCATACCAATCAATAGTCCATCTATGCATTACGGCCAAAGATGACTTTCATCACAATATAATCATGAGGATGATGACAATGATATAAGAATACAATTTAAATGAGATCAAGGATAAATTTTAAAGATTTATAATTCAATTTATCCAGAATTCAATAATGTCCAAATTGTCAACATGATACTGCTTTGTGGAGTAAACTTCAAGAATAATATTGTATCAAAAATAATTTGGACAGAAAAGAAATTAATTTTTGTCGTGAATAGTAACTGAGTGAATAGTACCCCGTGAATAGTAACTTTGGAAATAGTATCCCGTGAATAGTACCCCGACATGAAAAGATTAAAATTTATCAAGAATACTCAGAATAATATTTCCATGAAAAGATACTGGATGAAGCGCAAATATCAAGGATATTCTACTAATTTCATTGAGTATAGAAGCAATACTTATCAACATAAGTGTAGAATTAGAAATATGAAGCGAAATAATATTACTTACATACTACGAGTATGGAAGAAAATATTATTTCTTCTTTAATATTGAACAAGAAGAATATCACTTACGAATACGAAAGAAATAATACCCCTTACCTTAGTAGGAGATTGACTACTGAAATAGTGTAGTAATAGAATACTCTTCTTCTTTCTCTCTGATTCTCTCTCTATAGAATTCTCTTGTGAGTCGTAGTGAATTGGTGAGAATGAAAGAAGAATTAAGCTTCTATTTATAGAAGATTTCTTGCTTAGCCCTTGCAATGTGAAAAGGCAAGTGGCTTGACGACTGGTGATATGAAAAGAAAAGTGGTTTGACGCCTGTAGTTTGAAACAACAAGTGGTTTGACGCCTGTAATGTGAAACAACAAGTGGTTCGACGCCTGTAATGTGAAATGACAATTGGTCCGGCGCCTATAATGTGAAACAACAATTGGTTCTACTCCTGTAAAGTGAAATGACAATTGGTTCGACGCCTGTAATATGAAATGGCAAGTGGTTTGACGTCTGGTAAAGGCAATTATTATTGATGAAAGTAACTCTTAGATGATGACATATGGGCCCCCATAAAATAAACTAAACTTACCACATACGTCTCATAACAGACTTCTTATTTATAAAGAGGATTGAATAAATATTATCACAAATCATTTTATCTTCAATCAACACATATTTAATCTTTCAACAATTATTCATCATTATTATTATAACTCACAATATTTAACAACCAGATCATTCCCAGGAGAGGGGGCTTTCCGATAAGGATTTCTCCCTATTGGCATGCAATTAGGTGACCAAACCTCTCCTCGACAGAACTTTCTAGACATCGTCAATATTGTAAATAATAATATGAATAACTTTGTCGTCTCAATTATTGATTTAATAATATAAAATATTATGCAAATGATACTGTGATAATAATTGAATCAATAATATGAGATAATATGCAGCAATTACTGTAGCAATAATTGAGTATAACTGAGTGGCTTCTTACGTAAGCATCAATAAACAATACCGTGTACTACTATGCAACCACGCGTATTACTGTATTTTTATCACCGGGTATTTCAACAGTTAACGGTAAAACTTTCGTCGTTATTTTTATAAAAATATATTTTTACCATTTTCTAACTCCAACAATAATTCTATTGTGGGGTCCACCAATGATTGTGACATTATACGAATATTCTCCAACAAAAAGAATATTCCCCGACCAAATGAATATTTTATAACAACTTGCTTATTTTGTAAAATCTATAAATATTACCCACAATTATAACATTATATCAAATCCACACCATAATATTCAAAATGATATTTAGAGAAAAATAATCTTTATTTATAAAAGTTGGGGTCTTACAACCTCCCCTTCTTATGAAATTTCATCCTAAAAATTAGGGTACATACCTAGTATGTCGAAGAGGTGAGGATATCTTGACTTTATTTCAGATTCTAACTCCCAGGTCATTTCCTCAACATCGTGGTTTCTCCACAAAACTTTGACTTGAGGTATAACCTTGGAGCGTAGAATATGTTCCTTCTTATCCAACATTTTAACAGGTACCTCTTCGTATGTTAAATCTTCCGCTATCTCGTCTAGTTCTAACTCAATAATGTGGTTTGGGTCTTTCACATATTTACGTAACATGGATATGTGAAAAATATTATGAACACGAGACATACTTGGTGGTAAGGCGAGTCTATAAGCCACAATTCCTACTCGATCAAGAATTTCAAATGGGCCAATGAATCGAGGATTGAGCTTTCCAAATCTTGTAACTTCTTTCCATGGAGCAACACGTAACAACACATGTTCTTCAACATTGAATTCTACGTCCTTTCGATGAAGATCAGCATAACTCTTTTGTCGATTTTGTGAGGTCTTTATACGTTGTCGGATCATTTGAATCTTTTTCGTAGTCATACGTACCAATTCCGGTCCCAACAACATTGCTTCACCCACCTCATCCCAGCATACTGGAGAACGACACTTTCTTTCATATAAGGCCTCGAACGGAGCCATGCCGATACTTGCTTGATAACTGTTGTTGTAGGAGAATTCCACCAATGGAAAGAATTTATCCCAACTTCCGTTAAAGTCAAGGACATAGAGTCTTAATAGATCTTCCAGAGTTTGAATAGTCCTCTCCGACTGCCCGTCCGTTTGAGGATGATATGCCGAACTAAATCGTAAATTCGTGTCCATAGCTTTTTGCAAACTGACCCAAAACCGTGAAGTGAATCTTGGGTCTCGATCAGAAACTATGGATACTGGCATACCATGCAGTCTTACATTCTCATTTATGTACATCTGAGCAAGACGTTCAAGTGTATAAGTTTCTCGTATAGGTAAAAAATGAGCAGACTTGGTCAATCTATCAACAATGACCCAAATTGCATCTATGCCTTGAGAAACCTTGGGAAGACCGGTAACAAAATCCATGGTAATGTGCTCCCACTTCCATTCTGGAATTTCAAGTGGTTGCAATGGACCTTTTGGCACTTGATGCTCCGCCTTGACACGTTAGACACCTTAAGATAAACTCTGCTATCTCTCTCTTCATATTGTTCCACCAAAATGTATGTCGAATATCATGATACATTTTGGTACTCCCAGGATGGATTGCAAATGGTGTGTTGTGTGCCTCCATCATGATTTTATACTTTAAATCAGGGTCGTTAGGAACACAAGGTCTGAAGTTAACTCGAAGTATTCCTTCTTCATCAATTCTTGCTTCTGGAATAGCACCTTCTTGCACTTTCTTCTTCATACGCATCAACTCCAGGTCTGTAGCTTGAGAAACTTTAACTTTATCGATTAAAGTCGGTTCTACTTGTATATTTGACATCATCATGTGGGTCCCTGGAGTCTTTATCTCTATCTCCATCCTTTGCAAGTCATACAAAATGGGCCTTTGTGTTGACAATATCGCACTCGTACACGCATATGATCTTCTACTCAATGCGTCAGCTACCACGTTCTCTTTTCCAGGATGGTATTGAATAATATGATCATAATATTTCAACAGTTCAAGCCAACGTCGTTGCCGTATGTTGAGTTCTTTTTGTGTGAAGAAATATTTGAGGCTTTTATGATCTGTAAAGATCTCCATTTTTCCCCATACATGTAATGCCTCCAGATTTTATGTGTGAACATGATAGCTGCTAACTCTAGATCATGAGTAGGATAATTCCTCTCATATTCTTTGAGTTGTCGCGAGGCATAGGCTATGACTTTTCCATGTTGCATGAGAACACATCCTAAACCCTTGCCTGAAGCGTCACTATAGATAACATATCCCTCCGAACCAAAGAGTCTCCTCTTGAGTTCTTGAAAACTCTTCTCACATTCCTCGCTCCAACCGAATTTTGTATCGTTTCGAGTCAGCTGAGTTAATGGAGTAGCGATTCGAGAAAATATATCCTTCAACGAATCTCCGATAATAACCAGCTAAGCCCAAAAAGCTACGTACTTCGGTAACTGACTTAGGTTGCTCCCAGCTTTGATTTGCTTCAATCTTTGTCGGGTCAACAGATTTTCCATGATTTGATATCACGTGCCCAAGGAATGCTACTTCCTCAAGCCAGAACTCGCATTTCTTCAACTTGTCATATAGCTTGTTTTCACGAAGCTTTTGGAATATTAGCCTCAAGTGTTGTTCATGATCTTCACGACTTTTGGAGTATATGAGGATGTCATCAATAAAGACAACAACAAAAGGATCCAAATATTCCTTGAATACTCGGTTCATCATATCCATGAAGGCCGCAGGAGCATTAGTCAATCCAAAAGACATGACTAGGAATTCGTAATGCCCGTACAGAGTTCTGAAAGCAGTCTTTGGAATTTCATCATTTTTAACTTTTAACTGATGATATCCGGAACGAAGATCGATCTTTGAAAAGAATTTAGTACATTGCAACTGGTCAAACAGGTCATCAATTCGAGGTAATGGGTACCTATTTTTGACGGTGACATGATTCAACTACCGATAGTCAATACAAAGTAGCATACTTCCATCTTTCTTCTTTACGAATAGAACAGGAGCACCCCAAGGAGACGTACTAGGATGAATAAAACCGATGTCTAACAATTCTTGCAGTTGGGTTTTTAACTCCTGAAGTTCAATAGGAGCCATTCGATATGGGGCTTTGGAAATGGGTTTTGTACCGAGTTTAAGGTTGATAGAAAATTCAATTTCACGCTCTGGGGTAGGTGTTACCTCTTTTTTAGTTCTAACAAAAGATTTTTAACTCATGTAAGCATGCATGTGTCAACAAGCAATACAGAGTAAGTCGAGTATTGATCCACAGAGAAAGTTGTCTAAATTAAACTATTATGCATCAACTAAATCACTATTTTTATATGCTTAAACTAATGCTTATAATTATGAATTACTCTAAATGAAAATAATAACTAAAATAAGAATAATAATGTAATAAATCAAATCTGGAAATAATGGGATCCTAACTTCATTTAATAGGTCATCTAACCACCACCATCATGCAAGATTGTTCACATATCACAGAAAAGTAGCCAAGAGCACTAATATAGACATAACCATTTTTTAATGTATCATGACCAACTTACATAACATCCACATGCAATAGACACCATGTAATCATCAATAAAACTAATCTCACTATATTTCTATGTGAGATTGCAGCAATATTAAATTTAAGTACAAGCCCTTATTTAACTCATACGGTGAAACAGTATATGTCTATCTGATTCACAAAATACAAAGCTAAGCAAAACAGCCCCATATACGCATGCTATCATGATTATAACCATACTCGCATGTTATTTTTCAATTCCATACAAGCACATAAAATGAATGGTGATCAATCATTCATACATGCAAATCAACCATGATAGAAATTCTTTATAATACGTAAAATAGTCCAGCAATCAGGCCATAAGTTAAACTACGTATTAAACTTCGTTAGAATCCCATAATGGAATTTAGTTCATGACTGAACCGAAAGCCATTATGGGATCAAAGCAATACATGGAAAATAAATAAACAATTGAAAGAGAGAAGAGAGAATCGATCAAACCCAATTGCTGATTATAAACCAAACATAACGTTCAAATCCTCAATAATATCCAGCAACATAAAAGTGAAGCATCCACAATGACTGAAATTCAAATAAGAAGTAGAAAATAAGAAATCTATGCTTGGTTTCACGTTAGAATTTTCTCCAAGTGTAAACCCTAGTTCTCTCTATTGAAAAACACGTAAAAACTGAAGAATGTCGCGTCTGGTGCCAACCATAATCGTTTATACAAACTAAAAAACTTGAATTTTAAAAATTAAAATAAAGTCAGTAGCCTCAGTCAACCGCGTGCGGTCCCTGTGTAATCATCGCTCGGGCACGCGAATGCAAAGTCAGTTCAGTCCGAGTAATGGCGCAGGCGCGCATGTTGAAGCTTTGTTGGTCATGGCGGCTTACTTCTTGACTGCGGCAACCTCGTGTTCTCTCATCGCTTCTTCCTTGCCAAGTCGCCATCGATGCTTTGACATGCAACTTTTGCTCTATTGTTCAACACTGCTTAGCTTCTTTTGTCCACTGATCCTCATGTTGTGTCGTCATTTATCACATGCCATCTACCAATGTCAAGCTCATGCCATTTCCTACACTTTTACACCAAAGGAGTTCTCAGTACATGCAATGTAAAATATTATGAAATGGAACTAAAAACACACTAAAATATACTTGAGATGGGCATAGTTCTCGTGAATTGATATCCAATAAGTAGGTATAAAACCCACTTATCAGTAGGCCAGGGAGTTCTTCAGGGAATAAGTCAGGAAATTTATTAATAATAGAAATTTCATTCAAAACTGACGTATTTTTGTTTAAATCCGTGACATGAGCTAAGAAAGCTTGACATCCGTTTTTTAATAAACGAATAGCTTTATGACTTCAGATGACAGTGATTGATTTTAATGGTTTGGTTGCTTGAATTCACATAATAGGTTGGTTAGGAATATGAAAGCTAACAACCTTACGAAAATAATCAATTTTTGTATGATGAGTAGTTAACCAATCAATCCCTAGAATTACGTCAAACACAAGTATTTTTAAGGAAATAAGATCGACAAGAAATGTGAGGGTACCGATTTGAACCAAACAAGACTTATAAACAGTGGATGTAATGAAGGTTTCTCCCAACGGAGTTTCAACAAGTCAAAGTCTAATTTCTCCGGAGTCAAATTTAAACGTTGAGCGCAAATAGGAGAAATAAAAGAATGGGTAGAACTGGTATCAAATAAGGTATATACTTCGCTAGAGTTTATGATAAGCTTACCCGTGATGACCTCGTTTGGGTTCCTTACTTTCTAGGAGGTTACGACAAATGCTCTCCCTTGAACTACCGGTTTTATCTTGTCTGGGACGGTCTTTGATGCCTCCATCCCAGTTGGACTTGACTTTGGTGCACGATAAAATTGGGCTAGGTGACCTTCTCTTCCACAATTGTAACATGCTTTGGACTGCTGCGTACAGTTTGGACTAATGTGTCCCTCCCCTCCGCATTTGTAACATACGGACCGTGATCGTTCTCTTCCTTAACAACAAAAGTCTTTGGTCCGACGCGTCTTTCCATCATTATTGAATTTCCTCTTTTTTGAAATTTCCACTTCTATTATCTTGACCATGATTACCACCGAAGTGGTTACCATTTCAGGCATGTTGATTCCCTCCTTGTTTGTTGTCACCGCTAACCGATGATCGCTACCATCGGTATTATCGATTTGTAATTTGCTCTCTCTTGGTTAGGTTAACTTCGTTATCGCGCTCCAATAATCGAGCCTTATTTACAACATCTCGAATATAAACACGGTTTTGAGAGAATTAGGTATTGAGCGTATCTCATGTTTCAAACCTCTTAGAAACATCCGTGTCATTCTCTCCTCATTATCAACCAAGTGGGACGCAAACCGAGACAACTCGGCAAACTTAGCTTCGTACTATGACACGGTCATATTGTTTTGCTCTAGCTTGATAAACTCCACCTCCTTCATGTGACAAATACTTTCAGGAAAGTACTTGTCATTGAACAGTTCTTGGAACTTCTCCCAAGACATCTTTCTGGCGGCAGTTGGATCGCTTTTCTGATTCCCACCGAAGCCTCTCCTCCTCGCAACATGAAGGTGGCAAAGGGAACCTTTTGTTCCTCGGAGCATCCCAAGACATCAAATATCTTGGTGATCTGCTTTATCCACGCCTCCACCTTAAGTGGTTTTGGCTCTCCCAAAAACTCCGGTGGTCCTAGTTCCTTGAACTGCTTAGCAGTGACCATCTGTGGGTTGCCAGTGTTCCACCTGCATTTTTGACAGGAGTCTCTCTCGCCTGATGTTTCATGAACTGTAGAAAGTCTCTGAACATTCCGTCGTTCATCATTTGGTCGGTGTTGTTGTTTACCTGAGGATTATTGCCTTCCTGATGCACATTATCCTGGGTATTGATCTGTGGTGACTCAACGGTCTCCTGTGCTCCATTGCTAATCTCAACATTCTCGGATGTCATTTTCAAACACTACCACAAAACAAGGGTTAATTGACATGCCACATATTATCCCTATATTCTGACCGACCAATAAAATAACAAATAAACTTAGGTAGGTCATACTAGCGAAAGAATTACCCGTCTCTCCCCTCCTAGTTCTAGTCTCACATCTCAGCCGGGATCATATCCCTAAGCTTTGATACCAACTGTGACACTCCCAAAATAGGTATACATCACCCATCTTGAGTCGCCAAATACATGGTACAGAATTTAAATACAAACTTCTTTGATACGAAGACGACAAAACGAAATGAGAGTTTCAACACGGATAATGTCTCGTGAGAGAGTATACAAACTCAAATAAAGTCCTCATTATAATTATTATCACACTATTTCACATAATAGTAAGGACTACTATAGCCACCTACTCGGGACCGTCACTCCGGTTCCGACTAGTCTCAAATTTATATTCTCATTTCTGAAGAGAACAATGAAAGCAAAGGTGAGCCCAACTAGCCCAGGAAGAAATATTATGACTAAGATAATGCATAATAAATTATCGTTAGCCTTCAACAGTGTTAAACTGATAAATATAATAAACATCAAGTTTAACTGCAGCGGAACAAGCAATCCATTAGAAGAGTCAAGTAGAGCATGATATCTACTATCTTCTATGATTTAAAAAGTTTATCAACAGTTTTATCACTGAGACTCAGCTTAATAAATAATTTACATCATCGAATCATCCCTGCACAATGGCCAAGGATATTCATTAGTATCACCAATGGACATGATCATGCCAACAACTATCCATCAATGCACTACGGGCCAATGATGACTTTTACCACATCATTTGTAACATTACGGATCATGATTATACCAAATAATCCTTGGTTATAATCATACCAATCAACAGTCCATCTATGCACTACGGCCAAAGATGACTTTCATCACAATATAAGCATGAGGATGATGACAATGATATAAGAGTTCAATTTAAATGAGAGCAAGGATAAATTTTAAAGATTTATAATTCAATTTATCCAGAATTCAATAATGTCCAAATTGTCAACATGATACTACTTTGTAGAGTAAAATTCAAGAATAATATTGTATCAAAAATAATTTGGACAGAAAAGATATTAATTTTTGTCGTGAATAGTACCCCGTGAATAGTAACCAAGTGAATAGTATCCCATGAATAGTAACTTCAGGAATAGTAACCCGTGAATAGTACCCCGACATGAAAAGATTAAAATTTATCAAGAATACTCAGAATAATATTTCCATGAAAAGATACTGGATGAAGCGCAAATATCAAGGATATTCTACTAATTTCATGGAGTATAGAAGCAATACTTATCAACATAAGTGTAGAATTAGAAATATGAAATGAAATAATATTACTTACATACTACAGAGTATAGAAGAAAATATTATTTCTTACGAATATTGAACAAGAAGAATATCACTTACGAATACAAAAGAAATAATACTCCTTACCTTAGTAGGAGATTGACTACTGAAATAGTGTAGTAACAGAATACTCTTCTTCTTTCTCTCTGATTCTCTCTCTACAGAATTCTCTTGTGAGTCGTAGTGAATTGGTGAGAATGAAAGAAGAATTAAGCTTCTATTTATAGAAGATTTCTTGCTTAGCCCTTGAAATGTGAAAAGGCAAGTGTCTTGACGACTGGTGATATGAAAAGAAAAGTGGTTTGACGCCTGTAGTGTGAAACAACAAGTGGTTTGACGCCTATAATGTGAAACAACAAGTGGTTCGACGCCTGTAATGTGAAACGACAATTGGTTCGGCGCCTGTAATGTGAAACGACAATTGGTTCGATGCCTGTAATGTGAAACGGCAATTGGTTCGACGCCTGTAATGTGAAACGACAATTGGTTCGACGCCTGTAATATGAAATGGCAAGTGGTTTGACGTCTGGTAAAGGCAATTACTATTGACGAAAGTAACTCTTAGATGATGACATATGGGCCCCCATAAAATAAACTAAACTTACCACATACGTCTCATAACAGACTTCTTATTTATAACAAGGATTGAATAAATATTACCACAAATCATTTTATCTTCAATCAACACATATTTAATCTCCATCCTTTGCAAGTCACACAAAATGGGCCTTTGTGTTGATAATATCGCACTCGTACTTGCATATGATCTTTTACTCAATGTGTCAGCTACCACGTTCGCTTTTCCAGGATGGTATTGGATGGTATGATCATAATCTTTCAACAGTTCAAGCCAACATCCTTGTCGCATATTGAGTTCCTTTTGAGTGAAGAAATATTTGAGGCTTTTATGATCCGTAAAGATCTCCACTTTCTCCCCATACAAGTAGTGCCTCCAAATCTTTAGTGCGAAGACAACAGCTACCAACTCTAGATCATGAGTAGGATAATTCCTCTCATATTCTTTGAGTTGTCTTGAGGCATAGGCTATGACTTTCCCATGTTGCATGAGAACACGTCCCAACTCTTTGCCCGAAGCATCACTGTAGATGACAAATCCCTCCGAGCCAGATGGTATTGTCGTAAGCAGGTCTTTGAAATGAGTCTCCTCTTGAGTTCTTGAAAACTCTTCTCACATTCTTCGCTCCAACCGAACTTTGTATCTTTCTGAGTCAGCTGAGTTAATGGAGTAGCGATTTGAGAAAATCCTTCCATGAATCTCCGATAATAACTAGCTAAACCGAGAAAGCTACGTACTTCGGTCACTGATTTAGGTTGCTCCCAGCTTTGAATAGCTTCAATCTTTGTTGGGTCAAAAGATATTCCATGACTTGATACCATGTGCCCAAGGAATGCTACTTCATTAAGCCAGAACTCGCATTTCTTCAACTTGGCATAAAGCTTATATTCACGAAGCTTTTGGAGTGTCAGCCTCAAGTGTTGCTCATGATCTTCACGGCTTTTGGAATAAATAAGGATGTCATCAATAAAGACGACCACAAAGTGATCCAAATATTCCTTGAATACTCGGTTCATCATATCCATGAAGGCAACAGGAGCATTAGTCAATCCAAAGGACATAACTAGGAATTCATAATGCCTGTATCGAGTTCTGAAAGCCGTCTTTGGAATGTCATCGGTTCTAATCTTCAATTGGTGATATCCGAAATGAAGATCAATCTTTGAAAAGAATTTGGCTCCTTCCAACTAGTCAAACAGGTCATCAATATGTGGCAATGGGTACCTATTTTTGATGGTGACATGATTCAACTCCCGATAATCAATACAAAGTCGCATACTCCCATCTTTCTTCTTCACGAATAGAACAGGAGCACCCCAAGGAGAAGTACTAGAATGAATAAAGCCAATGTCTAACAATTCCTATAGTTGGGTCTTTAACTCCTGAAGTTCAATAGGAGCCATTCGATATGGGGCTTTGGAAATGGATTTTGTACCGGGTTCAAGGTCGATACAAAATTTAATTTCACGCCTGGGGTAGCAGGGGAAGTTCTTGAGGGAATACGTCGTGGAATTTATTAACAATAGAAATATCATTCAAAACTGACGTATTTTTGTTTAGATCCGTGACATGAGCTAAGAAAGCTTGACATCCGTTTTTCAATAAATGAATAGCTTTATGGCTTGAGATGACCGTGATTGACTTTAATGGTTTTGTCGCTTGAATTCGCATAATAGGTTGACTAGGAATATGAAAGCTAACAACCTTACGAAAACAATCAATTTTTGCATGATAAGTAGTTAACCAATCAATCCCTAGAATCACGTCAAATGCAAGTATTTTCAATGAAATAAGATCGATAGGTAATATGAGGGTACCGATTTGAACCAAACAAGACTTATAAACAGTGGATGTAATGAATGTTTCTCCCAATAGAGTTTTCATAGATAAGTCAAAGTCTAATTTCTCCGGAGTCAAATTTAATTGTTGAGCGCAAGTAGGAGAAATAAAAGAATGGATAGAACCGGTATCAAATAAAGTATAGACTTCGCTAGAGTTTATGATAAGCTTATCCGTGATGACCTCATTCGGGTTCCTTGCTTTTTGGGAGGTCACAACAAACGCTCTCCCTTGCACTACCGGCTTTGACTTTTTCGGGGACGCCCTTTGGTGCCTCCATCCTAGCTAAACTTGTCTTGGTGAACGACAAAATCGGGCTAAGTGACCTTCTCTTCCACAATTATAACATGCTTTGGGCGGCATCGCACGTTTGACCGATGTGTCCCTCCCCTCCGCATTTGAAGCATATGATAGGTGGTCGTTCTCCTTCCTTAACAACGGGTGTTGGTGCTGATGTCTTTCCATCATTGTTGAATCTCCTCTTCTTGAAATGTTCATTCTTATTATTTTGACCCTGATTACCACTGAAGTGGTTACCATTTATGGCCTGTTGATTCCCTCCACGCTTGTTGTCATCGCTTCGATGACTGCTCTCGCTGGTATTATCATTTTGTCGGCTGCTCTCTTTTGGTTGCGTTGACTCGTTATCGCTTCTACTAATCGAGCCCTATTTACAACATCCGAATACAAACACGGTTTATGAGAAATAAGATGTTGACGATTCCGACTTTAAACCTCTTAAAAACATTCGCGTCATTCTCTCTTCATTATCCACCAAGTGGGATGCAAACCGGGACAACTCAGCAAACTTTGCTTCGTACTACGACACGGTCATATTATTCTGTTCCAACTTGATGAACTCCACCTCCTTCATGTGATGAATACTTTCGGGAAAGTACTTGTCGTTGAATAGTTCTTGGAACTTCTCCCAAGACTTTTTTTCAAGGGCAGCAGTTGAGTACGCTTTACCGATTCCCACCAAGAATCGCCTCTCCTCGCAACATAAAGGCGGCAAAGGGAACCTTTTGTTCCTCGGAGCATCCCAAGACATCAAATATCTTGGTGATCTGCTTTATCCATGCTTCCGATTAAGTGGTTTTGGCTCTCCAATAAACTTCGGCGGTCCCAGCTCCTTGAACTGTTTAGCATTGACCGTCCGAGAGTTTCCAGTGTTTCCACCTACATTTTGGATAGGAGTCACTCTCGCCTGCTGTTGCATGAATTGCATAAAGCCTCTAAACATTCCATAATTCATCATTTGGTCAGTGTTGTTGTTTGCATGAGGATTGTCGCCTTTCTGATGCACATTATCCTGATTATTGATATGTGGTGAATCAACGGTCGCCTGTGCTCCATTGCTATTCTCAACATTCTCGGATGTCATTTTCAGATACTGCCACAAAACAAAAGGTTAATTGACATGTAACATATTATCCTTATATTCTGACCGACCAATTAAATACCAAATAAACTTAGGTAGGTCATACTAGCGAAGGAATTCCCCGTCTCTCCCTCCTAGTTCTATTCTCACATCTTAGCCGGGGATCATATCCCTAAGCTTTGATACTAATGTGGCGCCCCCAAAATAGGTATACATCACCTATTTCGAGTCGCCCAAATACATGGTACGTAATACAAATACAATCTTTAATATACAACAAGAGAGAAATTTGTGAGTTTTAATACAAATATTGTCTTCTAGACAATATCCACTCTCAGAATAAGTCCTCATTACATTTATTGTCACACTATTTAACAGAATAGTGAGGACTACTAATACTATCATTTGGTCCATCACTCCGTTCCCCGACTCATCCCAGCTATATTCTCATTTCCTGAAGAGAACAGTGAAAGAAAGGGTGAGCTCAACTAGCCCAGTAAGAAATATTAGGACTAAGATAATGCAGAATAAATTATCATTAGCCTTCAACAGTGTTAAACTGATAAAATATAACAAACATCAAGTTTAACTGCAGCGGACCAAGCAATCCATTAGAAGAGTAAAGTAGAGAATAAAATCTACTATCTTCTATGATTTAAAAGGTTTTTCATGACTTTTATCGCTGAGACTCAGCTTAATAAATAATTCACATCATCGAATCACCCCTGCACTACGGCCAAGGATATTCTTTAGTATCACGACCACAAATTATCCATGCACTAGAGCCAAGGACATTCGTGTATTCATTAATGGTCATGATCATGCCAACAACTGTCCATCAATGCACTACGGGCCAATGAGGACTTTTACCACATCATTTGTAACATTACTACCATGATTACAAGAATAATCCTCGGTCATAATCATACCAAGTCCATCATGCATGCTGAGTGCCACAGATGACTTTCAACATAATATAAACATGAGGATGATGACAATGATATAAGAATTCAATAAAACAAGTTCAAGAATTAATTTATCTAGGAACTAATAACGCCCAAATTGTCAACATGATACCGCTTTCAGAGAGTAAAATTCAAGAATGTTCGGAAGAATATTTCCATGAAAAGATCTTGGATGAAGCGCAAATATCAAGGATATTCCACTAATTTCATGGAGTATAGAAGTCAAAACTTTAACCAATTTGAGTATAATAACGAATGGAATAACAAAAGAAATCACCATGCATGCGGTACTTTTCATAGACAAAGTTATTCCAATGTAATAATAAGTAACGGAACCACAAAATTCGCATGACCAAGCGGGGATGTTTCAATGAGAATATCTGAGCGGAACCGGTCCGGCGTAAAATGAACACACACAGGATATTCCAACAGTAATAATAATAAAGCGGAACCCGGTCCCGGCAGAAATGCATGAGCAGGATATTCCAAATGTAATAATAATAAAGATGGAATAATAGAAGAATGTCACCAAGTATAGGGTAGTCCACGATATCTTGGTTATTCCAAAGAAAATAATAAAGAATGGAATAATGTAAGTTCTCTTCATGAATACAAAAGAAATAATACCCCTTACCATAAAAGAAACTGAATATAAGAGTAGGGAAGTAGCAGAATATTTTTCTATAGTTTCTTTATAATTTCTCTCTCTAGAGTTTCAGTGAATTCATAAGAAATAATGAAGGAATGAGCTTCTATTTATAGAAGAATGGACTACATAGTAACTAACTCATGAAGCGGTCGAAGTTGATTTACTTTAATCTGACTATCCATATTAAAAGCAAAATCTTTTAAATAAAATATAATATATTCTATTTATAATCTAATAAAACGAATAACTTTATAAAAGATTTTACTATGCAAACACTATCACGCAGCATTATGCAAACACTATGCATAATAAAATATAATATATTCTAATTATTGTCTAATAAAACAAATAACTTTATAAAAGTTTTCTGCTTTTATATAAAAAGATTTTACTATTAGCCTAATAAAATGAATAACTTTATAAAAGTATTTTGTTTTATATAAAAGCTTTTCTGCTTTTATTACATTAATAATACCAATAAAACAAAACCGAGTGACTTATCACATAAGCATCAATAATCAATACCGCAGTGCTACTATGCAACCACGCCAGACATCGCATTTACTTTACTATGAGAAAGTTCAACAATATTAATGGTAAAACTTCCGCCGTTATTTTCAATAAAATATTTTTGTCGTTTTCTCAATCAAACAATAATTCCGCAGGGTCCACCAATGATTGTCCTGGTTGTAGGAATATTCCCTGTTAAAACGAATATTCCCCGACCAATCGAATATTATATAACAACTTGCGTACTTTGCAAAATTTATAAATATTACCCACAACTATAACATTATATCAAATTTATTCCATAATATTCAAAAATGATATTTATAGAAAATTCATCTTTATTTATAAAAGTTGGGGTCTTACAACTACCACAAATCATTTTATCTTCAATCAACACATATTTAATCTTTCAACAATTATTCATCATTAATATTATAACTCACAATATTTAACAACCAGATCATTCTCAGGAAAGAGGAGGCTTTCCGATAAGGATTTCTCCCTATTGGTGCGCAATTAGGTGACCAAACCTCTCCTCGACAGAACTTTCTAGACATCGTCAATATTGCAAATAATAATATGAATAACTTTGTCGTCTCAATTATTGATTTAATAATAATAAATATTATGTAGATGATACTGTGATAATAATTGAATCAATAAAATGAGATACTACGCAAAGAATTATCTGAAAGCAATAATTGAGTATAACCGAGTGGCTTCTTACGTAAGCATCAATAATCAATACTGGTGCTACTATGCAACCACGCCAGACATCGTATTTTTACCACCGGGTATTTCAACAGTTAACGGTAAAACTTTCGCCGTTATTTTTATAAAAAGATATTTTTGTCGTTTTTTAACTCCGACAATAATTCTATTGTGGGGTCCACCAATGATTGTGCCATCGTACGAATATTCTCCGACAAAAAGAATATTCCTCGACCAAACGAATATTTTATAACAACTTGCTTACTTTGCAAAATCTATAAATATTACTCACAATTATAACATTATATCAAATCCACACCATAATATTCAAAATGATATTTAGAGAAAAATAATCTTTATTTATGAAAGTTGGGGTCTTACATTTTAGACTAATCACCTAATATTCCCTATGGAGAGTTTGCAGTTTTTGTGATTGTTGAACATATTGGAGAATCCGCAGTCTTTGTGATTGTTGAACATTTTAATCAATTCTTGGTCCTTACAACCACTCAATTATATCTTTAAAAATATTGAGATTCATATGAGTACGGATGAGATGAAATTTTATAGACATTGAAGTCCAAAGTTGAACATTTTGTGACGTTACGCTATTGATTCTAAGTCTTTAAGAAATTCTAGATTCTTTTTGAATCACCAATTTTAAAGTTATTTGTAATGTTAATTCGGTGACTGCAATCATACTTGTGCTTATGATTCTAAACTCTTCTTAAACTTGTTGAGTAAATTTGTTGTTTACTCTTACAAACTCTAAATTTTGCAGCTACAACAGAAGGACCTGAATGGTCAAAAGAAGATAAGAGAAAAAAATGTTAAGAGAGAAGAATTAAAGTATATAGAAGAAACTGAGAAGTTTTTAAAGGACATTTGTAATATGATGTGATGTAATATTATTGGGAAGTTTTTAAAGGACATTTGTAATTATTTTATGCCTTTTAGTTTATGTTATTAGATAGATGTTGTGGATGATGTTGTATAGTGAGCATCAGATCTGGTGTAGCAAGTACACGAATTTGGGGGCATCACATGCACTCACCAAAACTCTGACAACCCTAAGAAACGAAACCCAAGACTATTTATATGGTTTAGAAGACGAACCCCTAGATTATATTTTTGACTCAACCACTAGGAGACGATACCCTAGATTTTGACTTAAAAACATAGGAGATGACACCTTATGTTTCACGATTTGACTCAAATCTAAAAGACAACACTCTAAACTTCAAATTACGAAATCAAATTGGCTCTAGGAGACGATACCCTAGAATTTCCTGACGATACAATTCATATAGGCACGGAACACAAACACACACATCACAACCCTTGAGGCAATTCATTAAGATTTTTAAGAAAAACATTAGAAAAATGGTAATCGTGTTTTACGGAAGTCGGGGGATGCCTAACGCATTCCCCTCGCTTAAGCAAGCCCCCAAATTCTATGAATCTCAATTGCGGACAAATTTTACGGAGTCACATAATAGGTTATCTCGATTATCTAAATTTCAAAATCCGTAAGAGTTGTTACGTCCATTTAAATCTTTACCAATTGACGACTCTATCTAATAAGCCCACTTTAAAATCAAACTTTTGAACTCCGTCAACATTAAGTCGGGTTTTTTCAAAATCGCCTCTTAAAATCACGATCTATAATAAAAATTCCGACGTCGACAATAATTATTATTAGTTTTTAATTAAAGTAATGATTAAAAAAATATTTTAAAATAATTAAAAATAAAAATATGAAAATTTAAAAGGCAGTTTGGGCCATTATTTTCTCCAAAAATGGTTTATTTTCTATAGAATTTTGGATTATGAGTTGTGTACCACTAATAGCACAACGTGACAAAGTGTGTCAATAAGTTAGTTAATGTCCCAACTTTATTTTCTTTTTTATATCTTATTCTTAGATATGTAATGAATGAAATTCTCCACGTTTATCAAAAAGATAAAAAAAAAATCTAATACATTCAAAAAGTTCTTACTTTACGATGTCGCAGGCAAAATTAATAATTTAACCACTGAAATTGGCACGTTTTATTAAATATCTGATTGAATTTTTAATTTTTTAAATTAATTCACTGAACTAATTTTTATTTTCAAATTGGGTCATTCCGTTAAAAAAAGTTGACAGCCGTTAATTTTTTATCTATGTAGCGCTGACGTGGACGTAAAAAAAAGGAAAAAAAAAAAAGAAAATGTCATGAAAAATAAAAGACAGCATAAACAAATAAAAAATATTGCTTATGTGGCAAAAAAAAACTTGAAAATAAAAACAAAAAAATCAAAATATTTTTTTGTACACGTGGCAAAAAAATAAATAAGTCTTTCTTTTACATTTTAAAGTTTAAAAAAAATAAAAAAATTAACATTTTAAAGTTTAAAAATGACAAAAATATAATAAAATAAAACAAAAACAAAAAAATCAAAACATCTTTCTTCTTCAACTAAATCAGATTTAACCATCTTGATTATTTGTTTTTACAAATCAAATAATATGTGTATTTTCTCTTTTATTAAGATTATTTCTTTTATTTTTCATCAAAACCGATCTAACATATCTAATAGAAAACATCATTTATTCTCTTCCTTCATCCCTTCAGATCTAACAGATCTAATAGAAAAAATCATTTATTCTCTCTTCCTTCATCCCTTCTCTCTCTTATCTCTTCGCGAAGAGCGTCTAGTTCTTTGATTGATTCCTGGAGAGTGGCGAGGCATAATGTGTAGTTATTGTACAGTTACTGGTTTTCTAGAATGAAGCTCGCCTGGTTGAGGCGGTTTTGAGTTGCGATTGCGTTGGAAATTCGTGAAAAGAGCAGTCATCAGAGGGAGAGTTGGAGAGAGATTGTGTGCTTGGGAGGAAAATGGATGGACTGCAGGTGGAAAAGTCGGTAGGGAGAAATTGGTTGTAATTGGAAGATGTAGGAGAGAGATCAAATGGATTGCGACTCTGCGAGAGAGGCGTCAGTGATTAAGATTTGATTTATCTTGATAAATAAATTTAATTTAATGAATGGAAAAAAGTTTTATTTTTATTAATTTTTATTGTGTTTTATTATGTTTTATTATATTTTTGTCATTTTTAAAACTTTAAAATGTTAAAAATGAGTCAATAAATAATTTTTTTACTTTTTATTTTCATGTCATTGTTGCTGATTGGCCACCTCATTTTTTATTTTATTTTCCCTTGTTTTTTGCTTCCACATATGAAAAATCTTGAATCAATTTGACAGTCGTTAACTAGATTTGATAGAATGACCCAATTTAACAATTTTAATTAATTCAGTTATTTAATTTAAAAAATTAAAAGTTCAATCAGTATTCAATAAAACGTGCCAATTTCGGTGGTTAAATTATTAATTTTGCCTTTGCAAATTTGTCACCCGTTCCTATGGGATAAAAATGTGACGAAATTTAAAGGAGTTTTTGTTTGCAAATGTATCGTTATGATTTTAATTGGAGGGATTTTAATTGGAGGAAAGCAACTGACCTGTATGTCCACACGAAAAATACAATAAATTTGGTCAAGCTTTTCTCATCCTCCAAAATTTAGGATGATGTGCAACAAATATGCAAATATTGGACAGAGTAGGATATTGCAAAAGTTGAAAAAACCATGTAGTACATTATAAAATTGGGTAAATATGAATAGTATTTACAAATTGTCCTTTCGAAAAACAAAAGCAACACCTACTGATACGGTGGTACAACATAGAGGCTCTTGGGACAATGGGACCTCGTGTCAATGTTGCTGGTGTTTTGATTTGTCTGGTAGAGTAGAGATAGCATATAGTGAGAGTGAGGATGTTTTGATTGTTCTTGTATAGTAATGAATATCAATATCACACATTGTGCAAGTTGCCCTGTCCTGCGACTGTAAATACTTCCTCTGATCTAAAATTAAGAATATTTTTTTTTAATCCATTTCAAAATTAAAAAAAAAATATTTCTATTTTAAAACTATAAAACTATAAAACAACATAATATTCCTAATTTATCATTACTTTTTTATTGTCATTTTCAATATTAAACCACCACAGGTTCACAACTAAATTCCTACGGCTAATACTAGCGCTCTATTTGAGAATTAAAAATTCGTCATTTTAGAAATGTATTTTTAATTTTAGAACGGATTTAGTAAATCCACTATTAAAGGGAGGTACACCAGTTGAAAGCATCCTACTTTTCTACTTGAATCACAAAATAGAACAGATCCAGCAAAAATAAGGGTATGCAATCAGAGCCTATAAAACTACCAAATTTTCTAGTATGGTGAATTACATTTATGAAGTTGTGTTGGTTCCATGCTGTCCACTTAAGAAAATAAATCATGCTACCAGTAGAGAACATCTTGGCAACAATGGAGGTTTCCTCAACCCAATGCATTTGAAAACTTACCAGTTACAAAAAATTTATAGTCCAATCATCTACAATCCGGACATCAGGTTTGCGAATGGTTAGTACAGTTGGTACTCGGCCTGCTCGAAGCAGTAGTGGCCCAACTTCTACTTCAGCTTTCTGATTTGATGGTTCAATAAGGGCATTTTTTGGTCCAGGAGAGTGTCCTAAAAGTATGACCCTCTCAACAATACAATCCGAAGAAAATCGGCTTTTTCCAGGAGATGGTACTATGCTTATAGATGTGAGCTTTCCATCTGAGAATATAAATCGGCGATGAATATAGGCTCCTTGTTCGAATTCAAAGCTCTTGCCATCATCAACGTAAAGCTCGCCTTCGGCTGCTTGGGAACTATTAAGAGCAATCACCTAAGTATACAGAAAATAATTAGACATAAGCAACAGCACCGTATGACAGAACAGAACATCACTCGGTGGAAGAACAAAAAGAAAAGATTTTGGGATCAAACTGCTAAAAAAAATGTTCTTCCAAAACAATAGTCCTTGAAGATGCATACATTCATACCATCTTTCAACTAACATGCAAGATTAATGTAAATTTGTGGAATTCTGCTTACGGAAAAGCAACAAAATTATTTCTTGATGTAGTAGCTATTAGAAAAAAGCCACTTGAGAATTAAAAACATACCAAAGTATAGGGATCATTCTCCATCTGTCTGGAGCTTCTGCGGAAACGATCTTTCCTCGGAATTATGGTTCCAGCCCTCTGGAAAGCAGGAATACCCTCTTCTGACACCTCTATCGTATGAGTAACACCTCCCTTGTAAGCAGTTCCAGTTCTAATATCATACCAAGATTGTCCACCAGGTAAATACACTGATACATGTTTTGCACCCTGCTTGAAAAGTTTGGATGCATTAGTGTGTCACAGACAAGGTTGAGAAAATTCCAACAAAACAAATAAAGTGAATTTAAATAGAGCATCTGATCATATATCTAAATCACCTCGGTATAAATTCCTTGCACCAAAATACTATTTCCAACCATGAAAGCCTCGTCATTTCCATAGGTAGTTTCATCAGCAGGAAACTCCATCCAAAGAGGACGGATAACTGGGATGCCGCTCATGTTTGCTTCTCGAAATAATGTGTAGTAATATGGAAGCAACATGTACCGAACATGTATGGCTTCCCTAATCAGCTCAGTCTTACGTTCTCTGAAATCAACAGAAACTAATGTTTTGACACTGGTTTACAACAACGATAATAGAACAGAACAATGGGTTAAGGTAAGAGGCCCGGAACTAATTATTTAATTGTAAAAAGAAATAATTTGGTAATAAGAAAACTATTAACTCCATTCCATTTTGTAAAGTTACAGGGCATTCATAAAAGTTTAGAACTTAATAATATTAATTCTCAGTTAAGACTCCAATCATCAAGACATCAAAAAGTTTGTGTTTAGCATTCTGGGGTGTAAGCATTGAAAGACGACCACAAGCTTTAAGATCAATATCTTTCCTTTCATTTGTTCAGATAGTCACCTTCGTTGCTTCTTTGTGGTCTTCAACTGTCTCAGATATTTTTGGAGTTCCAGTATCAGATACTACTGGTATTGAAGAGCTTCTCTTTTCGAGATTCATTTTATAGTTATTCTTCATTCCTGTTGTCACTATTGTCATGGAGGAATTCCAGTAACAGAGTCACAACATCCCACACACCCCGCCCCAAAAAGATAACAATAAAAAGTGTTTTTACCTTCTCATTCTATCGGTACAATCTTCCTTTTCTATCTATAAATGAATGAATGATAATGTGCGCATGAGATAAAGGAAGACTCACCCATAATCTTAGGTGGTGTTTGATAAAAATCTGTAATAAGAGCTATATACTCCCTCCGTTCCATATCATAAGATCATTATTAACTTTTTGAAGTCAACATAAGATATTTTTAAACTCAAAATTAACATAGATTCCTTTAATTATGATGAATATTGTTTCATAATTTTTAATGCATCATCTCAGTTTTGAGTTTGAAAATGTTTTGACTTTCAAACGTCAAAATGGTCTTATAATTTGGAATGGAGGGGAGGGAGTATAAAATAGAGCATCTGTATAAATCAAAGCTTTATTAAAAACAAAGTCTAAATTTGTTTGATAACTAATCTGTAT
Organism: Panax ginseng; assembly: GCA_020205605.1. Taxonomy (NCBI): domain Eukaryota; kingdom Viridiplantae; phylum Streptophyta; class Magnoliopsida; order Apiales; family Araliaceae; genus Panax; species Panax ginseng. Next base: position 87,341,339 of record CM035138.1, on the reverse strand, counting down.
AATATGTTTGAATACTAAAATTTACAATTTTATCCATAGATCAGTTTATACAAAGTTCAAGTGGGTGATAATATAATAAATACTAAATAATTATTTCAAACAAAATCACCAATAATGGGTGGTGGTGGTTGGTGGTGAGTAGTGGTGGTGATTGTGACAGTAGTAGTAGTCAATGGTGATGTTAGTCAGTGGTGGGTGATGGTAAGTGGTGGAGGTGGTGGTGGAGGTGGTGGTGGCTGCGATAGTGGTTAATGGTGGTGGTGGTGGTAAGTGGTGGCGAGTGGGTTCTTGTCAATGGTGGGGTGGTGGTGGTGGTGGTGGTGGTGGTGGTGGTGGTGGTGGTGGTGGCGGCGGCAGTAGTAGTCAATGGTAGTAGGTGGTGAGTGGTAGTAGTAGGTGGTGAGTGGTGAGTGGTGGTGGGTGGTGGTGATAATGGTGTAGTGAGAGATGAAGTCGAGAAATAAAAAAATTAAAAAATTAAAAATTAAAATTAAGGTAATGAGGGTTATAACGTAACTAGGAGCCTCTTTTTCTAAATGGAGTTGCCTCAATCTCTTTTTTTTAAGAGGCAAAAAGTGGCTGGACAAATTTTCATCAAACCAAGCCTCTGTGCGAGAAAGAAGCAAAGACAAAAAAGAGGTAAAAAAAAGGCTATCAAACAGCCCCTTTGAAGAATTACAAGAGAATGAAATGAAATATCCAAAAAAAAAAAAAAATTATACATTCGACTCAACTTGCACGTGACAACCTATTATTTCAGAGTCTTTGCAGTTTACTGTGTGTGTGTATATCACTATAAAATGTCAAAAAAGCAAGCTGCAAACCCAAGTATACAAAAGTTATATAAAAAAGATAAAAGGAAAAAAGTGGTCAAACCTTTTGTACATGAGATATCTAGAAGCCTAGTCCAGTATCTAAAGACAGAATTTGTCCTCTAAAGAGAAACACACCCAGTGTAAGACTCCTGTAAGCGCAAAGCATTGAACTTAACATCAAAATATTAAGTATTATAATTGGAGGTCACTCCCTCAAAGGAAACACACAAAATCTTACTTGCTGCATCTCTTTCACATATACTACCACCTCAGACAAGGATTTAACTGAGCTAACCATGGCCCAAGCAACTCCAAATTATCTGCATCATGCTTTCTACGGTTGTCTATCATTAAAACTAACACACAGAAACTCTTTCAGATGGACAGCGACATATACTCCTCCAAAGGCCTCAATCACACACTACCCCGAGAAAGAGAATTAAAAGGGATGAACTAAAATTACCCTATTCTCCCGTAGAATACCTAAATATGTTATTGTTACTTCTAGTTATAATTATGGTCTTTAATCCAAACTACCAATTTTTACATTTTAAAAAGGTAAATGGGAAATAAAGAAGACAAAAAGAGAACATGAGAGTTGGAAACTTAGTTTGATTATAAATAATATGAACATGGATATGCCTTTTCTTTTCTTGTGATATTTTGAACATCTTATGCTTGTGAGTTTAATACAACCTTTGAACTTGAATAAAAGTATATAAATAGCACTATCTAATGCAAACACAAAAATATTATAATAAGCATAGTATGCTTCACTTTTTAATAAATGTGGCAGAGGATATCCTACCCAAATAACCAAGGTTCTCGTCTTTTGGTGTCATGATGGGCATGAGCCCTAAAGAAGGGATAGTAGGCACCTAGTTGATACCAACGAAGTAATAACTCAGGCTCAGGATTTCCAAAAAACCCACCAACATCCGCACCTGTAACATATATTCATCATGACTATATATAAGAAAATTTATTTGACTATTCAAAGCCCAAATAGAACAAACTTACTAACCAGAGAATGAAATTCCAGTAAGACCAAGTGTCAAAATCATTGGAACTGAAACTCTCAGGTGATCCCATTCTGCTGTATTATCTCCTGTCCAAACTGCACCATACCTCTGGCTCCCAGGAAAAATGCTCTTGACAAAACGAAAGGCCTATCTTTTCCATTTTCTCGCTTTATAAGCCCATCAGCTGTAGCCATGTGAAAGTAGTAACCATAGGCATTATGCAACTCTCGGTGCTCAACATTTCCATGGTGCAAGGCATCTCTAGGCATTGTGACCTATTATAATGAAGAGTAACAAAAGAAAAATGATAATGGCATTAAAATCTTTTGGATAAAAGAAGATATTTTATTAGATAAAAACATAACACAAGCTGACAAGTATATGGTGGACAAGCTAAGAAGCAAGGATTCAAAGTGTGGGGGATCTGGGGTGCGCGATAGGGGATTCGTTAAATCTTTAAAAATGGGGATTAAGGGTAAGGTGGGGATACGGGAAATATATAATTATATATATAATTATTTATATGATAAAAGTATTTCTAATTCTTATAATTAAAAACTAAATTTATTTTTAATTTTACTCATTGATAAAAGTCACAGCTGGTCAACTTGTTAACATTACACTTATATTTGTGCAATTCCAATTGACCCGGATAAATTAATAGACAAGTACTAGTATTTATTTTTTATAAATTCCAACCCACTAAGTTGTGGTCCACTTTTTTTTTAAACACTTGTACTCCACTTATTTTTAAAGAGTTGTACACCACTTATTTCTTAAAGCTCATCAGCTTCCTTATTTCAAATCTCTCTAGAAGTAACAGGTGTCCATTCCTCTAGGAGGTTGGAATAGATCGATCGGGTCGCGACAAGGTTGCCAGCGACATGAGTGGTCTCCGGCAGCACGTACCACTACTTTCCCTCATTTTTTTTAATTTCTCCATTTCCATCGCAGATCTGGACAATCGTTCTTCGCTCCGATGATTCTTTTCTTTGTTTTTTAGGGTTTTGGAGTGGGGATACGGCAAAGCCACATCCCATACGTAGTGCCGCACCCCTGCTTCTTAGTGGACAAGTAATCCCCAATCCTATAAGATCTCTATAAAGATCATAAATTTAAATTCCTCCAAAAGGCACAAAGAAAACATTTTATCTCGCAATGAAACAAAAGATAAATAACTCTCTCTAAGAAACACTTATGATTAAGCTCGGTTCAGATACCCCAAAAAACATAAAAGAACACTCACTTTCAAAGCAACTTGGTATCCTTCTGCCTCCGACCTCTAGACTGGATAAGCAATAATTCCTCCACTTTGTCAGGAAGCACCTACTCCTTTCCCAACACTCTAAATATAGAATTTTAACAGTCCAAAGCAACAGGACGACACAAAAATAAATAAGAATGTGACTCATCATTCAGCCTACACATTACACATATGATTGGAGATCAAACCTTGTGGAGTCCAATTAAGATTATTGCATTCAGCTTTTTAAATTCAGAGATCAAATAAATGCCTTGATTTGAGAAGCTTTGCTCCTAAATTATAGAAGCCAAAGGAAATTGAACTGGGACATGAAAACATGTCAGGAAAGAGAAATAGCGCTTATAGAGTTCTTGATTATAGTAGATAATTATTAGGATTTTGTTTCCATATTTAATTAGGCTTTTGTTGGTCATTAAGTTTAGGGTTTTTATTTAGTCTGTAATCGATCATTATTATTCATATATTGATAGAATGATATTATTAAGTTTTAAGCCTTTTGTTTATGGCTTTTAGCCCAATAATCTTCTTTTAATCTCCTCTATTCCTTCCTCCATCCTTATACATCAAATTGGTTTCCTAATATTAGTGCAACCCCATGTCAAACCTGATCTTGGGAACCTAAGGCATGCCGAAGAGTATCATGGCTCTGATTACTTGCATTTGGTAATGTTAAGGCTTTTCAATATGACGCATTGGTTCTTCTTCTATTCCAACCTTTTATAAAAAAGTTAATCTATTGCAGCCTTATCTCCCTTTCGTAAGTAATTCGAACCTTCCTCTTAATACTCCAGTTAATGATGTAAGTTTTCCTTACCTGGAGCTCTTTGAAAGAAAACACATGCCAACATTAGGATAAGATACATGGGGATACAGTCCTCCAAATGACATGTATATGGACACGATTTTTTCCAAAAAAATAGGATATAATACGTTGGAGAATACATTCAATTTTATATAAATTTTTAATATAAATGCATAAATAAATTTAACTGTTAATAAAGCATGATAAAATCAAGCAAAATATTGAGGAACACTTAGACCACAAGCATCATCACCAAGTCTAATATACAAACAAGATTATAACATAAAACTACGAGAGAACCATATTTAAGGAAGACACATATATGTGCATCAGTAGAGAAGTTAGAATCTTTATTTGATCCTTCTAAATTATAAAGCTGATATTTAACTGAATATTTATGTTAGAGCAAATAACTAAGGAAATTATTAATTAGGCATATAAAAATTAGAAAAACGGTAAGTTATCAACAAAACCACATCAAAATTCATCATGCAAACAAGATGAAATTTTATATATTTTTATAGACATAAATATATCACTATAATAAGTTAATTATATTTACATAATCATATGCAAGAGATTCCAAAAAATAAAAATAAAAACTAAGTGATTAGCTTCAAAGTTTAAGTTCAATACCAACAGTCAGTGGTTGTAACATTTCAATAGCAATAACTTAAAGATACCCAAAAAGGGATAAATGTTTTTTTAGTCACTCTACTTTAGGTCAACTTACAAATGAGTCGTTAAACCTTTTTTTTCTTACAGTCAACTCCCTGAACTTTAGTTTTCTTATAAACTGTTACAAAAACAGTTACTTTTAACGAAATTTGACACATGATGCTGAGTTGGAATAAAAAAAGTTGATGTCGCAAAAATGATCCAACGTGACCTTCAATAATAATAATAATAATAGTAGTAATAATAATATCGATAATAATAATAATAATTATAATAGTAATTGTAATATTGATAATAATAATAATAATACTATTAATAATAATAATAATATCGATAATAATAATAATAATACTGATAATAATAATAGTTATAATAATAATAGTTATAATAATAATAATACCGATAATAATAATATTTATAATAATAATAATAATAATAATAATAATAATAATACCGATAATAATAATAATTATTATTATTATAATAATAATAATAATAATAATAATAATAATAATAATAATAATAATAATAGTAATAGTAATAATACCGATAATAATAATAATAATAGTAATAATAATACCAATAATAATACCAATAATAATAATAATAATAATAATAATAATAATATCGATAATAATAATAGGGTTAAGTTCAGATGACCACCTGGGGTTTAAGCGGTTTCCCACTTAACCACCTGCAGTCAGTAAAGCTACATTAAACTCCCGACTTTTTGAGTTGAAGTGAAAACATCACTTTTTCCATCCAACTTAACTGTGCGTGTATGTCAGACGCCAAAAGCGTGTGAGAAGGGTTGTAACAGTCAAATTTTTTTTAGTAAATGTCCAAAATATCATCTTCTTCCTCATTCTGTACGAGAGAGAGAGAGAGAGACGTTGATGATCCGAGTCCAACTCATTTGCCGACGAAGGGATATTCATCCGTAGCTCAACGATTCGTTCAAATTCTCGCGGCTTATGAGGTATTGATGCTTTGTCTCAAACTCTAATTGCAATATGCAAATACTGCAATGAAGAATATAGGGAAGAACACGATGCTTCTAAGCGCTATCAATCCGCTCTTCAATCGCGATTTGGTAAGCTCAATTTTGTTAAATCTAGGTTTTTGTAGTCATGTTTATATGTGAATTCGTTTATCTGAAATGATATAGATGATTTTGATGCAGATATGCTCATGGGTTTTGAAGAAATTGATGCAGATGATGACATTAGGGAAGAGTTCCCATGCCCATTAACACTCCACAAAACTCAGAATCAAAGAAGTCCTCTTCAATCCTTCCAAATCGAAAATCTCTCTCTAAGCTGCTAAACCTACGCCCACCACTCTCTCTCCTCAATCAAATCCTTGCTCTAATAATCACCCAATCCTTCTCATCAAACTCTCACTTAATTGTGGCAAAGAAGTTTGATTTTGTACCATGAAATTTTCTTATTCAAAATTTGGAGCAATAGATTATAAAATCTGGGCAGCTGAGCTCACAGTGAACAGTTGGCATAACTGATTGCTTTGGCCAATTATATTGCTTATAGGGATAATTGACATGTAATTTGGGGGAATTGATTTTTCTTGATTTGTAATCCTTGCTCGTGCTTGAGAAAATGGTGTTAATCTGCTAATCTGTTATGCTCTTTTGTATCAATAGTCAAAAGATATTTTGAAGGTCACCCTTCACCCTTGTTTGGAAGGGGTAAGCTAGATGTATTAGTTCCTCTAGCATCTTATACTGGTTACAGATAATACTTTACTTGTATGCTGCCTTGTTCGACAGTTATGCTTTGCCATCATCCCCAAACTTGCTATGGAATCTCATGATAAGGGCTTACTCAAAACTTCCCAATTCTCTAGATTCCACCAAATACCGCAGAAGAAAATACCGCAGTGATTTGAAAAGGTAGGTCGTGCTATGCTTGAGTGCTGTTTTTGTGTGTTAGTCATTCTAGGCAGATATAGTTGAGAATAAGGGTACTATATAAGTTGTGTGAAATATGGTGGATGTTTAACCATCAGTGGCTGGTGAATCTGGTTGTTGTAATGAGAGAACTCTGTACAAACTGTTTTAAAAGTGCTTAAAACATTGCTTTTGCTTAAAACTGTTGGTTGTACTTTGTATTCAGTATGCAGGATAATATATCTTTTATATTAAGTTCGGTTCTTTTGCAAAGATTATTCATGATATTACAAATTGAAATTGTTAACCAGATAGAATTGGGATTTTGTAGTTCCTCGGAATCATGGTGATTAAATTTCAAGAATTATAACTTGGGTATAATCAGGACAGGACAGCTCAAGGGATTGAAAGTTTCAAGTTAAATCATCAGAAAGGGATGTAAATGACAGGTGATACGAGTACTTGTAGCTTTGAGGATGAGAATACTAGTGCTAGTGCTAGTGCCAGTGCTAGTGCTATTTATTTGCAGTTGTCTGTCATCATATGTAGCTAATGTTCGGCATGAAAATTTTCTACTTTCTTATTTGAGAAGATACTGTCTGTAATTTCTATAGTTTACTATATTCATAATTGTAAGAATAAATATCAGTTTATTTGGTGTGATGTCTGCTCGTAATGAGGTATCTTGGGCAGTTATGATTTACCATAATATAAAGATTTCCACGACATGTTGTGTTATGATCATAAGGATTCATGTGTGGGTATTATGTAATTTACTAGTTGTACATATTTATCTTTTTGGGTCGATGATAAAGCTATAATTCTATTTTTGCAAAGAATCTTTATATTATGGTAAATCATAAAGTTTTAATGTAGAGGCCAGACTCTTAAGTTGCTGCTTGTATATTGGTGCAAGTAAACTTTTTAGCAGAGATGGTGCAGCAACTGTTCTTCCCTCGCATGTTCTCTCATCTGTAGTTTATATATAAGAAGGGTAATTAAGTCTTTATCCAACTTAAGTAACAGAGTTATGACAGAAAGCAGTTATTCACTTCAACTCAAAAAGTCGGGAGTTTAAATGTAGTTTTACTGACTACAGATGGTTAAGTGAAAAACCGCTTAAACCACAGGTGGTTAAGTGGAAAACCGCTTAAACCTCAGGTGGTCATCTGAACTTAACCCATAATAATATAATAATAATAACGATAATAATAATAATACAGATAATAATAATAATATTTATAATTTCCTTAATTATATTTTCTAATAATTACCTAAAAACTTATTTGATATTAATTATAAAATAATTAAATATAATTTTTTGATTTATGTTATTGTATTTTATATATTTTTTACTAAGTTTTTTTTATATTTTATTTTTAAAGAATTTCTTTCATTTTCTCCATAAAATTTGTTCATTACACTTAAGCGTGCTACATCATGCATAAAAATTTCATGCCAACTTTCTCTCTCCTATGTGTCAAATTCCGGTAAAAGTCAAAAGACTAACAGTTTTTGTAACAGTTTGTAAGAAAACTAAAGTTCAATGAGTTGAATGTAAGAAAAAAAAATTTAGTGACTCATTTGTAAGTTGACCTTGACCAAAAAAGCATTTATCCCTACCCAAAAAAACAAAAGGTTTTAATTTCAATGAAAATATTAAAACCTATGCAATACATATCTAGTAGTGTTCGCGGAGTGTCGGTGTCCAAGTGTCTGACATGTATCCGACATAGATATTTTGACCTCTGAGAAGTGTCTATACTTCATAGTTTGGATGCGAGTAAATACAATGCTGATGGAGTTGTGCTGATGGAGTTGATCTTCAGTAAAAACCTATTCCTTGGATACCAATAACATGTTTAGGAATCAAATTCTCTTGGGCAAAACTCACATTATAAATATTTTCTATTATGATGGTGGAATTAGCAGCCTAGTCCTTAGGATGTCAAATTCTCTTGGGCAAAACTCACATTATAAATATTTTCTATTATGATGGTGGAATTAGCAGCCTAGTCCTTAGGATGTGCATTGGATAAAGTAAACCACCAGACCATGCACACAGAAACATAGTAAACTATGTGAGGGTGACCGGAAGGAGATCATTGCCTTTGTTGAGCTAGTGACCTTTGCCTTGAAATGAATTTAACATTAGGCTTAGGTGCTGTTTGTTTACATCTGATTGCCTCTTAATAGATTGCCTCTTATTCGCTAAGAGGCATGATGCTGTTTGTTTTATTTTTTTTTACCTCTGAATGCCTCTTAATCAGTAAGACAGAAAATGAAATCTCAATAATTAAGAGGTACCTCTTAATGAAATTTTTTTGATAAATTTTTTTTATATAAATATATTCAACAATATTATGCACTCATTTTTATTAAATTGAATATTTAAAATTATTAAATAAAATTTTACCCTTTAAAATGATAAAATAGTGTCATTAAGAGACAACTTATTTTTTAGTTATCAAACAATTTTTTAGATTCAGACCTCATAACCATTCAGATGATCTAATTTATTAAGACATCATAATCATTCAGATCTTAATTTCCTAGTTTATCAAACACAACCTTAATACCACTTGAGAAAATTGGGGACTCCAGTCAAGAACAAAGAAGAGATTTTTATATTTATTATTTGGAGTTTTTATTATGTTTAATATAAAAGTAGTTGATGTGAATTATGTATTTTATTTATTAGTGGAGATTTAGGAAATTAATTAGTGCTTAGGAATTATTAATAAGGGTATTTTAGTCATTTAATACTTTTATTATTTCCCAAGTAATATTAAGATTTTATCTATTTAAATAATGATGTAATCCCCACAAGTCATTTAGATTACATACTATTGATATTTAAGTTGATTATTTTATCCATACCGTAGAGGTATCCAACGTAGAGGTATTTTATCTATCTTAGTGTTGATACGTAAAGTTGATACACTTGAGAGATTCTAGTGGTTTAAACGTAAAGTTTAAATCCTAGTTTATTTTTCATTAATTCTTCATCCTAAATCTGTCCTGCGTCATTTTCATTGAACTCTTGGTGCCTGCGATGAACATCTACAGCAAACTTATAATTTTCATTGCTCAAATTAATTTTCTATATCAGCATGCAAATCATGAATGTGTCGTGCAAAAGTTTCAACAGACTCGCTAGCTCTATATGCAGAGGGAAGAGGGATCAAATCAATAAGTTTTCTAGGTTGATAACCAGTATAAATCTAAAAAAGGACTCGCCCCACTAGAGCGATTAACCGAACTATTATAGGCAAACTCAGTCATAGGTAAAACTTTATCCCAACTACGTGATCACTTATAAGGCATCTCACCAAATCACCTAGACTTCTATTAACTACCTCAGTTTGACCATCAGTCTGTGGGTGATAGGCAGTGGAGAACTTAAGTGTGATATTTAGTTTCTTCTATAGGGTTTTCTAAAAATAACTTAAGAATTTGGCATCCCGCCTAGAAACATTGTTCATTCGTCGTAGTTACTGTTCATCCCACATCATGACTACTGTTCATTCTTTCGGAATTATTGTTCATCGTGATTCACTATTCAAAAAAGAGAAAAAAGAAGGGTATAAGAGAGAGAAAGTGTTGTCGTGTTTTGCCGATATCTAATATGATACGAGTGATAACCCTAATCTCAAACTTAAAAATATCTTACCAAAATTACAATTTGCTCCCCATAATTTCATCTAATATTTCAATTTTAGCAAATAGTGTATATACTTTTCACTTGTACCCTTTTATCATCAACCCCTACACTTTTTGAATTTATACTTTAGCCTTGTTTTCTATTTTCTTTTCAGTTAGGCCCTTAAGTTATCAACAAAAGAAATATTTTATTTTATTTATTTATTTATTTTATAACTCATTGTCCCAAACACCCAATGCCACAAAAAGATTGCTTGCGGAAGTAAAGAAGTATATTTGGTTTCTCAACGGTAAAAGTAATCAAATACACTACCTTATGAATACATGTGGCCATAAATATTTGAAACCCAAGCAAGAAGAGTTTTAGATGGGATATGTTGATGCACAAGATTACCTTGGAAAATTACAACGTTGATATCAAGATGAACAAAGAAAAGTTGAAGCAAGGAAATATCAACAAGTTAAAGCAAAAGAACTTCAAAAGGCTACACATAAAATAGTTTCTATATGTTCCTCTATAAAAGATAACATCTCTTTTATAAAAGATGACATCTCTTCTATAAAAGAAGGCCTTATTGACTTGCGGGCGCATATTCAAGAAAAAGAAAAAGAGGATGTTCTAAATTTTGGGGCAACAGACAGTAGTGACGTGTCCATGAAAATTCTTGAAGTTCCAAAAGTTGAACCAAAGATCGTGTATGAGCAACAAATTGAGAATAACTCTAAAGTTGATTTTTGATTTGTTCATTACCGAAGAAAGGACGATTCAAGATTTTGATTCAATCCAAGTTGACATTGTTGACTTCATTGTTCAAAAAATCTTCTTTTCAGCACTAAATACTGCTCATCAATTTTTTTTCCAAAATGTTCTTCCGTTGTAGAGGAGTTCATGGCTTATTCTATCCTATTATAAAACTCGAGGTCGAGTTTTCTCCAACAAGAGAATGATGAGGACTCCAAGTCGAGAACGAACAGATTTTTTTCATTTATATGTGGAGTTATTATTATGTTTAATATAAAAGCAGTTGATGTGATTTATGTATTTTATTTATTAGTGGGGATTTAGGACATTAATTAGTGAATATGAATTATTAATAAAGGTATTTTAGTCATTTAGTACTTTTATTATTCCCCAATTAATAGTAGGTTTTGTCTCTTTAAATAGTGATGTAATCCCCACAAGTCATTTAGACTTAACATGCAATTTAAGTTGAAAACTATATAGTTAACGAAAACAACTTAGATCTATTGGGTTGGTTAACTAATTTTTAGGAGATGGATTGGTTTGGTTTGGTTTGGTTTTGGACTCATATTATTATTACAAATATGGGTTGGATCTAGTTGAACTACTTTTGACTCATATTAGTCTATAATAGTTTTTTGCACTTTGTAGAGCAAGAACACAACCCACCTCACCCGCCTCACCCCACCCACACACACCTCCTGGGCCGCCCCCACCCCCCGTCCCTCACCCCCCCACCAAAAAAAATAATATTTATTGATTATGTATACACCCCACCAGTCCCCCATGGCCCCTCGAGGTCGAGTTTTCTCCAAAAGAGAGTGATGAGGACTCCAAGTCGAGAACGAACAGATTTTTTTATTTATTATGTGGAGTTATTATTATGTTTAATATAAAAGCAGTTGATGTGATTTATGTATTTTATTTATTAGTGAGGATTTAGGACATTAATTAGTGATTAGGAATTATTAATAAAGGTATTTTAGTCGTTTAGTACTTTTATTATTCCCCAATTAATAGTAGGTTTTGTCTCTTTAAATAGTGATGTAATCCCCACAAGTCATTTAGACTTAACATGCAATTTAAGTTGAAAACTATATAGTTAACGAAAACAACTTAGATCTATTGGGTTGGTTAACTAATTTTTAGGAGATGGATTGGTTTGGTTTTGGACTCATATTATTATTACAAATATGGGTTGGATCTAGTTTAACTACTTTTGACTCATATTAGTCTATAATAGTTTTTTGCACTTTGTAGAGCTAACAAAGAACACACCCCGCCCCACCCCGCCCTGCTCCACTCCACACACCCGCCCAGATCCGCCTCCCCTGTCCCTCACCCCCCACCAAAAAAATAATATTTATTGATTATGTATACACCCCCAGCCTTCAAAAAAAAAAAAAAATATTTACTGATTATTGTAATAAAATTCTCAACAATTTCATTAATTTTAATTAAAATAATTATTATTAATGTAAATTTTTTTAAAGTGCCTATAATCACAAAATTAATGTTTTTAATACTCAAATTAGTCGCATCAATTAAAAAAAATTAGTTTCAAATTTGGGTCTAAAAAATTAAAATAAGACTTGGTATAACAGAAATTAAGATTTAGTGAAACTATAATTTGAAAAATAGGTCGACCTGGATTCGACCCATAACCATTTAAACCCAAACCACATAACCTATATTAAATATAGGTAATATGGTTTTGGTTTCAAAATCAACCCAAACCTATTTTATGTAACCCAAAACCAACTCAAACCTAGTTTTTGTCAGGTCTAATTTAGACTACATAATATTGATATTGAAGTTGATTATTTTATTCATACCGTAGAAGTGCCCTATCGTAGAGATATTTTATCCATCTTGGTATTGATACGTGGAGTTGATACACTTGAGATCCTAGTGGTTTAAACGTGAAGTTTAAATCCTAGTTTATTTTCCATTAATTCTTCATCCTAAATTTGTCCTACATCACACAAACCCCTTGGACTTTAATCCCATTTGATATATTACCCATTTGAATGACTTGATAAATTATAGGATTTGAATAGATTTATGCATCTAAATGCATAAGTTTTAGTAACAAAAATTGAATTTGATGGTGCAAATTCGATTCACTCTTCCAATCTTCTTTAATTCCATAAACCAAACATACCCTTATTGAGTTTTTGCTTGAGTGTGTAGGATAATATTTCAGGCTCTCTCTTACTCCCCTCTAGGATACACATGCAAGTACTATGTGCAGGGGATAAAAACCTCAACTATATTGCGACGACACTAGCATTTGATGGGTAGATTGCACCAGATAGCATATGCTGATCCAGTGCTAGATAGGCTGGTTATTTCCTTTAGATTTCAAAAATAACTTCAGAAATAACGACAAAAATCAAATGTCTGTAACGAGAGAATAAGCATCAAAGGAGATAGAATTAGCTAAAAGCATCTAGTGGCCTTGGTAATGTAGAACAAAAGATTGAGATAATTAGAAAATGTATAATTCAAGGAAGGACGGAAATAATAAGAAGGATAGAAATGTCTAGCCAGAGTCCACCTCCTTGGACTGATCTAAAACAAGATCTGGTTTTAATAGTTGAGCTGATCAGAATTGAGATGAAGCATACACATTATAATAATCTGAATCTATAACACAACTGCTTTTAAAAAAGCACATGAACTAGAAAGCAACGATACGGGTAAGGAAATACGGGTGTGACGCGAAGATACGGGAGTTTGTCAAATCTGAAAAAATGGGGATTCGGGTGTTGTGGATGTCACTTATTTAATTTGATATATATATATATATATATATATATATATATACACACACACACACACACACCCCCTTATATATTGTTGCTTAAATTTAAATATTGTCTTTGTAGTTTGTACATATATTATATGGAGTCATTTTATTTTTAAAAGTTTATTACAGGCCAAGCACACAAATATACATTTATATATAATTTTCATGATTTATAAATAAATTATTAACCAATTTTATATTACTTTATGCGACTTTGTGCGTGATAGAAAACTATTTTGCATAATGTAGCATAATAATGATATATATTTTATTTATATATTATATTAATAATTAATAACGTACATGGAGTCATTTTATTTTTAAAAGTTTATTACAGGCCAAGCACACAAATATACATTTATATATAATTTTCATGATCTATAAATAAATTATTAACCAATTTTATATTACTTTATGCGACTTTGTGCGTGATAGAAAACTATTTTGCATAATGTAGCATAATAATAATATATTTTATTTATATATTATATTAATAATTAATAACGATACATAAGAAAGTGGGAGTGTATTAGTTGTTTAACTCTTTACCTTGCATCTGTTGGGACAAGTACATGTGGCAGGAGAAGGAAAGTAATAAAGGAGGTCAAGTTACCCGCTGAACAAGGTTCTATGAAGCATTCATTAATGAAGACACGTTTCTCTACTCACACCGTTCATTCTCCTCTTTAATCATTGCATGCATTATCTCTCATCTATTCTCACTTTCTAAAATACATTTACTCCCCTCACTGTAACACCCCAGTCCCACATCGAAAGATAGGGAAAAAATTTATCTGCATATAAGGAAATAAGTTATTACCAATAGTACCTTCAAGTCGTGACCTTTTGGGAGCCTGTGGTGGGCTAAAATGACCCAAGAAGATATTATTGGGCCAGTAATTTGAGACCTTATTTTGATAGATTTGATTCGATTCGGACTTGGGATTTGACCCGAGATTTGTTCCGGACTCGGGATTTGACCCGGGTTGTTTCATATGGTATCGAGAGCGATTCCTAAAAAGCTCCCGGGTCATCCGATCGAGTTCTTGGGAGGTGGGGACACGAAGGCTGGTGGTATTATCCCACAATGGAGAGATGGAGGTGGTGACACGAAGCCAGCCGGTATTATCCCACAATGGCTAGAGAGGTAAAGATCTTTAGACTGTGTGTGTGATCGGATTCTGACGGGGACGTTAGAAATTTAAGTGGGGGAGTTTGTAACACCCTAGTCCCACATCGAAAGATAGGGAAAAAAATTGTCTACATATAAGGAAATAAGTTACTACCAATAGTACCTTCAAGTAATGACCTTTTGGGAGTCTTTGATGGGCTAAGATGACCCAAGAAGACACTATTGGGTCAGTAGTTTGAGGCCTTATTTTGATGAATTTGATTCGATTCGGACTTGGGATTTGACCCGGGTTGTTTCACTCACTCTGCAAAATTCTTTGTCGTAATCAATGGCTTCCACACTCAAAGTAGCACCAACTCCTTCCAACAAGACATAGCATCAACACACGCCTATGCTCAGACTTTGTACCCGCGAATATCTACTTCTCGTTTTCCTCTCTTTCATTAAAACCTAGGAAGCAGAGGGGTGCGCCACCTACCCGCACAACGCACGTGGTGCGTCAGGGGTGCAAGTGTGTGGATGCACATGGGGAGCGGTGGTTGATGTATCCCCGCGTATTAGTTTGAAGGGTGCACCGCCAATCCTTACATGGGATTCATAGGTGGCATATATGCACCCAAAAAAATTAAAAAATGAGGGTTTTAATGAAGCGGGAAACGAGTAGCAAGTATTCACGGGTACAAAGTTTGGGTGTAGGCGTGTTGATACCGTGTTATGTTGAAAAGAGTTGGTGCAACTTTTGAGTGTGGAAGCCATTGAAAACGACAAAGAATTTTGCAGAGCGAGAGAGAAAATTGCTTTTAGAAAGAGAAAGAATAGATGGGAAATAGTGGAGTGATTAAAGAAGAGAATATATGGAGCAAGTAAATAAATGTGTCTTCATTATTGACACTTCACGGAAACCTTATTCCATGGGTAAGGTGACTTCATTTAGTACTTTCCTTAACCTGTCACATGTACTTATCCCAACAAATGTAAGGTAAAGAGTTAAACAACTAATATACCCCCACTTAGTATTAGTTATGTATTACTATTTATTATTAATATGATACAATATATCATTAAAATATATTTCATTATTTTATTTTATTTTGATAAAAGAAGGAATTTTATTAATAGAAAAGAAAAGATATAATAAATAGGGGACAAAAAAGTCCTCCCTCCTCAGACTAAAAATAAAAAACAGAAAAGCACTTAAAAAAGTTCAACCCTCCAATCTCTACATAAATCCTTAAAATATATTTCATTATTTTATTTTATTTTGATAAAAGAAGAAATTTTATTAATATAAAAGAAAAGATATAATAAATGGGGGACAAAAAGTCCTCCCTCATCAGACTAAAAATCAAAAACAGAAAAGCACTTAAAAAAGTTCAACCCTCCAATCTCTACATAAATTAGTAATAGAGATACCTCTAAAACTCCCACAGCAGAAGCCCAAAGAGACGCAAGAAAAATAACCCTATCATTCAATAGCTTTAAGGATAAGAAACAACCAAGCATTATGCTCATTCCAAATTCCCCACAAGATAGAAAAAAGGCACACTTCTATAAAATTTTGGTACCCCTTTTACTTCTAAATCGTCAAAAACGAACTCCATATCTCAAATGTCGAATAAAGGAAGTATAACCTTGGAAAATGAATTTCAAAGGAATTGCATGAGTAGCATAAATCCCGGGCTAGCATCCCATTATTATTATATATATTTCATTATTGTGCTAAATTATGCAAAATAGTTTTCTAGCAAGCACAATCGCAAACAAATATAAAATTGGTTAATAATTTATTTAAATTTATATGTAAATCATGAAAATTATATATATATATATATATATATATATATATGTATATGTGTGTTTGGCCTATAAACTTCTAAAAATAAAATGACCCAATATTAATATACGTACGAAGACAGTATTTGAATATATATATATATATATATATATATATATAATACATATAATTAAATAATATGTAATGTATCCCGCAGCACCCTAATCCCCATTTCTTTTCATTTAACGAACTCTCGTACCTTGTGTCATGCACCCATATCCCCTTGCACGTATCCTTGCTTCCTAGATTAAAATCCTCATTTATTTATTTATGGCAAAACTAAGAAAAATCCCACTGTAGTTGACACGTTTTACTTATTACATCATTAAACTTTTAAAAATTCAAATTACCTCATTGAACTAATTAAAATTTTGAGATTATACTATTCCGTTAATAAGATTGGACGTCCGTCAAATTGACTCAGATTCTTTCAAGAAAAATAAGGAAAATCCCATTATAGTTGACACTTATTACACCATTAAACTTTTAAAAAATGAAATTACCCCATTGAACTAATTAAAATTTAAAAATTACACCATTCCGTTAATAAGATTAGATGTCTGTCAAATTGACTCATATTTTTTCAGACGTGGCTAGTGAAAAAAAAGAAAAGAAAATGACATGTCATTCCTATGTGGATTAGGCAGTAAAATCAACCTATCTCCCAAGCACGTCTCCAAAGCCTAAATAAAATACGCAGAGAGAGAAAACCTACCAAGTGTAGGAGACGGCGGTGGCACAAGGTGAGGCAACGGCGGAGGCTCCATGTGGCGGCGGCGGCGGCGACGACGGTGGAGGCTCATTGTGATGGTGGCGACGTTGGAGTCTCCTTATGGTGGCGATAGCTCCTTTGGTGCTGAAACTTTTAACAACGATGCGGGGTGTGCTACTAGCTCGTTCACTTTTTCTCCACTTTTTTTTATCTATGCTATGTGGGTTGATATTGCAGCGGGGTTGGTGCTAGTAATTGGGAAAATAGAGGCTGATTTGGGATGTTGGGGCTAATAATGGGATTATATTTTGGTAAATAGAATTGGGGTTGTGATAGAGGCGACTAGGGTTGTTGAAGTTGTGATTGCAAAAGGTAGGTGGAGGAAGATTGAGAAGAGAAAATTGGTAAAATGAAAAAAAAAAACATACATATTGTAGCAGTTAGGGTTCTAAACCCCTCCTCTGCGTCTGTCTATGAAAAATTTGGTGTATATACATTCAAATTTTATAAAATTTATCAAATTAATGATGTAATTTGAACAAATTAAATATCAAGAAAAAGAATCAAATTTGGGTATATTTAATTTGACTAAATAACATCATTATCATTAATTTCATCAATTTCATAAATCTGAAGCACAAATCTATAGGGTAATTTAAGTTGGTTTGTAAATTTTAACTAATGTTTTCACTTCGGAGTTCATGAGATATTAAGTTTATGAATTAAAGGTTTTGCTAAATTAGTTGGTTAAATTATTGCTATGTTGGTGTCGATGGTGGTGACTTACGGTGGTGATGCTGGATGACAAAGAAGGCGGTTTATTGATTATGTAGAAAGAGAAGAACGGGAGAAAAAGTATTTGTTTTGAACCCCTATTCTAAATTCTTTTTTATTATTTTTTGCCACATAATTTATCTTTTAATATTATTATTTTCTTCATGACGCCATATAGATAAATAACAAACGTCCATCCAATCTTATTAACATAATGGTGTAATTTCAAATTTTTAATTAGTTCAATGAGATAATTTCAATTTTTAAAAGTTTAATGATGTAATAAGTAAAACGTGCCAACTATAGTGAAGTTTTCCTTAGTTTTGTCTGAAAGAATCTGAGCAAATTTGACGGACGTCAAATCTTATTAACGGAATGGTAAAATTTCAAAATTTTAATTAATTCAATGGGATAATTTGAATTTTTAAAAGTTTAATAGTGTAATAAGTAAAATGTTTCAACTACAGTGGAATTTCTTTTAGTTTTGCCATTTATTTATTTTGGGTACATTTACAACATATGTCATCATGAATCCTCAGAAGTAAGCAACGTTAGGCGCACCCCAGACTAATACATGGGGATACAGCTACAACCAGGTTGACGTATAGTGCAAACTTGTCAGATATATTGGTCATATGGGATTTCCCGTTCTCTCCCCCAATTGAGATATCCTTTGTTTCGCTCAAGAAAAATTAATTGAATCATCAAAAATTTGGAGCATAAAGTGCAATTAGATCCATTTTTTGAGGGGAGTCAGATTACTATTACCAATTAGAATAATTTATGGTTGGCTTGATTGGACTAATAAAATGAAGTATCTACCTCGTGCGCACCCTGTGCGCAAAGTAGGTGGCATACCCCTGCTTCCTAGCACATGAAGCTCTTTATAGACCTTACAACCTACTAGAGTTAAATAATAAATGCAAAGATCGGAATTTAGATTTTGACCGATGACATTATTACTAACTTGAAACACTAAAGACTCACTCTAGACACTCAGATTAATCTGACTTCAAATATTAAAAGACTCTTATACTATTTTATGGACTCCTAAAACAAAAATCCAATAATAATAACAGCAAGCTAAACTCAAGAGAAGATATCTAAGTTTCTAGTTGGACTTCCTCCAAACCAAATTCTTAAATAGATCTATTCTTTAATCTTTTTACTTGAGCTTTATATTGCTCCATCATTGTCCCTGGTTGGAGAAACTCGTCCTCGAGTTTTAAAATACTTTAGCATCAATCTTAAATTCAAAGTTTGGTAAAGAGAAGCATAAAGTTGATGATGTCCTTTCTTCTTTATTTGTGGATGCAAATAGAATAACTAAGGATCTGCTTTCTGCATGTTGCTATTGTTTTGTTGGTATAACCAAGTCAATTATTGCTGCAGTTTGTTCAATCTCCTCTGGCAGCATGTTGTCTTTGATATTGTATGTTGCAGTCATGACTTCAAAGTATGATTCTTCCTCATCTGGTTTTCAACTTGGGGTAACTCT
Source organism: Panax ginseng (assembly GCA_020205605.1). Lineage (NCBI taxonomy): Eukaryota > Viridiplantae > Streptophyta > Magnoliopsida > Apiales > Araliaceae > Panax > Panax ginseng. The sequence goes on along the minus strand of CM035138.1, from coordinate 87,321,685 downwards.
AAAAACATAACAAGAGTTGGTTGTGTGATTGGCTCTCAATATGTACCATCAAACAATTTGGCCAGCTTGTTGGCCATAGTAGTGGCATGCTAGAGTCGAGAACGACAGCTACCTTGTTAGTTGTTTCATTCTCCTAAACATGAGTACTATAGAGGAGGATGGAAACAAAAGAATTTTAATATTATTGGTTTATTATCGTATATTATTGTTTATGGATGATTTCAATATAATTAGTTTATTTCTTACAACATTATTCGGACAATATATACGTGTATATATATATACACACACACAAACACGCACAGTAGTAGATTATTCTAGAAAAGTAATAGATAATCATTAGAGATGCTATTTCCTTTTGAAATTAGATTTTATGTAGCGGCTTTCTATATAAGTTGATGTAACCTCATTATTATGATATATTGAATAATTGATTAAATATCAAATTGAGGATTTTAGCATAATTATCTTCTTTTAATCCTCTTTATTCCTTCTTCCCATCTTGTCAATCAATTATTCTAATCATTTTAAAATCGTTTACTTTCTTGACTAATCACTGCCATGGGCTTAGGTGAATAAGAGTCATCACCTTGAGTTGCTTCATCCTCTGGAACCTGGTCTCACAAACCACCATGCTGATTTTCCCTATTTTCCATCAACTGAATATCCGAGCTCAGCTAAATATGACTTCCATCTCATATGAAGGCTTAGTTGGACTAGTTGAACAAGCTTCTAATTGAACAAGCACAGTATTTATGCAACTTAGCTTTATTTTCTAGTGCAAACAATCAAGCCTTGAGATAATTTATTCTGATATGATATGGATTGATCCTTAAGGCATTGTCTATGTGGATGATTTGTTATTGATGTTATTTACTATTCCAGACTATTATTTTAAGTATTTGTTATTATTGTTTTATTGGGCTATTTTAGTCTTTAGTTCTTTACTTCTTTTCTAGGGACCAAAATCCAAATTAAGGTTTTGCTCTCTATAAATATGGATGTAAATGCAGACTCCCTCCGTCCCTATTAAATGTCCTAATTTCTTTTTTTGGATGTTCCAAAATAAATGTCATATTTCTATATTGATAACTATACTTACCCATTTCTTCCTCTTATACCCTCATAATCTATTTAATGTACTTATTGGGAATGTGAGTTACAAAAAAATGTATCTAGAGAATTAAATGACTTATGAAAGAGCAATTTTTGGGGACATAGAAAAGTGAAAGAGTAATTATTGGGGCCATAGAAAAGTGAAGAAATACTTCAATTAATAAGTAATCAAAAAGGGTAATTTAGGTTTTAAAAAAATTATTAATTAGCGTGTCGAAACCAATTAAGACGTTTATTTCGGGTCGGAGGGAGTACTATTAGTTGGGATCAATTTACTCTTCGTTGAGGATCCTAGGAGTCAGTAGTAGAGTGCGGAGCACCACCCCAATTACGGGTTTTTCCATTTGTCTTTTAATTAATTTCCAGCAGTTAATTCTTTTCCAAATATTGTCCTACATCACATACCAAGAAGCAAAGAATTTCCTTTAATGGGGAATGGGTTAGGTTTAGAATTAGGTTTAAAGGAGGGAAAGAGATTCAGAAGAATTGGAGAGCAAAAGAAGAAAGATAATAAAGCAATAAAGCTCTAAAATTATAACAATCAAACAATCAATATAAAACAATGTATAGTGAAGGATTTACATGTGTATAATGGAGGATTACATGGTTAATATAGGAAAATAATATATCCTACTTTTTGAGGACTAAGCCAACCAAACAAATTAAGGATATCAAATCTAATAAATCTACCATAATTAAAATACTAGAATAATCTACTACTTGGTATAAGCTTCCAAAGCCTTTTGTATTGATCGAACCAAATTGGTAAGGCCAATCCTGCATCACCATTCCAAATCACTTACTTTAGGCACCAGAGGATCTACTATGTGAGTTCTGATACCAAACTGATGTAGAAATTAAGAGTGGAGCGAATTCATAATAGAAAGAAACCATGGAAGGAAGGAAGGAAGGAAGGAAGGAAAAAGAGGGATAAAAGGTGTAAGAGGGGTCAACCTCATTGGACTGATCAAGATTTGAGACTAAAAGTTCAGCTTATCAAAGCTGGGATAAAGCATTGGAATCATAATCTGAACTCATTCATAACTCATTACTGCTTTTAAAAAAGTACATGAAACTCGGCATATAGACCTTTATCACCTACTAGACTTCGATATTAAAGGCAGACTTTGGAACTAAAACTTTGACTGATACTCACTCTAGAAACTCAAATTACTCTGACTTCAAATATTAAAAGACTCTTAGATGATTCTAGAGACTCCTAAAACATAAATAAATAATAGTAACAGTAAACTAAACTTATGGGATGACTTCTAAGCTTCTACTTCGACCTATTCTAAAGCAAACTCTGGAATAGATCTCTTCTTTAATCTTATTCCTTCCTGAGTTTTTATGGGTTCCATCACTTTGTAGTCAAATGATTTCTAAAGTATTCATACGGACAAGGAGGAAACGAATTAGATGAGCTCCAAAGTTTTTATCATTTAGAAAACTGAAGAAGTTATATTACATGTTTAACACACCCACATGATATTTTCTGGATTACTAAGCATTGAGAGAGAAACACACACCCATAACAACCAAAATAATCAAAGGAAGCTAGATACCTCTGGACCATTAAACACAGAAGGTTCATTCATGTCGTTCCAAATATACAAGGAAGGAGTTGAGCCAACGTACTCCTGGTATGAGAATTTCTCAGCCCACCATGACCTGATCTCTGGATTTACCATATCAAGGTACGACGAGGAACCAGGCCAGCACCAACCATCAAAATCCTTACCAGTTGCATCCTTAACGTAATGCCCCTTCTCAGAGGCCTCCTTATGAATGTGGTAGGAACTATCCCTCTTTATATGAGGATCAACAATGGTGACCATTTTCCTACCCTTCGCAGCCAACTTCTTTTGCATTTCCTCTGGGTTTGGAAAAAGCACCTTATCCCATGTAAAGTATTTCTTTCCATCCGTGTGCTCAATGTCAAGCCATAAAACATCATAGGGTATATCATGCTCATCAAACTTGGAATCTACATTCTGAACATCCTCCTCATCTCTATAATTCCATCTACATTGGTGATAAGCTGTGGCAAACAGCTGTGGCATAGCTGGTGTTCCAGTCACACTAGAATACTGCCTAACAACATCCTTTGGGCCAGGACCCACAAAAAAGAATGCATCAACAACACCAGCCTCACTCATCCACAAAGTATCAATCTTATTCTGATCCGAAGGAAGAGAGATTGAAGACTCAGCATCCCATCCAGACTTAAGAACGTCAATCTGCATTTCAGCTGCATTCAACCAGAAAAACCCAGAAGTCCCCCGAGATTTCCCATGCGCAAGCATAAATGGTATCGATCCATAAATCCCAAATGGTGAATCATGAATATACTCAAAAACATCCAAATTAAAAAGCCTATATGGCTCAGATTCTTCCACTCCGGGACCCCTAGTAGGCTTCAGTGCAAGACTAGTAGCATGTTCAGGAATACCATAAACAAAATTAGCATCATAGAATGATACATCAAAGCTAATTGATTGAGGCCCATATGGCCTTTTATCAGTATGACCTCTAAACCTTTCCTCCCAATCTTCCCCTTCCTTTTTCACCCTCAACTGTTCAAAATCAAACAACCCATGTGAATTCAAAGACAATACACGTTTACCTCCTTTCGCCCTCACAAAAATCTCAAATGGGTCATGTCTAAGAACGGCTTCATACTCATCAGATAAATAAATAACCGATGAATCACCCTCTGAAAGCAGCCTCTGCAACCAAAGTTTCTTATTCAAGACTTCAGGTTCAATAACATCAGGAACCTCTAACCGCTTTTTGGGAGGATCCAAACTTGGGTCTTCATCAATCTTCAGCCTCAATATCCCATCTTGATATGCAGACAAAGAAAGAATTAATGGCTTTATTGGGTCTTCTTGACTTTCTTCAACTGAGTTTTCTTGATTTTGTTGAGATGGGTATTTGGGGAGGAGTTTGGCAGTGAGATCACCATCATTGATGGTTACATCAGTGGCGATGAGAGAGCAGGAACCAGGTTTACGGGATCGAGCTCGCTTGCAGAATGGGGTTTGGTTACAGTTTCTGAATTCGTCTCTTTTCCAGGATGAGACACAGGTGAAATGAGAAACTACGAGAAGGAGAAGAAGATACAGAAGATGGTTACGATGCAATGTTTTCTTCATGGTATGTTTTGTGTAGTTATGTATCATGAAATTTTGGATTTTGTACTGAAACCCTAAAATGAAGAAGGGGAGTGTGCTGTATTCGGTACAGAGTTAGGTTTTACAGAGGACGCATGCTTAGTCCAGTGTAGTGGCTAAATGTCAACGGTTTTGTACTAGTCTAGTGCGGCGTAAATCAACCCCGGGGGACACAAGCGACCGAGCGACCCGAGCCGAGTCGAGTATTGCGCATTGATTTCTTTACATTTGGTTTGCAAAATTTATCAAGTATAAAATAAGATTTGTTTAGCTAGTCGAGCACGATCTCAAATTAAGTTTGAACTTTTAGAACAAATATAATCCAAGTATTAATAAAAAATTATAATTTGAGAATATTCAATTAATTTATCGAATTTTAAAATTTAGTCATATTTGAATCATTTATATTTCAAGACGAGTTGGACTTGAATTTTTAGTCAAGCTCTAACTTTTTGCTCATTTTACTGTCTTACATGCAATGCACTATGCACTGACGGTTTTATATACACTGGTGGTCGCTGCACAAACATTGTATTTGTAAATTATATGAAGTAAAATAAAAAATTTATAAAATTTAGAGGAATAAAAAGAAAGATATAAAAATGAATATTAAAAAGGAAAAAATAGTAATGTATCTAAAGTTGTAAGGGCGAAAGAGTATAAAAAAAAAAGGAAAAGTGTGACCCAATTACACCAAACTTATGGACGAAGCCTCCATATAGGCTTTATAATATAATTGTTTATATAAAAAATAATTATTAATAAATAATGATAATAACATTAATATCTTACAATAAAATAAATTATTCATTATTTATACAACTTTTTTTATCTCAAATTGATTTAAAATACATGATATTTATCTAAGAATATAAGTAAATATTTAAGTAAATTACATTACTAGTTCGATATGATTTTTAATCTATTTTGGATAGAATATTTCATCGATGTAACCATTATTATTATTAATATTTACTTAAATTTTTGAAAAACTTATGAAAAATAAAAATATTAAATTACTTGTGCACACTTCTTACTACATTATATATATATATACACATACATATGTTATAAAATTATAGTATATATATGACAACCAGAAAATTTATAAGATTTATAGATAAAATCTTGAATGATTAAATAAAGGTTAAAAAATAAAACCTAGATGGGAAATAGAGAATTAATTAAAAAATTTAAAGAACCTATATAGTTTGATTTGAATTTTTAAGCAATGTAAAGAAATTAAATGAGAATGATAGAAATTTTGAAAAGTAAGAAAGGGATTATGTATGTTGAAAATTTATTAAGGAAATAAATTTCAAATGTAAAGATATTATAAGATGAAAGTGAATATAATAATTATTTATCAATGATAGTAATTAATTTGTGACTTATGTGAAATAGGCGTGTGATTAAATAAATATATATTGTAAATATGTATATATTTATTATATAAATAGAATTAATAAGAAAGTTATAAAACCTAATATTATATATTAGGTATGAAAATTAAATAACATAAGGGTTATAGATTTGGAGAATTTTAGTATTTAAAATATATACTAACCTAAGTGATTAATTTTATTATCTCAATTTATTAAGGCAAGTCTAATTGAATTATAAAATTAAGTGTACATGAGTAAATATTTAAATTCCAAAATGAGTGGAATGGAAATCCTAATTAAATAATTAGGGTAAGATAAAATTTAAGTTTTGGACCATGCTATTTAAATGGCCCAAACAATTTATTTAGGAGGCCCAAAATATTTAATTTAGTAACCCAAAATAATGGGACATGTGTTGGTAGAATATCTATGGTTAGGAACTAACCATACTTGAATTAAAGGTAGAAAATTATGGGAAATGACTATATTAACCAAAATAAAGTGCTTAATGACTCATGTGTCCTAAGAATAAATTTTTAGAAAGTTTCTTAGCAATGGTGTTACTCTTTTGCTCTTAGAGAAAGCTACTAATGACCAATGAGTCATAGGAGGAAATTGTTAGGAAGTTTCCTAGTAATTATGAAATAACTAAATTACCCTTAAATTTATTTGTGAAATTACTAAATAGAACCAATCCATGTGAACTTAAATCGACCAATCAGAGAAGAGATGATGCAATCGTGACATCATCCTTAAAGAAAAACAAAGATGATGTCATCATGATGTAAGCATGACATCATTCTTAAAGAAACACAAAGATGATGTCATTATGATGATGTCACCTGGTGGAAGATATTTTGAGGGACTAAGGTGCAATTAATTAGGTACTAAAGTGTAACTAACTTAGGTACCAAACTGTAATAAGCCGGGTGCAAACTGTAATAAGTCGAGTCTCTAACGTGCAATTATCGAAAATATATTTTCCTATAAATAGGGGGCTAAGTTCATTAGTTCTTCACCAATTTACACATCAAAGTTATAATCAAGAATTAGAAAGAAAGAGTTCTTGTGAGATTGCAAAGGATTAGTTAAAGCTTGCAATTTCAAGAGGTATTTACTCTAGTGGTTATTGTTTTCATTCTTCTTTATATATTTAGTAAAAATATATTTTTACGAGCAGTTAAAATGCCCAAATTATTTTAAGTATATAGTACAAAAGTCCTATTTACAAGTAGTTATAATGTCTGATTTATTTCTCCTATAAAGTAGAAAATATACTTTTATAAGCAATTACTATATCCAATTTTCTTCAAGTATTTAATAAGAATATTCATTTTATAAGCAGTTATAATGTTGAAATTATCTCAAATATAATAACCGAATATTCATTTTATAAGCAATTATAATGCTGAAATTATCTCAAATATAATTATAATAACCGAATATTCATTTTACAAGCAGTTATAATGCTCAATTTATTTTTAGTTGATGAATATTCATGCTATAATCGGTTATAATTAATTTATTGTTAAAGGTAAATGATTAGAATATTATTAAGTGATTAATAAAATCAAGAAGTGAATAAAATATTATTATTAAATAATTAATAATATTAGATTAAAGCATTAATAATTGATTAAAATATTATTAAATGATTAATAATATTAGTAAATGATTTGAATATTATTAAATGATTAATATTAATAATATTAAAGTGTGATTATAGTATTATTAAATGATTAAAATATTATTAAATGATGAACAATATTTGTAATTGATTAAGATATTATTAAATGATTAATGTAGACACTCGAAATTTTGTGTGACGCCCCCAAAATAGGTATACATCACCCATTCTAAGTCGCCGAATACATGGTATATAACTTAAATACAAACTTAATTAATACAACTATCGTGTAAAATACGACAAAACATAGCTGAGAGTTTTAGCACGAATATTATCTTCTAGACAATATCCACACTCAAATTCAATCTTATTACATTTATTATCATACTATTTCACAGAATAGTGAGGACTACTAATGCAACCATCCGGACAAATAATCCATTCCATTTGGCTTAGCCCCAAATATATATTCTTATTTCCTCAAGAGAACAGTGAAAGAAAGGGTGAGCTCAACTAGCCCAGTAAGAAATATTATGACTAAGATAATGCAGAATAAATTATCGTTAGCCTTCAACTGTATAACAACTGATAGAATACAATAGACAACAAGTTTAAGATCAACAACTGCAGCGGAACGAGCAATCCATTAGAAGAGTCAAATAGACCATAAAGTCTATATCTTCTCCATGTTAAAAGTTCACCAATAATATTTTATCCCTGTAACATCAATCAACAGTTCCTGTCCATAATCATATGAATAACTCATAATCATAATTGTGGTTCTAAATTCCTTTTCGCACCCAGGACGAGGATAATTTTCATCACCTGTCTTTACTTGAAACATCAAAGATCATGGTTATACCAAATCACAATTCCTGTTCATAATCATACTAATAAATTCATCTTTGCACTACGCCCAAAGATATTCATTAACAGTTCATCTTTGCACTACAGGGCAAAGACATGCAACTGTATTTTAGAAGAGTCAAGTAGAGCATGATATCTACCATCTTCTACGAATTAAAAGTTTATTATCAATATTTTATCGCTGAGACTCAACTTAATAAATAATCCACATCACCGAATTATCCATGCACTACGCCCAATGATATTCGTTAGTATCACATCTATGAATTATCCATGCACTACGGGCCAAGGATATTCATTATTATCACATTAATGAATTAATATTTCATCGCTGAGACTCAGCTCAATAATTAATCCACTTCATCGAATCATCCCTGCACTACAGGCCAAGTATATTCATTAGTATCACAACCACAAATTATCTATGCATTACGGGCCAAAGATATTCGTGTTTCATCAACGGTCATGATCACGCCATAAAATAATTCATCTTTGCACCCTTGGTCGAAGAGAACCCATGGTCATGATCATACCAAAAACTGTCCATCAATGCACTACGGGCCAATGATGACTTTTATAACATCATTTTTAACATTACGGTCATGATTATACCGAATAATCCCTAGTCATAATCATACCAAGTCTATCTATGCACTACGACCACAGATGACTTTCATCATAATATACTCATGAGGATGATGACAATGATATAATAATTCAATCAAATAAAAGTAAATGATAAATATTGAAGACTTTAACAATTTAATTTATTCAGAATTCAATAATGTCCAGATTGTCAACATGATACTGCTTTGTGGAGTAAAATTCAAGAATAATATTGTATCAAAAATGATTTGAACAGAAAATAATATTTCAATGAATATTTAACGAAGATAATAACATTATTCATTATATTATAAACTCCATTTAATATTATTTATTATATAATAACATTAAATTCATTTACTAATATTATTAATCATTAAATAATATTTTAAATCAATAATTTCATAACACCTTAATCCAAATGTTATCAATCACTTAATAATCTCATAATCTAATATTATTAATATTATAACAATATTTTAATCATTTCTTAAACTTATAAACAATTTATTTTAATTGTTTACACTTTACTAATTAATGCATTTAATCATCCTAAAATGCCAAACTCATAAGATTTCATCACCAATAATCAAAACCCTCATCAAAATTCTGCATATACCTTATATAAGATTCTCAAGCCATAAAATCCTATTTTCCATTTTTTTAATTCACATAACATATTTAATTCATTTACTCATAACTAGTCCATTTTCATGAAAAATATCAAATTAGTCCCAAAAATTTTCTTTTCTGAGATTTAGCATAATATAGTCTCATATTGAACATATATTTTTCTCGGAATTTTTAAAATTCATTTACTATTTTTCATATGGCCAAAACTGCTGAATATTTAGACATTTATCATAAACTGCACTTTTGTCCAAAAATTCCGAAATTTACAGGGTATACTGCTGTTATATACATATACTCCCAATAACAATTTCACCAATTTTGGAGTTAACCACAAGGAGTTATAAGGGTTTACTTTTAAAATAGTCTTTTTCCATAAAATTCATAACTCCAAATCTATACATCTAAAAATCGCCATTTTTGGACACAATCTAGAAAACTCATCAAATTATCATTTTAAATTTTTTCATTTTAAATTTTTTCAGAATTTTTGAGGGTCAAAAAAATTACGAACTGCCCCTGGCAAAAACCCCTTACTTACAACGGTTGAACGAAAATAATATTCATACGAATACGAAAAATAATATCTCTTCAGAATATGAAAAACATAATAACCCTTACGAGTATTGAAAGAAAATAACTCTCTTCATAAATACGAAAGAAATAATACCCTTACGAATATTGAATGAAAATAATATCTCTTCAGAATATGAAAAACATAATAACCCTTACGAGTATTGAAGGAAAATAACTCTCTTCATGAATACGAAAGAAATAATACCCCTTACGAATATTAAACGAAAATAATATCTCTTCAAAATATGAAAAACATAATAACCCTTACGAGTATTGAAAGAAAATAACTCTCTTCATGAATACGAAATAATTAATACCCCTTACGAATATTGAACGAAAATAATATCTCTTCAGAATATGAAAAACATAATACCCCTTACGAGTATTGAAAGAAAATAACTCTCTTCATGAATACGAAAGAAATAATACCCCTTACGAATATTGAACGAAAATAATATCTCTTAAGAATATGAAAAACATAATAACCCTTACCTCAAAAAGAAAGAGTATTCCAACTGGTATACCGGATATATTCTTGAAGAAAACTTTCACTGTTTTCTACACTCAAATCTTCCTAAAACTCGAAAGAAATACGCTCAATATTATAGAAGAAGAGTTCTCTGATTCTGGTGTATTTTTCAATTATAACTAAGCATCCTATTTATAGGAGAATAGAAAGGATACTTGTGACGCCCCCAAAATAGGTATGCATCACCCATCTTGAGTCGCCAAATACATGGTACATAATTTAAATACAAACTTATATTATACAGTACGACAAAACGTACCTGAGAGTTTCAACACGGATAATGTCTCGTAGAGAGTATCCAAACTCAAATAAAGTCCTCATTACAATTATTATCACACTATTTCAATTGAATAGTGAGGACTACTAATGCAAACATCGGACCGTCACCCGCTCCCCGACTAGTTCCAAATTTACGTTCTCATTTCACAAGAGAACAATGAAAGCAAAAGGGTGAGCTCAACTAGCCCAGTAAGAATTATTATGACTAAGATAATGCAGAATAAATTATCGTTAGCCTTCAACAGTGTTAAACTGATAAAATATAATAAACATCAAGTTTAACTGCAGCGAAACAAACAATCCATTAGAAGATTCAAGTAGAGCATGATATTTACTATCTTCTATGATTTAAAAAGTTTATCATCAATTTTATCGCTGAGACTCGACTTAATAAATAAACCACATCATCGAATCATCCCTACACTACGGGCCAAGGATATTCATGTAATCATCAATGGTCATGATTATACCGAATAATCCCTGTTCATAATCATACCAACAACTGTCCATCAATGTATTACAGGCCAATGAGGATTTTTACCGCATCATTTGTAACATTACGGTCATGATTATACCTAATAATCCCTGGTCATAATCATACCAATCAATAGTACATCTATGCACGTAAGCCACAGATGACTTTTATCACAATATAAGCATGAGGATGATGACAATGATATAAGAATTCAATTAAAAGAAAGCAAATGATAAAATTTTAAAGATTATAACTTAATTTATGCAAAATTCAATAATGTCCAAATTATCAACATGATACTGCTTTATGGAGTAAAATTTAAGAATAATATTGTATCAAAAATGATTTGGACAACAAAGAAATCAATTTTTGTCATGAATAATTCCCCGGGTGAATAGTACCCGAGTGAATAGTACCCCATGAATAGTACTTCGGGAATAGTGTTGCCTCTTTTTTAGTCTTAACAAAAGAGCTCTAACTCATGCAAGCATACATGTGTCAACAAGTAATACAGAGCAAGTAAAGTATCGATCCCACAGAGAAAGTTGTTTAACTTAAACTATTATTCATTAATTAAATCGCTATATTTATATGCTCAAACTAATGATTAAACTTGGTTTGTTCCCGAATTGCAAATAACAACTAAAACAATAATAACAATAGAATAAATGATATTGGAACTAATGGGATCCTAACTTCATTCAATACTTCATCTAATCGCCACTATCATGCATGATTTGTTCACATATCATAAGAAAGTAGCCAAGAGCACTAAAAGAGTATTAGCCATTTTTCAATGCACTAAGGCCTACTTACACAACATCCACAGATGATAGACTCTATGTAATCATCAATATAACCAAAATCACTATATGTCTATGTGAAATTGCAACTATATTGATTTTAAGTTCAAGCCCTTATTCTAACTTATACGGTGAAACATTATATGTCTATCCTGGTTCACGTAAATACATAAGCCATATAACACAAACCCTCTATATACGTATACTATCATGATTACAGTCCATATTTGCATGTTCATTGTCAATTCCATACAAATACTGAAACGAATGGTGATCAAGCATTCATGTATGCAAAATAATCATGACAAACATCCCATATGTTATGCAAAACAAACCAACATTTAAGCATGCAATCAAACTACATATTAAAATCCATTAGAATCCCATAATGGAGTTTAGTTCATGATTGAACCAAAAGCCATTATGGGATCAAATCTAAACATGGTCAATAAACGACAATTGAAAGATGAAAGATAAAACTATAAAACCCAATTGCTGAATATAAATCAATATTCAGATCCTCATAAGAATCCAACAAAACTAATAATAATAATCCACTGGTAGAAAATCCCAAGAAGAAGTAGAAAAATAGAGTTGTGGCCTCCTTCTATGTTGGAATCTCTCCAAGAGAGTAAACCCTAATTGCGATGTAAAGATACGTGAAAAACTAATAAAATGTCAAGTGATACCCCTGACACTAGTCAGGAATCGTTTTTAAATCAATTACAACCCTTAAAAATTGGAAATAAAATAAAACAAGTTAGCGACTTTTCAGTTCTCAAGGCTACAGCGGCAAGCGCTCCTCCAACTTGATATTCTCGCTACCGCAAGACTTGCGAAGAATTTGTCTATTCAATGATCTCATATACATGGCCTTGCGCTCCCTAAACTTGTCCTTCTCGCGGCCGCAAGAACTTGCGAAGAGGGTTTTCCGGTTTGGCTAGGAACTTCTGGCATGTAGCGCGCCGCCCAAGCTATCTTTGTCGCGCGGCTTCTAGTTGTTGTCTTTTGATCCTGCTCCTTAGCTTGATTCTGCAATGTTGCTGCTGCTACTGACATATCCTATGTGTATCCATGCTTGTCCATCCATGCTCCACTCAATCCTGTGCACATCCTATCTTTTGCCTCGCCTCACGCTTCCATTAGCATCGTGCCCGATATCACCACCAAATTAGGCCAATTCCTGCACTTATTCACCAAAAGGAGTTTTAAGTATTCAAAATGCAAATTAACATAAAATGCAGCTAAAACAAACTAAAATGTACTTGAGATGGGCATAGTTCGCAGGAATTTGTACTCCATAAGTAGGTGTAAATCTTACTTATCAAATACCCCCAAACTTGAAGCATTGCTTGCCCTCAAGCAATGCATACTAATGAACAATAAAAATGCAACTATATTACTATGCAACTAATTTTCACAATGTCCCAACCATCATAGAAATTCAGTCCAATTTGCCTCAGTGAATTTTTTTTCTAGATTCGAGAATACATATTCAAACAAAACTGCAGGCATAATGTCATATACTCATATAATTCAAAGATGCTATACAGATGCTGTGTGTGTGTTGTGTTCGCCCAATACTTGATTTCGGTGTAGAATGCTCATGCTATCTTGCTCAAACAGAAAAATTATAGCTTAAATCAAGAGTTATGTATATATATGCGACTCGGACTATTCCAACATCTTAAAATAAACTAAGGTTCAACAATGGGCTTAACTGCTTTATTTTACTCACGAGGGCGAATTTCGCACTTTCTCATGTGTTTATTGCTATTTTTCTTTTCTTTTCTTTTCTTTCTTTTCTTCATGATCGTGTAATGTCTTACTCCATTAGGCACATCTGCTACCCCTTAATGAAGCCACCAACGACTCCTGCATCATGAAAGACCTTAGGGCGCTAGGTGTAGAGACAATCCCCATGGAGTGCATTTACACAAGTAGCTGTGGCCCCAAATAAGACTAGCCATGTTATTTCTACTTTTTTTTTTATACACAGATACCCATGTTTTCCCAAAGTTTAAAAATCGATGTTTTATACAATCTAAAAGTCACTTTTCACATATTTCTCTTTTTACACTACATTTTTCTATCGAGCAATACACAACGTACTTCTTATACCTACAAGTGCTTGTGAACACATTTGTGCAAATCGAGAGCATTTAAACAACATTATGAATTTCATTGTATAAAACGTTATATCTCAGCTCATGTTATCCACAATATTCAAAAATCATTTAAAAACTTCACTCTCATCATTGGCTAGACAAAAATTTTTCTATACGGTACTAACTGTGAGGTATGCAATTACAACATGCAACTATATGCTAAAATATAATCTAAACATGCAATAAAAATTAAACTAATCATGCAAAACTATATGCAAAACTAAAAATACTACTAAAATACTACTACCCAATACCCCCAAAATTAAAATATTCAATGTCCCAATTGAATGAAGGTAAAGGGTACGAAAACTCCCCTAATTATCGGTGGTGCCACCCTCTTTGGGAGGTGAATCTGGTGGTGGATATGGTACTGCGGTTCCAAACTGAGGCCATTCTTGTGTTGTTCCTTGTTGCGCAAACGCTTCGGCTAAAGCCCTTGTGAGTCCCATCGTAAATGTGCCCAAATTATCGTACATGGCATCGACCAAGGCCTAACCTTTGAGTCATGGCGATCGCCATGGGTGGCACGCGATGCATGGATGGGCCAGCCCGCTCGCTCGTCTTATGCGGTGGTTGTTGTGGTGGCTTTGCAAAAATGGGCTCAAGGATGAATCCTAGTCCGCGTGGGTGCGGTACACCACCTGCCCAGTCCTCAAATTTTTTGATCGTAGCATGAGTAATGTCCTGGCTTGGGTATTGCATCTGCTCATTGCCCCAATCGTTACTCCCCGTAGATAGCGCAACATATTCTCGTGAATAAGATGACCAATGTCGATGTACTTCCCGGTGATTATGCCCCA
Organism: Panax ginseng; assembly: GCA_020205605.1. Lineage (NCBI taxonomy): Eukaryota > Viridiplantae > Streptophyta > Magnoliopsida > Apiales > Araliaceae > Panax > Panax ginseng. Next base: position 87,306,648 of record CM035138.1, on the reverse strand, counting down.
CAGAAGACGTGCCCTCTCCGCTGTTATTTCGTGCTGATGGGCGGAAGGCATGAGCTTGGCACATATGAACAAGTTCCACGCTTTTGCATAGCGATTTAGGGTTGCAGCTTGGAATATACGCGACTGTGTCGTGCCAACTTTATATGTCCATTTCGTACCCGACACATATAACTCTGCAATAATCAACTCCATGTCGGACTCCAAATGAGCGCCGGTTACCCAATTAACAGCCCCCACTGGCGGTGCATCCGTAATTTTGAAAATTAATCGGATGGCACGGGGCCTGTAATCTACCTCAATACCACAAACCAAAGATATCCCGCTCATAGTGACCTTGGCATTGGCATAGAATTCACGGACTACGCTCATAGGAACAGGTATTGGAGTAGCCGTCAGTCCACCCCAGCCTCTCTCTCGAATCATGGAGCACAACTGGCCATCTTGCCCCTCCGGCTTGAATCCTTGCTCCTTGACAAATGTCTTTGCCACAATGCGGTAGTATTCTTGTTGAGCTTCCAAATTGAGGAATTTGGTGTGATCCACAATGTCAGCCTCTTGACTGCCCGAAGAGGATGAAGAAGACGACGCAATAGATCGTGCTCTCTTAGGCCCCATTTGTGTTTGATAGAGGTTGCACAGATTATATGATGGAGAATGAAGAAAAGCTTGAAGAATTTCTACCTCCAATACTCGTTTCTTCAATCCAACTTGGAACCCTAGCTTTATAGTGCACTTTGGAGAAATTGAGGAGATATGGACTTTGAATGAGGCACGAATTGTGGCTAATTGATTGAGAGATGTATGGCACAACTTGTAACTGATAGATAGATAGCGACGTGAGTTATGGAGAGTGAGAGAATTTTGCGTCTGTTATTATCCCACATGAGAGTCCAAATGGTCCACAACTCTGTTTTTAAACTATTCAGATTTGTCTTAATCCGAACGCTACAAGGCAAGGCGCTGCTTTTGATCGAGTCTGGGCGCGTAGAGACTTAGATTGTTTTGGTGTGTTTCTTAACTTGACGCTACGGGCGCATGCCAAGTTTTTTGTTTCATGGGGCCATGGTATAGACTTGCAGAATGACTTGTTGTCTAAATTGGCTTGACCACGGCACGCGCGATTTTTTTGTGCTAATTATGTTCATGCTAATGCGATGCCGATATCTCGCAATGCTAAAATTCAGTTCCACTCACCTCGTCGCTGGTGCCGCCCAATGATGGTTCCCGTGATAGACATTAATGCTCCTTGTTAATGCATGACTTAGTGGCCTCATAACACTAACATCTTGCAAATATTCGCAAAGCAATTCTTGCTACACACTTAAGCATGAACATCAAGTATCCTATTAAAAAGGAATTCGATATAACTACTGAAATAACTCAAAATGAATAACTAAAAACAAATCAATGGAGAGAATAATAATGGGTTGCCTCCCATCCAGCGCTAAATTATAGTCAATTATCTTGACTATCTCTGAGCTTCATGTCACTGATGGAATTGAGGTGCCTTCTTTCTTGTCCTCAGCACCCTAAAATTTAATGACCTCATCTTTCGTCAATGGTTCTTCCTTCAACTCTGAATTTTTACCCGTTACATATATCAATGGTCCATCATCCCTCGATTTTTGTACTTCATCCTATAGGCACCAATCCACCACGTTAACCAGGAAGCACTCTTCTTCATTCATTGGTAAATTGATTTCTTTAAAGACATTAAAGGTGATCTCTTGATCCCGGACACGCATAGTGAGTTCACCTTTTTGCACATCTATTGACGTTCTGCTTGTGGCCAAGAATGGTATTCCCAGTATTATTGGTATGCTTTTGTCCTCCTCGTAGTCTAGAATGATGAAATCAGCTGGGAAAATAAACTTGTCCACCTTAACCAACACATCTTCAATAAGTCCCCGTGGATATGTGATGGATCTGTCAGCTAACTGTAATGTAATATTTGTTGGCTTTGGATCCGGCAATCCCAACTGGTTAAACACTAACAAGGGCATCAAATTTATGCTTTCCCCAAGATCACATAAACACTTACTGAAGTTCATCTTTCCAATGGTGCATGGAATTGTGAAAATGTTCGGATCCTTCAGCTTTGGAGGTAGTTTCTGTTAAAGCACTGCACTGCATTCCTCTGTCAAGGCTACTGTCTCAAACTCATATAATCTCCTCTTCCTTGACAATATACCCTTCATAAACATGGCATAGCTGGGCATTTGTTCCAATGCCTCGGCGAATGGTATGTTGATCTGCAGCTTTTTGAATACCTCCAAGAATTTGCTGAACTGTTTGTCTTCCTTTTTTTTATTTAATCTCTGCGGATATGGAACTTGAATGTGAATTGGTGGTACTGGACTCTTAAACGTCTCCTCTGAACCTACTTTGTCAGTCTCTTCCTGCTGACCCTCAGATTTATCCAAATTTTCTTTCTTAGTAGTCGACTTTCTTCGCCTCATGGCATGCCATTGCAAGGCAGCCTCCTCTCAAGCATTTCGCGGCGGACGCTACGACTTCAAAGAATCGACAAATATTTCCCAGATCTCAATGTGATCGCTTGACACCGTTCCTTCCCTTCTCTTCTTGGATTTGTCTCCGTATTACTTGGCAATGAACCTTGAGGCCTGTTAGTAAGCATGTTCGTCATCTGCCCTATTTGAGTTTCCAGATTCTTTATAGCCACTGCTTGGTTCTTGATCATAACTTCTGTGTTTGCCATGTATTTCATCATCATCTCCTCCACTTCTGATTTCTTTTCTTCTTGAGGTGCAACTGGAGTGTTATGTTGCTGTTGTTATTGAGAAAATCCCGACGGAAAGGGTGGTCTAGGATTAAACTGCGGTTGCGCCTGAAATTGATTATTTGGTTGAAACTGATTCTGCTGATTACCTTGATTATTCGACCAACTAAAGTTTGGATGATTTCTGTTGTTGGGGCGGTATGTGTTCTGAAATTGACCTTGGTCTTTTCTATAGTTGCTCACATACTACACTTATTCTGAGCTGATAGCACATTGTTCCGTCGAGTGTGACCCCGCACAAATCTCACATACAAAGGCAACCGTCTTTACTTTTCCTTCTGCCAAAGTATCTATCTTCTTTGTCATGGCTGCCATCTGTGCTGACAACTGAGTAATAGCATCAACCTCCAATACACCTGCAACTTTGGTTTGTGGCATTCGAGATGTAGGATTCTGAAAATCCTTCGATGCCATTGTCTCGATAAGGTCATAGGCTTCCTCATAGTTCTTTGCCCATAATGCCCCTCCTGTAGCTGCATCTACAATCAGTCTCGACTGCCATCCCAATCCATTATAAAATGTGTTGATTACTATCCAATCTAGCATACCGTGATGTGGGCACTTTCTAAGCATTTCTTTGTATCTCTCCCATGCTTTATATAATGACTCGCCCTGTTGTTGCTCAAACTGAGAGATAACTGTCCTCATCTTAGCAGTCTTAGCCATTGGGAAGAACTTAGCTAAGAATTTTTGTGCTAAATCCTCCCATGTAGTTATAGATCCTGCTGGCAGAGAATGAAGCCAACTTTTCGCTTTATCCCTCAATGAAAATGGGAACAACCTTAGTCTAATAGCATCCTCCGCCACACCATTGTATCTGAATGTATCACAAATTTCGATGAAACTTAACAGGTGTTCATTCGGATCATCTGTAGCAGCACCCCCAAACTGAATTGTATTTTGTACCATTTGAATAGTGCCAATTTTTATCTTGAATGTATTTACTGCTATCGCTGGTCTGACTATGCTAGACTGTAGTCCATTAATATTGGGCATAGAATACTCCTTTAGAGCCCTATGCTCCTCTCTTTGATCTTCTCCTTGTGCCTCGGCTGCCATGTTAGCTGTCGTGTTTTCCAACTGTTCTTGTAAATTTCTACGTACACCCGCTTTCCAACCTCTCCCGTTTATGTTATCCTGAACATGTGTTAAATCGGGATTGGTTGACCGTGTGCGCATAAAAATTTATCCAAGTTCTTGAAACAAAAACTGAAATGAGATAAGACTAGAATTGTCTAAGTCATACAATATAGCTTAAAACTAATGATAATAATACTAAATTAAACGCCTTTCCCTAAGAATTAACGACGCCTAAAAACTTGTTGCCTCTTTTTTAGTCTTAACAAAAGAGCTCTAACTCATGCAAGCATACATGCGTCAACAAGTAATACATAGCAAGTAAAGTATCGATCCCACAGAGAAAGTTGTTTAACTTAAACTATTATTCATTAATTAAATCACTATATTTATATGCTCAAACTAATGATTAAACTTGGTTTGTTCTCGAATTTCAAATAACAACTAAAACAATAATAACAATAGAATAAATGATATTGGAACTAATGGGATCCTAACTTCATTTAATACTTCATCTAATCGCCAATATCATGCATGATTTGTTCACATATCACAAGAAAGTAGCCAAGAGCACTAAAAGAGTATTATCCATTTTTCAATGCACTAAGACCTACTTACACAACATCCACAGATGATAGACTTTATGTAATCATCAATATAACCAAAATCACTATATGTCTATGTGAAATTGCAACTATATTGATTTTAAGTTCAAGCCCTTATTCTAACTTATACGGTGAAACATTATATGTCTATCTGGTTCACGAAATACATAAGCCATATAACACAACCCTATATACGTATACTATCATGATTATAGTCCATATTTGCATGTTCATTGTCAATTCCATACAAATACTGAAACGAATGGTGATCAAGCATTCATGTATGCAAAACAATCACGATAGACATCCCATATGATATGCAAAACAAACCAGCATTTAAGCATGCAATCAAACTACATATTAAAATCCGTTAGAATCCCATAATGGAGTTTAGTTCATGACTGAACCAAAAGCCATTATGGGATCAAATCTAAACATGGTCAATAAACGACAATTGAAAGATGAAAGATAAAACTATCAAACCCAATTGCTGAATATAAATCAATATTCAGATCCTCATAAGAATCCAACAAAACTAATAATAATAATCCACTCTGGTAGAAAATCCTAAGAAGAAGTAGAAAAATAGAGTTGTGGCCTCCTTCTACGTTGGAATCTCTCCCAGAGAGTAAACCCTAATTACGATGTAAAGATACGTGAAAAACTAATAAAATGTCAAGTGATATACCGACACCATCCAGAATCGTTTTAAATCAATTACAACCCTTAAAAATTGGAAATAAAATAAAACAAGTCACAGCTTTTCAGCTTCGGCATGGGCAAGGCCCTCTCCAGCTTGATATTCTCGCTACCGCGAGACTTGCAAAGAAGTTTGTCTGTTTAGCCGATCTCGCAGACGGGCAATGCCGCGCTCCCTAGGGCTTGTCCTTTCTCACTACTGCATAACTTGCGAGAGGTTTTCCCGGTTTGGTTGGAAACTCGGTATGCAAGCGCCCCTCAATCTATTTTCTCTTGCGGCATTGCGATTCATTGTCTTTTGATCCTGCTCCTTAGCTTGATTCTGCAATGTTGCTGCTGCTACTGACATATCCTATGTGTATCCATGCTTGTCCATCCATGCTCCACTCAATCCTGTGCACATCCTATCTTTTGCCTCGCCTCACGCTTCCATTAGCATCGTGCCCGATATCACCACCAAATTAGGCCAATTCCTGCACTTATTCACCAAAAGGAGTTTTAAGTATGCTAAATGCAAATTAACATAAAATGCAGCTAAAACAGACTAAAATGTACTTGAGATGGGCATAGTTCGCATGAATTTGTACTCCATAAGTAGGTGTAAATCCTACTTATCAAATAGTACCCCGTGAATAGTACTTTATGAATAGTACTCGTGAATAGTACTTTATGAATAGTACCCGTGAATAGTACTTTATGAATAGTACCCCGTGAATAGTACTTTGTGAATAGTACCATAAAAATGAATACTACTCATGGACAGTACTCCGGCATGAAAAGCTTAAAATTTAACAAGAATATGCAGAAAATATCCTTGTGAAACGATCTTTAGATGAAGCCTTAAATTTCAAGGATATTCTACTAATTTCACTTGAGTATAGAAGCAATACTTTAACAAAATGAGGGTATAATCAGGAATACGAGACGAAATAATATTACTCACATACTATAGAGTATGGAAGAAAATATTATTTCTATGAATACTGAACAAAATAATATCCCTTACCTCTGAAGAAAACTGGATACTGGAATAGTGAAGTAGCAAACTTCTCTTCTTCTTTCTCTTTATAACTTCTCTCTCTATAGCTTCTCTATCTATAATTGCTCTTGTGAGTCTTAGTGAATTGGTGAGAATGAAGGAAGAATGAGCTTCTATTTATAGGAAAATATAGTTTCGATAATTGCACGTTTTGGGCCTCAAAATATTACAGTATAATACCTTCATCCATTCCTTCATTTTTAATTTAGTCCTGCAAGTATTATCAAACTTGCACCACCTCCCCTAATAGTACATTTTGTGAATCAATAGTATAATCATGTGAATCAATAGTACAATCAACATGAACTTATTCATCATTAATATTATAACTCACAATATTTAACAACCAGATCGTTCCCAGGAAAGAGGGGGCGCGCGCAATTAGGTGACCAAACCTCTCATTGATAGAACTTTCTAGACATTATCAATATTGCAAATAATAATATGAATAACTTTGTCATTTCAATTATTGATTTTATAATATAAGATATTATGCAAATGATACTATGACAATAATTGAATCAATAATATGAAAGATATTATGCAGCAATTACTGTAGCAATAATTGAGTATAACTGAGTGACTTATCACGTAAGCATCAATAATCAATACCGTGTGCTACTATGCAACCACACGACATCGTATTTTTTACTACCGTGTAGTTCAACGGTTTAACGGTAAAACTTTCGTCGTTATTTTTAAAAATATTTCTGTCGTTTTCTAACTACGACAATACTTCCGTTGTGGGGTCCACCAATGATTGTGCCGTCGTACAAATATTCCCTATTAAAATGAATATTCCCCGACCAATCGAATATTTTATAACAACTTGTTTGCTTTGCAAAATTTGTAATTATTACCCACAACTATAACATTATATCAAATCCACACCATAATATTCAAAAATATATTTCAAGAAAAATTAATCTTTATTCATAAAAGTTGGGGTCTTACAATCTCCCCTCCTTATGAAATTTCGACCTCGAAATTAGGGTGCTTACCTGCTATGTCAAAGAGGTGAGGATACCTTGACTTCATTTCAGATTCTAACTCTTGAGGTATAACCTTTGAGTGTACAATATATTCCTTCTTATCCAAGATTTTAACAGGTATCTCTTCATACGTTAAATCTTCCGCTATCTCGTCCGGTTCTAATTCAATAATGTGGTTCGGGTTGTTCACATATTTACGTAACATCGATACATAAAAAATGTTATGAACACGCGACATACTTAGCGGTAAGGCGAGTCTATACGCCATAGTTCCTACTCGATCGAGGATTTCAGATGGGCCAATAAAATCGAGGGTTGAGATTTCCTCTCTTCGTCGATTCTTGCTTCTAAAATAAAGCCTTCTTGCATCTTCTTCTTCACATTCATCAGCTCTGAGTTTGTAGCTTGAGCAGCTTTAACTTTATTGATTAAAGTCAATTCTAATCATATATTCGCTATCTTCACGTAGGTTCTTGGAGTCTTTAACTCTATCTCCATCTTTTGTAAGTCGTAAATGGGTTTTTGTGTTAACAATATCGCACTCGAGAACGCATACGATCTTCTACTCAATGCGTCAGCTACCACATTCGCTTTTCTAGGATAGTATTGAATCGTATTATCTTAATCTTCAACAGCTCGAGCCAACGTCGTTGGCGCATGATACGTTCGTTTTGGGTGAAGAAATATTTGAGGGTTTTGTACCGGGTTCAAGGTCGATACAAAATTTGATTTCATGCTCTGGGGTAGGCTAGGAAGTTCTTCAGGAATATGTCAGGAAATTTATTAATAATAGAAATATCATTCAAATCTGACGTATTTTTGTTTAAATCTGTGACATGGCTAAGAAAGCTTGACATCCGTTTTTCAATAAACGAATAGCTTTATGGCTTGATATGACAGTGATTGACTTTAGTGGTTTGGTTGCTTGAATTCACATAATAGGTTGGTTAGAAATATGAAAACTAACAACCTTACGAAAACAATCGATTTTAGCATGATGAGTAGTTAACCAATCAATTCCTAAAATCACATCAAAGGCACGTATTTTCAAAGAGATAAGATAGACATGTAACGTGAGGGTGCCGATTTGAATCAAACAAAACTTATAAACAGTAGAGGTAACGAAGGTTTCTCCTAACGGAGTTTCAACCGATAAGTCAAAGTCTAATTTCTTTGGATTCAAATTTAAACGTTGAGCGCAAGCAAGAGAGATAAAAGAATGGGTAGAACTGGTATTTAATAAGTTATAGACTTCGCAAGAATTTATAATTAACTAACCCGTGCTAACATCGTTCGAGTTAATCGCTTTTTGAGAAGTCACGAAAAACGCTCTTCCTGAAACCACCAACTTTGTTTTGTCCGTATCCGCCTTTGGTGCCACCGTCCCAGCTGGACTTGATTTCGCTACAGGACAAAATCGAGCTATGTGACCGTCTTTTCCACAACTAAAACATATCTTGGAAGGTTGTGAACAGTTTGGACTTATGTGTCCCTCCGCTCCGCATCTGTAGCATCTAACTGGTGGTCGTTCTCCTCCCCTAAAATTTGTTGCTGGTGCTGGTGCTGCTGCCGACGTCTTCCCATCATCGTTAAATCTTCACTTCTTGAATTTTCCACTTGAATCATTTCTTCTATTATCTTGGCCATGATTACCAACGAAGTGGTTACCATTTCTGGCATGATAATTTCATCCATGATGGTTATCATTGTTCCGATGACCGTTGCCACCGGTACGATTATTATCGTATTGTTGCTCGTTATCTTTTGGTTGGGCTGGCTTATTATCGCGCTCCAATAATTGAGCCCTATTCACTACATCTGAATACAAACACAATTTGTGAGAAATGAGGTATTGACGTATTTCGGGTCTCAAACCTCGCAGAAACATTCGCGTCATTCTCTCCTCATTATCAACCAAATGGGATGCGAACCGGGACAACTCGACAAACTTAGCCTCGTACTGCAACACGGTCATATTGTTTTGCTCCAGCTTGATGAACTCTACCTCCTTTATGTGACGAATACTTTTGGGAAAGTACTTGTCGTTGAACCGTTCTTGGAACTTCTCACAAGACATCTTCAGTGCGGCAGGCTGAGTACATTTTACTGATTCCCACCAGTAATCTACCTCTCCTTGCAACATGAAAGTGGCAAAGGAAACCTTTTGATCCTCGGAGCATCTCAAGACATCAAATATCTTGGTGATCTGTTTTATCCACGTCTCCGCTTTCAATGGTTCTGGCTCTCCCAAAAACTCCGGTTGTCCCAGCTCCTTGAACTGTTTAGCGGTTACCGTCCGAGAGTTACCAGTGTTTCCACCTGCATTTTGAACAGGAGTTGTTCTTGCCTGATGTTGCATGAATTGCATAAAGCCTCTAAACATCCCATCGTTCATCATCTGATCGGTGTTGTTGTTAATTACCTGAGGATTATTGTCTTTATGTTACACATTATCCTGGGTATTGATCGTTGGTGACTCAACGATCTCATGTGCTTCATTGTTGATCTCAACATTTTCAGATGTCATTTTCAAATACTGCCACAAAACAAGGGTTAATTGACATGCCACATATTATCCCTATACTCTGACCGACCAATTAAATAACAAATAAACTTAGGTAGGTCATACTAGCGAAGGAATTCCCCATCTCTCCCCTCCTAGTTCTTGTCTCACATCTCAGCCAGGGATCATATCCCTAAGCTTTGATACCAACTGTGACGCCCCCAAAATAGGTATACATCACCCATCTTGAGTCGCCAAATACATGGTACATAATTTAAATACAAACTTCTATTATACAGTACGACAAAACGTAGCTAAGAGTTTTAACACAGATAATGTCTCATAGAGAATATCCAAACTCAAATAAAGTCCTCATTACAATTATTATAACACTATTTCACTGAATAGTGAGGACTACTAATGCAAACATCTGGACCATCACTCCATTCCCCGACTAGTCCCAGCTACGTTCTCATTTCCTGAAGAGAACAATGAAAGCAAAAGGGTGAGCTCAACTAGCCCAATAAGAAATATTATGACTAAGATAATGCAAAATAAATTATCGTTAGCCTTCAACAGTGTTAAACTGATAAAATATAATAAACATAAAGTTTAACTGCAGCGGAACAAGCAATCCATTAGAAAAGTCAAGTAGAGCATGATATCTACTATCTTCTATGATTTAAAAAGTTTATCATCAATTTTATCACTGTGACTCAGCTTAATAAATAAACCACATCATCGAATCATCCCTGCACTACGTTCCAAGGATATTCATGTAATCATCAATGGTCATGATTATACCGAATATTCCCTGGTCATAATCATACCAACAACTGTCCATCAATGCACTACAGGCCAATGAGGATTTTTACCGCATCATTTGTAACATTACGGTCATGATTATACAGAATAATCCCTGGTCATAATCATACCAATCAATAGTACATCTATGCACGTAAGCCATAGATGACTTTTATCACAATATAAGCATGATGATGATAACAATGATATAAGAATTCAATTAAAAGAAAACAAATGAATTTTTTTTAAAGATTATAACTTAATTTATGCAGAATTCAATAATGTCCAAATTATCAACATGGTACTGCTTTGTGGAGTAAAATTCAAGAATAATATTGTATCAAAAATGATTTGGACAACAAAGAAATCAATTTTTGTCATGAATAAATCCTCAGGTGAATAGTACCCGAGTGAATAGTACCCTGTGAATAGTATTTCGAGAATAGTACCCCGTGAATAGTACTTTGTGAATAGTACTCGTGAATAGTACTTTATGAATAGTACCCGTGAATAGTACTTTGTGAATAGTACCCAGTGAATAGTACTTTGTGAATAGTACCATAAAAATGAATACTACTCATGGACAGTACTCCGGCATGAAAAGCTTAAAATTTAACAAGAATATGCAAAAAATATCCTTGTGAAACGATACTAGATGAAGTGCAAATTTCAAGGATATTCTACTAATTTCACGGAGTATAGAAGCAATACTTTAACAAAATGAGGGTATAATCAGGAATACGAGATGAAATAATATTACTCACATACTATAGAGTATGGAAGAAAATATTATTTCTATGAATACTGAACAAAATAATATCCCTTACCTTTGAAGAAGACTGGATACTGGCATAGTGAAGTAGCAGACTTCTCTTATTCTTTCTCTCTATAACTTCTCTCTCTATAGATTCTCTATCTATAATTGCTCTTGTGAGTCTTAGTGAATTGGTGAGAATGAAGGAAGAATGAACTTCTATTTATAGAAAAAATATAGTTTCGATATTTGCACATTTTGGGGCTCGAAATATTACAGTATAATACCTTCATCTTTTCCTTCATTTTTAATTTAGTCCTGCAAGTATTATCAAACTTGCACCACCTCCCCTAATAGTACATCTTGTGAATCAATAGTACAATCATGTGAATCAATAGTACAATCATGTGAAAAAAATAATTACAGTATAGTACCTTCATCTATACCTCCATTTTAAATTTAGTCATGCAAGTATTATCAATCTTGCACCACCTCCCCTATTAGTACATGCATGTGAATCAATAGTACACAAATGTGAATAAATAGTTATAAGCATGTGAATTAATAGCAATTAATTGTTCATTTATCCGATTAATTATCCGATTGGTCAATATAACCTCCAAACATCCATTATTATCGAAATAGATGTCGATTTCCATTAACACTAATAATCCCAGCACAATGAAAATATCAATTTCATCTTTAATCAACGCGAACTTATTCATCATTAATATTATAACTCACAATATTTAACAACCAGATCGTTCCCAGGAAAGAGGGGGCTTTCCGATAAGGATTTCTCCCTATTGGCGCGCAATTAGGTGACCAAACCTCTCATTGACAGAACTTTCTAGACATTGTCAATATTGAAAATAATAATATGAATAACTTTGTCGTCTCAATTATTGATTTAATAATATAAGATATTATGCAGATGATACTATGACAATAATTGAATCAATAATATGAAAGATATTATGAAGCAATCACTGTAGCAATAATTGAGTATAACTGAGTGACTTATCATGTAAGCATCAATAATCAATACCGTGTGCTACTATGCAACCACAGCAGACATCTTTGTACTTTTACTACTAGGGTAGTTCAACGGTTTAACGGTAAAACTTTCGCCATTATTTTAAAAAATATTTCGTCATTTTCTAACTATTTACAATACTTCCGTTGTAGGGTCCATCAATGATTGTCTTAGTCGCATTTAATATTCTCTGTTAAAACGAATATTCCCCGACCAATCGAATATTTTATAACAACTTGTTTACTTTGCAAAATTTGTAATTATTACCCACAACTATAACATTATATCAAATCCACACCATAATATTCAAAAATATATTTCGAGAAAAATTAATCTTTATTCATAAAAGTTGGGGTCTTACAACCTCCCCTTCGTATGAAATTTCGTCCTCGAAATTAGGCTGCGTACATGGTATGTCGAAGAGGTGAGAATAACTTGACTTCATTTCAGATTTTAACTCCCAGGTCATTTTCTCAACATCGTGGTTTCTCCACAAAACTTTGACTTGAGGTATAACCTTGTAGCGAAGAATATGTTCCTTCTTATCCAAGATTTTAACAGGAACCTCTTCATACGTTAAATCTTCCGCTATTTCGTCTGGTTCTAACTCAATAATGTGGTTCGGGTCTTTCACATATTGACGTAACATTGATATATGAAAAATGTTATGAACACAAGACATACTTGGCGGTAAGGCGAGTCTATAGGCTACAGTTCCTACTCGATCGAGGATTAAAAATGGGCCAATGAATCGAGGATTGAGCTTTCCTCTATTTCCAAATATCGTAACTCCTTTCCATGGAGCAACACGTAACAACACATGATCTCCAATATCGAATTCTACGTCCTTTCGATGAAGATTAACATAACTCTTTTGTCGATCTTGTGAGGTTTTTATATGTTGTCGGATCGTTTGAATCTTTTTCGTAATCATACTTACCAAATCCGGTCCCAACAACATTGCTTCACCCACCTCATCCCAGCATACTGGAGAATAACACTTTCTCCCATACAATGCCTCAAATGGAGCCATGCCAATACTTACTTGATAACTGTTGTTGTAGGAAAACTCCACCAATGGTAAGAACTTGTCCCAAATTCCCTTGAAGTCAAGGACATAAAGTCTTAATAGATCTTCAAGAGTTTGAATAGTCCTCTCCGACTGTCCGTCCATTTGAGGATGATATGCCGAGCTAAATCGTAAATCTGTGCCCATAGCTTTCTGCAAACTAACCCAAAATCATGAAGTGAATCTTGGGTCTCGATCAGAAACTATGGATATTGGCATACCATGCAGTCTTACAATCTCATTTATGTACATATGAGCAAGACGTTCAAGTGTATAAGTTTCTCGTATAGGTAAGAAGTGAGCAGACTTGGTCAATCTATCAACAATGACCCAAATTGCATCTATGCCTTGAGAAACCTTAGGAAGACCAGTAACGAAATCCATGGTAATGTGCTCCCACTTCTATTCTGGAATTTCAAGTGGTTGCAATGGACCTTTGGTACTTGATGCTCCGCCTTGACTCGTTGACAAGTTAAACACCTTGAGATAAACTCCGCTATCTCTCTCTTCATATTGCTCCACCAAATTGTATGTCGAAGATCATGATACATTTTGGTACTCCGAGATGGATTGCAAACGGTGTGTTATGCGCCTCCATCATGATTTTATACTTTAAATCGTGGTCGTTAGGAACACAAAGTCCGGAGTTGACTCAAGTATTCCTTCTTCATCGATTCTTGCTTAAGATAACACCTTCTTGCACTTTTCTTCTTCATACGCATTAGCTCAGTGCGTATCTTGAAAGCAACTTTAACTTTATCGATTAAAGTCGGCTCAACTCGTATATTTGCCATCATCACATTGGTCCCTGGAGTCTTTAACTCTATCTTTATCCTTTATAAGTCATACAAAATGGGCCTTTGCGTTGACAATATCGCACTCGTACCCGCATATGATCTTCTACTCAATGCGTCAGCTACTACGTTTGCTTTTCCAGGATGGTATTGAATGGTATGATCATAATCTTTTAATAGCTCAAGCCATCGTCGTTGCCGCATGTTGAGTTCCTTTTGAGTGAATAAATATTTGAGGCTTTTATGATCCGTATAGATCTCCACCTTCTCTCCATACAGGTAATGCCTCCAAATCTTAAGCGCAAAAACGACAGCTGCCAACTCTAGATCATGAGTAGGATAATTCCTCTCATATTCTTTGAGTTGTTGTGAGGCATAGGCTATGGCTTTCCCATATTGCATGAGAACACATCCTAAACCCTTGCTGAAGAAGCATCATCATATATGACAAATCCTCCAAACCAATTTGGTATTGTCAAAACAGTCTTTGAAATGAGCCTCCTCTTGAGTTCTTGAAAACTCTTCTCACATTCCTCGCTCCAACCGAATTTTGTATCTTTTCGAGTCAGCTGAGTTAATGGAGTAGCGATTCGAGAAAATCCTTCCACGAACCTCCGATAATAACCAGCTAAGCCCAAAAAGCTACGTACTTCAGTTACTGACTTAGGTTGCTCCCAGCTTTGAATTACTTCAATCTTTGCCGGATCAACAGATATTCCATGATTTGATATCACATGCCCAAGGAATGCTACTTCCTCAAGCCAGAACTCACATTTCTTTAACTTGGCATAACGCTTGTTTTCACGAAGCTTTTGGAGTATCAGCCTCATGTGTTGTTCATGATCTTCACGACTTTTGGAGTATATGAGAATGCCATCAATAAAGACGATCACAAAATGATCCAAATATTTCTTGAATACTCGGTTCATCATGTCCATGAAAGCAGCAGGGGCATTAGTCAATCCAAAAGACATGACTAAGAATTCATAATACCCGTACCGAGTTCTGAAGGCAGTCTTTGGAATATCCTTAGTTTTAACCTTCAGGTGATGATATCCAGAACGAAGATCGATCTTTGAAAAGAATTGTGCTCCTTGCAACTAGTCAAACAGGTCATCAATGCAAGGTAACGGATACATATTCTTGATGGTGACATGGTTCAACTCCCGATAATCAATACAAAGTCGCATACTTCCATCTTTCTTCTTCACGAATAGAACAGGAGCACCCCAAGGAGACGTACTAGGTCGAATGAAACCGGTGTCTAACAATTCCTGTAGTTGGGTCTTTAACTCCTGAAGTTCAATAGGAGCCATTCGATATGGGGCTTTGGAAATTGGTTTTGTACCGGGTTCAAAGTCGATACAAAATTCAATTTCACGCTCTAAGGGTAGGCCAGGAAGTTCTTCAGGGAATACGTTAGGAAATTTATTAACAATAGAAATATCATTCAAAACTGACGTATTTTTGTTTAAATCCGTGACATGAGCTAAGAAAGCTTGACATCCGTTTTTCAATAAACAAATAGCTTTATGGCTTGAGATGACAATGATTGATTTTAATGGTTTGGTTGTTTGAATTCGCATAATAGGTTGGTTAGAAATATGAAAGCTAACAACCTTACAAAAACAATCAATTTTTGCATGATGAGTAGTTAACCAATCAATCCCTAGAATTACGTCAAATGCAACTATTTTCAATGAAATAAGATCGACATGTAATGTGAGGGTACCGATTTGAACCAAACAAGACTTATAAACAGTGAATGTAATGAAGGTTTCTCCCAACGGAGTTTCCACAGATAAGTCAAAGTCTAATTTCTTTGGAGTCAAATTTAAACGTTGAGCGCAAGTAGGAGAAATAAAAGAATGGGTAGAACCGATATAAAATAAGGTATAGACTTCGCTAGAGTTTATGATAAGCTTACGCGTGATGACCTCGTTCGGGTTCCTTATTTTCTGGGAGGTCACAACAAACGCTCTCCCTTGAACTACTGGTTTTGACTTTTCTGGGACGGCCTTTGGTGCTTCCATCCCAATTTGGACTTACGCTTTCACGAATGACAAAATCGAGCTAGGTGACCTTCTCTTCCACAATTGTAACACGTTTTGGACTGCTACGCACAGTTTGGACTGATATGTCCCTCCCCTCCGCATTTGAAGCATATGATAGGTGGTCGTTCTCCTTCCTTAACAACGGGTGATGATGCTGACGTCTTTCCATCATTGTTGAATCACCTCTTCTTGAAATGTCCACTTTTATTGTCTTGGTCATGATTACCACAGAAGTGGTTACCATTTCTGGCATGTTGATTCCCTCCACGTTTGTTGTCACCGCTTCGATGACTGTTACCACCGGTATTTTCATTTTGCCGGTTGCTTTCTCTTGGTCGCGTTGACTCGTTATCGCGCTCCAATAACTGAGCCCTATTTTCAACATCTGAATACAAACACAATTTATAAGAAATAAGATATTAGCGTATCTTCGGTTTCAAACCTCTTAAAAATATCCACGTCATTCTTTCCTTATTATCAATCAAGTGGGACGCAAATCGGGACAACTCGGCAAACATAGCTTCGTACTACGACATGGTTATATTATTCTGCTCCAACTTGATGAACTCTAGCTCTTTCATGTGACGAATACTTTCGGGAAAGTACTTGTCGTTGAATAGTTCTTGGAACTTTTCCCAAGACATCCTCAGTGCGGCAGGTTGAGTACGCTTTACCGATTCCCACCAGTAATCTATCTCTCCTCGCAACATAAAGGTGGCAAAGGGAACCTTTTGCTCCTCGGCGCATCCCAAGATATCAAATATCTTGGTGATATGCTTTATCCACATTTCCGCCTTAAGTGGTTTTGGATCTCCAATAAACTTCGAAGGTCCCAGCTCCTTAAACTGTTTAGCGGTTACCGTCCGAGAGTTTCCAGTGTTTCCACCTACATTTTGGAAAGGAGCCGCTCTCGCCTGATGTTACATGAATTGCATAAAGCCTCTGAACAATCCATCGTTCATCATTTGATCGTTGTTGTTTACCTGAGGATTATTGTCTTCCTGTTGCATATTATCCTGGGTATTGATCTATAATGACTTAACGGTCTCCTGTGCTCCATTGCTATTCTCAATATTCTCGGATGTCATTTTCAAATACTGCCACAAAACAAGGGTTAATTGACATGCAACATATTATCCCTATACTCTGACCGACCAATTAAATACCAAATAAACTTAGGTAGGTCATACTAGCGAAGGAATTCCCCGTCTCTCCCCTCCTAGTCCTAGTCTCACTTCTTAGCCAGGGATCATATCCCTATGCTTTGATACCAACTGTGACGCCCCCAAAATAGGTATACATCACCCATCTTGAGTCGCCCAATACATGGTACAAAATTCAAATACAACAATCGTGTAAAATACGAAAAAACATAATCTAAGAGTTTTAATAAGAATATTGTCATCTAGACGATATCCACACTCAATGGAGTCCTCATTACATTTATTGTCACACTATTTTATAGAATAGTGAGAACTACTAAAACAACCATCTGGACCGTCAATCCATTCCCCGACTCGTCCTAACTATATTCTCATTTCCTGAAGAGAACGGTGAAAGAAAGGGTGAGCTCAACTATCCCAGTAAGAAATATTATGACTAAGATAATGCAGAATAATTTATCGTTAGCCTTCAACAGTGTTAAACTGATAAAATATAATAAACATCAAGTTTAACTGCAGTGGAACAAGCAATCCATTAGAAGAGTCAAGTAGAGAATAAAATCTACTATCTTCTATGATTTAAAAGGTTTTTCATCACTTTTATTGCCGAGACTCAGCTTAATAAATAAACCATATCATCCCTGCACTACGACCAAGGATATTCATTAGTATCACGATCACAAATTATCCATGCACTACGGGCCAAGGATATTCGTGTATTCATCAATGGTCATGATCATGCCAACAACTGTCCATCAATGCACTACAACCAATGAGGACTTTTAACACATTATTTGTAACATTACGGTCATGATTATACCGAATAATCCCTAGTCATAATCATACCAAGTCCATCTATGCACTACATACCACATATGACTTTTAACATATTATAACCATGAGGATGATGACAATGATATAAGAATTCAATAAAACAAGTTCAAGGATAAATTTTAAAGATTTATAATTTAATTTATCCAGAAATCAATAACGTCCAAATTGTGAACATGATACTGTTTTGTGGAGTAAAATTCAAGAATGCTCAGAAGAATATTTTCATGAAAAGATACTGGATGAAGCGCAAATATCCAGGATATTATATTAATTTCATGGAGTATAGAAGCCAAAACTTTAACCAATTGAGTATAATAGAATATATGAAACTGCAAATGGATTTTTACCCGCCATGCGGTAATCCACGTAGACAGATCATTTTTATAATTTAATAAGGAATGAATACGAAGGATCATTCACCATGCATGCGGTAGTCCACATAGACATGTTATTCCAACAGAATAATAAAGAATGGAATAATAGAAGAATTCACCATGCATGAGGTAGTCCACATAGACAGGTTATTCCAACAGAATAATAAAGAATGAAATAACAGAAGAATTCACCATGCATGCGATAGACGCACATCATATGAGTTATTCAATAGAATAATAAAGAATGGAATAATAAAAGAATTCACTGTGCATGTGATAGATAAGACATGCATAAAGTATATTCCAACAGAATAATAAAGAATGGAATAACAACCCTTACAGTATTGAAAGAAAATAACTCTCTTTATGAATCTGAAAAGAAATAATACCCCTTACCTTAGAAGAAATTGGATACTGGATTAGTGAGGTAGTAGAATTCTTTTCTTCTTTCTCTCTATAATTTCTCTCTATAATAATTGTTCTTGTGAGACTTAGTGAATTGGTGAGAATGAAAGAAGAATGAGCTTCTATTTATAAGAAAATATAGTTTCGATAATTGCATGTTTTGGGGCTCAAAATATTACAGTATAATACCTTCCTCTTTTATTTTTAATTTAGTCCTACAAGTATTATCAAACTTGCACCACCTCCCCTAATAGTAAATAATGTGAATTAATAGTTCATTCATGTGACTTAATAGTATAATCATGTGAAAAAACTAATTACAGTATATTACCTTCATCTATACCTCCATTTTTAATTTAGTCATGCAAGTATTATAAATCTTGCACTACCTCCCCTAATAGTACATGAATGTGAATCAATAGTACACACATGTGAACAAATAGTTATAAGCATGTGAAATAATAACAATTAATTGCTCATTTATCCGATTAATTACCCGATTGGTCAATATAACCTCACGACATCAATTATTATCGAAATAAATGTCGATTTCCACTAACACTAATAATCCCAACACAATGGAACAATCAATTTCATCTTTAATCAACACGAACTTATTCATCATTTATATTATAACTCACAATATTTAATAACCAGGTCGTTCCTAGGAAAGAGGGGGCTTTCCGATAAGGATTTCTCCTTATTGGCGCGCAATTAGGTGACCAAACCTCTCCTTGACAGAACTTCTAGACATTATCAATATTGCAAATAATAATATGAATAACTTTGTCGTCTCAATTATTGATTTAATAATATACGATATTATGTAGATGATACTGTGACAATAATTGAATCAATAATATGAGAGATATTATGCAGCAATTACTGTAGCAATAATTGAGTATAACTAAGTGACTTCTCACGTAAGCATTAATAATCAATACTGGTGCTACTCTTATGCAACCACAGCGTATTCATTGTTCTTTTACTACTAGGGTAGTTCAGCGGTTTAACAAGTAAAACTTTTCGTCGTTATTTTAAAAAATATTTTTGTCGTTTTCTAACTACGACAATACTTCCGTTGTGGGGTCCACCAATGATTGTGCCGTCGTACGAATATTCCCTATTAAAATAAATATTCCCCGACCAATCGAATATTTTATAACAACTTGTTTACTTTGCAAAATTTGTAATTATTACCCACAACTATAACATTATATCAAATCCACACCATAATATTCAAAAATATATTTCGAGAAAAATTAATCTTTATTTATAAAAGTTGGAGTCTTACACTTACAACCTCCCCTTCGTATGAAATTTCGTCCTCGAAATTAGGGTACGTACCTGATATGTCGAAGAGGTGAGGATACCTTGACTTCATCTCAGATTCTAACTCCCAGGTCATTTCCTCAACATCATGGTTTCTCCACAAAACTTTGACTTGAGGTATAACCTTGGAGCGTAGAATATGATCCTTTTTATCCAAGATTTTAACAGGTACTTCGTCATACGTTAAATCTTTTGCTATCTCTTCTGGTTCTAATTCAATAATGTGGTTCGGGTCTTCCACATATTTACGTAATATAGATATGTGAAAAATGTTATGAACACGAGACATACTTGGCGGTAAGGTGAGTCTATAGGCCACAGTTCCTACTCGATCGAGGATTTCGAATGGCCCAATGAATCGAGGATTGAGCTTTCCTCTCTTTCCAAATCTTGTAACTCCTTTCCATGGAGCAACACATAACAACACATAATCTCCAACATTGAATTCCACATCCTTTCGATGGAGATCAACATAACTCTTTTGTTGATCTTGTGAGGTTTTATATGTTGCCGGATCATTTGAATCTTTTCCATAGTCATGCATACCAAATTCGGTCCCAACAACGTTGCTCCACCCACCTCATTCCAGCATACTGGAGAACGACACTTGCGTCCATACAATGCCTCGAATGGAGTCATGCCAATACTTGCTTGATAACTATTATTGTAGGAGAATTCTACTAATGGCAAGAACTTGTCCCAACTTCCTTTGAAGTCAAGGACACAGAGTCTCAATAGATCTTCAAGAGTTTGAATAGTCCTCTCCGACTGCCCGTCCGTTTGAGGATGATATGCCAAACTAAATCATAAATTCGTGCCCATAGCTTTTTGCAAACTAACCCAAAATCGTGAAGTGAATCTTGGGTCTCGATCACAAACTATGGATACTGGCATACCATGCAGTCTTACAATTTTGTTTATGTATATACGAGCAAGACGTTCAAGTGAATAAGTTTCTCGTATAGGTAAGAAATGAGCACACTTGGTTAGTCTATCGATAATAACCCAAATCGCATCTATGCCTTGAGAAACCTTGGGAAGACCAGTAATGAAATCCATGGTAATGTGCTCCCACGTCTATTCTGGAATTTCAAGTGGTTGCAATGGACCTTTTGGCACTTGGTGCTCTACCTTGACTCGTTGACACGTTAAACACCTTGAGATAAACCGTGACACCCCCAAAATAGTTATACATCACCTATTCTGAGTCGCCAAATACATGGTACAGAATACAAATACAACTTAATTATACAACTGTCGTGCAAAGTACGATAAAACATAAGCTGTGAGTTTTAATACAAATATTGTCGTCTAGACAATATACAAACTCAAATTCAATATTATTACATTTATTTTCCCACTATTTCATTGATTAGTGAGGACTACTAATGCTATCATCTGTTTCGTCACTCCGTTCCCCGACTAGTCCCTGCTACGTTCTCATTTCCTGAAGAGAACAATGAAAGTAAAAGGGTGAGCTCAACTAGCCCAGTAGGAAATATTATGACTAAGATAATGCATAATATATTATCGTTAGCCTTCAACAGTGTTAAACTGATATAATATAACAACCATCAAGTTTAACTGCAGCGGAACAAGCAATCCATTAAAAGAATCAAGTAGAGAATAAAATCTAATATCTTTTATGATTTAAAAGATTTTTCATCACTTTTATCATTTGGGACTCGACAATAAATAATCCACATCAAGAATCACCCTACACTTTTCGACCAAGGATATTCTTTAGTATCATGATCACAATTATCCATGCACTACGTGCCAAGAATATTTGTGTATTCATTAATGGTCATGATCATGCCAACAACTGTCCATCAATGCACTACGGGCCAATGAGGACTTTTACCACATCATTTGTAACATTACGGTCATGATTACATCGAATAATCTCTGGTCATAATCATACCAAGTCCATCTATGCACTACAGGCCACAGATGACTTTCAACAAAATATAAACATGAGGATGATGACAATGATATAAGAATTCAATAAAACAAGTTTAAGAATTATTTTATCCAGGAATCAATAACGTCCAAATTGTCAACATGATACTTCTTTGTGGAGTAAAATTTTAAGAATGCTCAGAAAAATATTTCCATGAAAAGATACTTGATGAAGTGTAAATATCAAGGATATTCCACTAATTTCATGGAGTATAGAAGTCAAAACTTTAACCAACTGAGTATAATAGAGAATGGAATAACAAAAAAAAATCACCAAGCATGCGATAGACCACACAGATAGGTTATTCTAACAGAATAATAAATAACGGAACGGTCGTCGTAAAACGCCGCATGACGAGGATATTCCAAGCGAGAACAATAAAGATGGAATCAGTTAAAGCGCATAAAAGCGCTTGAGACGGGATATTCCAGCAGAATAATAAATAATGGAACCGAAGTCATGCGTAAAGCCACGATGCATGGGATGTTCCAACAGAATGATAAATAATGGAACCAGTGCAGGCGTGAACGCATGTATGCAGGATGTTCGGCAGAATAATAAAGAATGGAATAATGAAGAATTTCACCAAGTATATGGTAGGGTAGCAGCGTATCTGAAAGTTATTCCAACAGAATAATAAAGAATGGAATAACAGAAGTTCTCTTCATGGATAAGAAAGAAAAAATACTCCCTACCTTAGAAAAACTGGATACTGGAATAGTGAGGTAGCAGACTTCTCTTCTTCTTTCTCTCTATAATTTCTCTCTATAATAATCGCTCTAAAGCTTTTGTGAATTGGTGAGAAATAAAGGAAGAATGAGCTTCTATTTATAGGAAAATATAGTTTCGATAATTGCACATTTTGGGGCTCAAAAAATTATAGTACAATACCTCCAACTTTTCTTTCATTTTTAATTTAGTCCTGCAAGTATTATCAAACTTGCACCACCTCCCCTAATAGTAAATAATGTGAATCAATAGTTCAATCATGTGAATCAATAGTATAATCATGTTAAAAATACGAATTACAGTATAGTACCTCCATCTATACCTCCATTTTTAACTTAGTCATGCAAGTATTATCAATCTTGCACCAACTCCCCTAATAGTAAATAATGTGATTCAATAGTACACACATGTGAACAAATAGTTATATAAGCATGTGACTTAGTTGTAATTAATTGCTCATTTATCCGATAAATTACCCGATTTATCAATATAACCCCCAGACATCAATTATCATCGGAATAGATGTCGATTTCCACTAACACTAATAATCCTAACACAATGGAACTATAAAAATTCATTTTAATCAACATAACTTATACATCATTAATATTATAACTCACAATATTTAACAACCAGGTCGTTCCCAGGAAAGAGGGGGCTTTCCGATAAGGATTTCTCCTTATTGGCGCGCAATAAGGTGACCAAACCTCTCCTTGACAGAACTTCTAGACATTGTCAATATTGCAAATAATAATATGAATAACTTTGTCGTCTCAATTATTGATTTAATAATATAAAATATTATGCAAATGATACTGTGACAATAATTGAATCAATAATATGAGAGATATGATGCAACAATTACTATAGCAATAATAGAGTATAACTGAGTGACTTCTCACATAAGCATCAATAATTAATACCGTGTGCTACAATGCAACCACGCATATTACTGTACTTTTAACACCGGGTGTTTCAATAGTTAACGATAAAACTTCTGCCGTTATTTTCATAAAGTATTTTTGTCATTTTCTCAATCCGACAATAACTCCATTGTGGGGGTCCACCAATGATTGTGCCGTTGTACGAATATTCTCTGTTAAAACGAATATTCCCCGACCAATAGAATATTATACAACTTGCGTACTTTGCAAAATTTATAAATATTACCCACAACTATAACATTATATCAAATCCACACCATAATATTCAAAAATATATTTCGAGAAAATTTAATCTTTATTCAAAAAGTTGGGGTCTTACAACCTCCCTTTCTTATGAAATTTTGTCCTCAAAATTAGGGTGAATACCTGGTATGTCGAAGAGGTAAGGATATCTTGATTTCATCTCAGATTCTAACTCCCAGGTCATTTCTTCCACATCGTGGTTTCTCCACAAAACTTTGACTTGAGGTATAACCTTGGAGTGTAGAATATGATCCTTTTTATCCAAGATTTTAATAGGTAACTCTTCATACGTTAAATCTTCCTCTATCTCGTCTGGTTCTAATTCAATAAAGTGGTTCGGGTCTTTCACATATTTACGTAACATAGATATGTGAAAAACGTTATGAACACAAGACATACTTGGCGGTAAAGCGAGTCTATACGCCACAGTTCCTACTCGATCGAGGATTAAAAATGGGCCAATGAATCGAGGGTTGAGCTTTCCTCTCTTTCCAAATCTCATAACTCCCTTCCATGGAGCAACACGTAACAACACATGATCTCCAATATCGAATTCCACGTCCTTTCGATGAAGATCAACATAACTCTTTTGTCGATCTTGTGAGGTTTTTATACATTGTCGGATCGTTTGAATCTTTTCCGTAGTCATACGTACCAACTCCGGTCCCAACAATGTTGCTTCACCCACCTCATCCCAGCATACTAGAGAACGACACTTTCTTCTATACAACGCCTCAAATGGAGCCATGTCAATACTTGCTTGATAACTGTTGTTGTAGGAAAACTCCACCAAGGGTAGGAACTTATCCCAACTTCCCTTGAAGTCAAGGACACATAGTCTTAATAGATCTTAAAGAGTTTGAATGGTCCTCTCCCATTGCCTGGTTAAATGCGAGGATGATATCCGAAGCTAAATCGTAAATCCGTGCCCATAGCTTTTTGCAAACTAACCCAAAATCTTTAAGTGAATCTTGGGTCTCGATCAGAAACTATGGATACTGGCAAACCATGCAGTCTTACAATCTCGTTTATGTATATACGAGCAAGAAGTTCAAGTATATAAGTTTCTCGTATAGGTAGGAAATGAGCAGACTTGGTCAATCTATCAACAATGACCCAAATTGCATCTATGCCTTGAGAAACCTTGGGAAGACCAGTAACGAAATCCATGGTAATGTGTTCCCACTTCCATTCTAGAATTTCAAGTGGTTGCAATGGACCTTTTGGTACTTGATGCTCCGCCTTGACTCGTTGACAAGTTAAACACCTTGAGATAAATTCTGCTATCTCTCTCTTCATATTGCTCCACCAAAATGTATGTCGAAGATCACGATACATTTTGGTACTCCCAGGATGGATTGCAAATGGTGTGTTGTGCGCCTCCATCAAGATTTTATACTTTAAATCAGGGTTGTTAGGAACACAAAGTCTGGAGTTGACTCGAAGTATTCCTTCTTCATCGATTCTTGCTTCTGACATAGCACCTTCTTGTACTTTCTTCCTCATACGCATCGGTTCAGTGTCATAGCATGGCGACTTTAACTTTATCGATTAAAGTCGGTTCTACTCGTATATTCGCCATCATCACATGGGTCCCTGGAGTCTTTATCTCTAACTCCATCCTTTGCAAGTCATACAAAATGGGCCTTTGCGTTGACAATATTGCACTCATACCCGCATATGATCTTCTACTCAGTGCATCAGCTACTACGTTCGCTTTTCCAGAATGGTATTGAATAGTATGATCATAATCTTTCAACAGTTCGAGCCAACATCGTTGCCGCATGTTGAGTTCCTTTTGAGTGAAGAAATATTTGAGGCTTTTATGATCCGTATAGATCTCCACTTTCTCCCCATACAGGTAATGCCTCCAAATTTTAAGCGCAAAAACGACAGCTGCCAACTCTAGATCATGAGTAGGATAATTCCTCTTATATTCTTTGAGTTGCTGTGATGCATAGGCTACGACTTTCCCATGTTGCATGAGAACACATCCTAACCCTTTGCCCGAAGCATCATTGTAGATGACAAATCCCTCCGAGCCAGATGGTTTTGTCAGAACAGGTGCTGAAATGAGTTTCCTCTTGAGTTCTTAAAAACTCTTCTTACATTCCACGCTCCAACCGAATTTTCTATCTTTTCGAGTCAGCTGAGTTAATGGAGTAGGGATTCGAGAAAATCCTTCTACGAATCTCCGATAATAACCAGCTAAGCCGAGAAAGCTAAATATTCGATCCAGCGATTTAGGTTGTTCCCGACTTTGAATTGCTTCAATCTTTCTTTGGGTGACAGATATTCCATGACTTGATATCACGTGCCCAAGGAATGCAACTTCCTCTGCCAGAACTCACATTTCTTTAACTTGGCATATAGCTTGTTTTCACGAAGCTTTTGGAGTATCAACATCAAGTGTTGCTCATGATCTTCACAGCTTTTGGAATATATGAGGATGTCATCAATAAAGACGACCACAAAATGATCCAAATATTCCTTGAATACTCGGTTCATCATATCCATGAAGGCAACAGGAGCATTAGTCAATCCAAAGGACATGACTAGGAATTCATAATGCCCGTACCGAGTTCTAAAAGCCGTCTTTGGAATGTCATCGGTTCTAATCTTCAATTGATGATATCCTTAACGAAGATCAATCTTTGAAAAGAATTTGGCGCCTTACAACTGGTCAAACAGGTCATCAATACGTGGCAATGGGTACCTATTTTTGATGGTGACATGATTCAACTCCCGATAATTAATATAAAGTCGCATACTCCCATCTTTCTTCTTCACGAATAGAACAGGAGCACCCCAAGGAGACGTACTACGATGAATGAAACCAAAGTCTAACAATTCCTGCAACTGGGTCTTTAACTCCTGAAAGTTCAATAGGAGTCATTCGATATGGGGCTTTGGAAATGGGTTTTGTACCGGGTTCAAGGTCGATACAAAATTCAATTTCATGCTCTGGAGGTAGGCCAGGAAGTTCTTCGGGGAATACGTCAGGAAATTTATTAACAACAGAAATATCATTCAAAACTGATGTATTTTTGTTTAGATCCGTGACATGAGCTAAGAAATCTTGACATCCGTTTTTCAATAAACGAATAGCTTTATGGCTTGAAATGACATTGATTGATTTTAATGGTTTAGTTGTTTGAATTCGCATAATAGGTTGGTTAGGAATATGAAAGCTAACAACCTTACGAAAACAATCAATTTTTGCATGATGAGTAGTTAACTAATTAATCCCTAGAATCACGTCAAATGAAAGTATTTTCAATGAAATAAGATCGACAGGTAATGTGAGGGTACCAATTTGAACCAAACAAGACTTATAAACAGTGGATGTAATGAAGGTTTCTCCCAATGGAGTTTCAATAGATAAGTCAAAGTCTAATTTCTCCGGAGTCAAATTTAATCGTTGAGCGCAAGTAGGAGAAATAAAAGAATGGGTAGAACCGGTATCAAATAAGGTATAGACTTCGCTAGAGTTTATGATAAGCTTACCCGTGATGACCTCGTTTAGGTTCCTTACTTTCTGGGAGGTCACAACAAATGCTCTACCTTGCACCACCGGCTTTGACTTTTCTGGGACGGCCTTTGGTGCCTCCATCCTAACTGAACTTATATTCAGTGAACGACAAAATCGGGCTAGGTGACCTTCTCTTCCACAATTATAACACGTTTTGGATGGCATCGCGCAGTTTGGACTGATATGTCCCTCCCCTCAGCATTTGAAGCATATGATAGGTGGTCGTTCTCCTTCCTTAACCACGATTCTTTGGTCTTGACGTCTTTCCATCATTGTTGAATCTCCTTTTCTTAAAATGTCCATTTTCTTTGTCTTGCCATGATTACCACCGAAGTGGTTACCATTTCTGGCATGTTGATTCCCTCCACGTTTGTTGTCACCGCTTCGATGGTGATACCTCTAGTATTTTCATCTTTTCTTACATTTGCTTTCTCTTGGTTGCGTTGACTTCGTTCTGCGCGCTCCAATAAGCGAGCCCTATTTACAACATCTGAGTACAAACACAGTTTATGAGAAATAAGATATTGACGTATCTCTGGTTTCAAACCTCTTAAAAACATTCGTGTCATTCGCTCCTCATTATCGACCAAATGGGATGCAAACCGGGATAACTCCACAAATTTAGCCTCGTATTGCGACACGGTCATATTATTTTTCTCTAACTTGATAAACTCCACCTCTTTCATGTGACGAATACTTTCGGGAAAGTACTTGTCGTTGAATAGCTCTTGGAACTTCTCCCAGGACATCTTGAGTGCGTTAGGTTGGGTACGTTTTACAGATTCCCACTAGTAATCTACATCTTCACGCAACATGAAGGTGGTGAAGGGAACCTTTTGCTCCTCGGAGCATCCCAAGACATCAAATATCTTGGTGATCTGCTTTATCCACGCTTTCGCCTTAAGTGGTTTTGGCTCTCAATAAACTCGGGTGGTCAGCTCCTTGAACCCCATTTAGCGGTGGCCGTTCGAGAGTTTCGGTGTTTCCACCTGCATTTTGAATAGGAGTCGCTCTCGCCTGATGTTGCATGAATTGCATATCTGAACATTCCATCGTTCATCATTTGGTCAGTGTTGTTGTTTGGATGAGGATTGTCGCCTTCCTAATGCACATTATTCTGATTGTTGATCTGTGGAGACTCAACGGTCTCTTGTGCTCCATTGCTATTCTCAATATTCTCGGATGCCATTTTCAAATACTGCCACAAAACAAGGGTTAATTGACATGCAACATATTATCTCTATACTCTGACCAACCAATTAAATACCAAAAAAATTATGTAGGTCATACTAGCGAAGGAATTCCTCGTCTCTCCCCTCCTAGTTCTAGTCTCACATCTTAGCCAGGGATCATATCCCTAAGCTTTGATACCAAATTATTACGCCCCAAAATAGGTATACATCATCTATTACGAAAGTCGCTAAATACATGGTACGAATACAAATACAACTTAATTATACAATTATGCAAAAGTATGCAAAATGCGACAAAACATAAGTCGTGAGTTTTAATACAAATATTGTGCGTCTAGACAATATACAAACTCAAATTCAATATTATTACATTTATTTTCCCACTATTTCACTGAATAGTGAGGACTACTAATGCTATCATCTGTTCCGTCACTCCGTTCTCCGACTAGTCCCTGCTACGTTCTCATTTCCTGAAGAGAACAATGAAAGTAAAATGGTGAGATCAACTAGCCCAGTAGGAAATATTATAACTAAGATAATGCAGAATATATTATCGTTAGCCTTCAACAGTGTTAAACTTATATAATATAACAACCATCAAGTTTAACTACAGCGGAACAAGCAATCCATTAAAAGAGTCAAGTAGAGAATAAAATCTACTATCTTTTATGATTTAAAAGGTTTTCATCACTTTTATCATTTGGGACTCAAATTTTAATAAATAATCCACATCACTTAGAATCACCCCTTCACTACGGCCAAGGATATTCTTTAGTATCACGACCACAATTATGCATGCACTACGGGCCAAGAATATTTGTGTATTCATTAATGGTCATGATCATGACAACAACTGTCCATCAATGCACTACGGGCCAATGAGGACTTTTACCACATCATTTGTAACATTACGGTCATGATTACACCGAATAATCTCTGGTCATAATCATACCAAGTCCATCTATGCACTTTAGGCCACAGATGACTTTCAACAAAATATAAACATGAGGATGATGACAATGATATAAGAATTCAATAAAACACGTTCAAGAATTATTTTATCCAGGAATCAATAACGTCCAAATTGTCAACATGATACTTCTTTGTGGAGTAAAATTTTAAGAATGCTCAGAAGAATATTTCCATGAAAAGATACTGGATGAAGCGCAAATATCAAGGATATTCCACTAATTTCATGGAGTATAGAAGTCAAAACTTTAACCAACTGAGTATAATAGAGAATGGAATAACAAAAGAAATCACCAAGCATGCGATAGACCGCACAAACATGTTATTCCAACAGAATAATAAATAACGGAACCAGGTCCGGCGTAAAATGCACAGACAGGATATTCCAACAGAATAATAAATAATGGAACCAGGTCATGCGTAAAGCACAGACAGGATGTTCCAACAGAATGATAAATAATGGAACCAGGTCCGGCGTAAACGCACAGACGAGGATGTTCAATGAGAATAATAAAGAATGTAAAAGCAGGAAGAATTTCACCAAGTATAGGGTAGCTTGGCGTATCTGAGTTATTCAACGAGAATAATAAAGAATGGAATAATGAAGTTCTCTTCATGGATAAGAAAGAAATAATACTCCCTACCTTAGAAAAACTAGATACTGGAATAGTGAGGTAGCAGACTTCTCTTCTTCTTTCTCTCTATAATTTCTCTCTATAATACTCGCTCTAAAGCTTTTGTGAATTGGTGAGAAATGAAGGAAGAATGAGCTTCTATTTATAGAAAAATATAGTTTCGATAATTGGACGTTTTGGGGCTCAAAAAATTACAGTACAATACCTCCAACTTTTCTTTCATTTTTAATTTAGTCCTGCAAGTATTATCAAACTTGCACCACCTCCCCTAATAGTAAATAATGTGAATCAATAGTTCAATCATGTGAATCAATAGTATAATCATGTTAAAAATACGAATTACAGTATAGTACCTCCATCTATAACTTAGTCATGCTAGTATTATCAATCTTGCACCAACTCCCTTAATAGTAAATAATGTGATTCAATAGTACACACATGTGAACAAATAGTTATATAAGTATGTGAATTAGTTGCAATTAATTGCTCATTTATCCGATAAATTACCCGATTTATCAATATAACCCCCAGACATCAATTATCATCGGAATAGATGTCGATTTCCACTAACACTAATAATCCCAACACAATTGAACTATAACAATTCATTTTTAATCAACACAACTTATACATCATTAATATTATAACTCACAATATTTAACAACCAGGTCGTTCCCAGGAAAGAGGGGGCTTTCCGATAAGGATTTCTCCTTATTGGCACGCAATTAGGTGACCAAACCTCTCCTTGACAGAACTTCTAGACATTGTCAATATTGCAAATAATAATATGAATAACTTTGTCGTTTCAATTATTGATTTAATAATATAAAATATTATGCACATGATACTGTGACAATAATTGAATCAATAATATGAGAGATATGATGCAGCAATTACTGTAGCAATAATTGAGTATAACTGGGTGACTTCTCACGTAAGCATCAATAATCAATACCATGTGCTTCTTATGCAACCACGCAGCGTATTCTTTGTACTTTTAACACCGGGTGTTTCAACAGTTAATGGTAAAACTTCCGCCGTTATTTTCATAAAGTATTTTTGTCGTTTTCTCAATCTGACAATAATTCCGTTGTGGGGGTCCACCAATGATTGTGCCATTGTACGAATATTCTCAGTTAAAACGAATATTCCCCGAACAATCGAATATTATATAACAACTTGCGTACTTTGCAAAATTTGTAAATATTACCCGCAACTATAACATTATATCAAATCCACACCATAATATTCAAAAATATATTTCGAGAAAATTTAATCTTTATTCAAAATGTTGGGGTCTTACATAAACTACGCTATCTCTCTTTTCATATTGCTCCACCAAAATGTATGTCGAAGATCATGATACATTTTGGTACTCCCAAGTTGGATTGCAAATGGTGAGTTGTGCGCCTCCATCATGATTTTATACTTTAAATCAGGGTCGTTAGGAACACAAAGTCTGGAGTTGACTCGAAGTATTTCTTCTTCATCGATTCTTGCTTCCGGAATAGCACCTTCTTGCACTTTCTTTTTCATACACATCAGCTCCAGGTCTTTTACTTGAGCAACTTTAACTTTATCGATTAAAGTCGGTTCTACTCGTATATTTACCATCATCACATGGGTCCGTGGAGTCTTTATCTCTATCTCCATCCTTTGTAAATCATACAAAATGGGCCTTTGCGTTGACAATATCGCACTCGTACTGTTGGGTAAAATCTAATTACGCACAACACGCAAGTATACGTGGTCAACAAGTAATAAAGTGAAAGTAGAGTATCGTTCCCATGAGGAATTGTTTAATAAAAATAACTTAGTACTAACCCGTAACCAACTCAATCTTATTTAAACGAATGAATTTCAATTTATAAGTAAACTATTTCTAATTACCACTAGTTAAATTAAGATTAGGGATATTTAAGATTACAACTTCACTTATTGTTTCATTTAAGTTAACACACTTCTCATCAATTATTCTATATCCTGAATTGTTAATCAAGAACACTAAGGCAGATAAAACCACCTCTCGATGCATAATACCCATACTCACTTAAATCCACAAATGATAGAAATAAGCAAGACACCCTAATAAACTAATCCACTATATCTCTATGTGAATTACAATTAAAAAGGATTTAAAGCACAAGTTCTCTATAAGATTACATATGGCGTAAAGGCATATCTCTATCCTAAACACGAATCATGAATTCCATCTAAGCAGAAATCACAAACACATGCTATCATGATAAGATCTAAATCAATACTTCATCTCTCGAGTTCATATAGATTATCACTATAATTGTTAGCTAGGCAATTAAGCAATTAAGTCCAAATCACAATAGACAATCCTCACGATAGAACATAATAATTGTTAGTGAAGCATATTAAAATAAACAACACAATAAGATCCATTGTAATCTCAAACAAAGAATTAGTTCATTGAATTAAAACTAAGAATCCACACTTGAATACACATTAAAAGAAAAAGATAGAAGAAGATAAGAAGATAGAATCTATTGTCTGTAGATTTGAAGCTCCCTCCTTACTCCCACTTTGAATCTTCAATGGTCTCCAAGTTGCTTCAATCTCCAAATCTCATAAGAACTAGAGTTTTGGTCGTAATCTACTATAATCTAATCTAATGGAATCCTCTCTAATCTAATCTCCCCTCTAATCCTTGTGATTCTCCTCCTTTTATATGTCTTTAAGTCCTCTTGGAAGTCCTTGAGTCAATCGGATCAAAACAATCCTTCCCGAACTCAAATTTGGACAAAAATTGAGTTTTTTGTGCGTACCCAGCCTTGACGGGGTCTAGCCTGTAAAGGGTCCGCTACTGGCGAAGTTTTGTGAAGGAAAAGCCATACTGGCGGGGGGTACCTTCTTCGCTCGACGTCCTTTGGGAAAACGTCCATAACGTTTGATCTAGAAAGAGTTACGAGGCCTGCCACTTATCAAATCGAAGATATTGACGAGTTCTACAACTTTTATTCTTTGAGAATTGAGAAATAACAGACAGATGAAGGTCTAAATTGGGCTGGAAGTGACTGCTATGCAAATGGCCACCCAAAATAGTGACGTTTGACGTCCGTTGGTACAAAGATCAT
This sequence comes from Panax ginseng, assembly GCA_020205605.1. Lineage (NCBI taxonomy): Eukaryota > Viridiplantae > Streptophyta > Magnoliopsida > Apiales > Araliaceae > Panax > Panax ginseng. The sequence goes on along the minus strand of CM035138.1, from coordinate 87,273,002 downwards.
AACTCTTGCATCCGAACTCCGATTGGAATGATTCAAGATGTTCCAGAAAGCTAAGAAGAAGCTCTACAATATAATCCAAGTTCTAAGCCAAGAACATGAAATGAACATGAAAGCCCAAACGATGTCCGGATTGCTTTTATTTGTGATTTCATACCGATTCTTTGTAATCACAACTCCCAAGCATATAATCTACAAAACGAACACAAAATGCATGAAAAGTAACTAAGAAACATGAGATTAAGCAACTAATTCAACTAATTCAAATCAAAAGGAGTCCTCATTATAATTATTATCACACTATTTTATAAAATAGTGAGGACTACTATAGCCACCATCTCGGACCATCACTCCGATTGGAATGATTCAAGATGTTCCGAAAAGCTAAGAAGAAGCTCTAAAATGTAATCCAAGTTCTAAGCCAAGAACATGAAATGAACATGAAAGCCCAAACGATGTCTGGATTGCTTTTCTTTGCGATTTCATACCAATTCTTTGCAATCACAGCTCCCAAGCATATAATCTACAAAACGAACACAAAATGCATGAAAAATAACTAAGAAACATGAGATTAAACAACTAATTCAAGTAACAGATACCAGATAAGTAGGTATAAAACCTACTTATCAAATACCTCCAAACTTAAACATTTGCTTGTCCTCAAGTAAAAACACAAAACAACAATGCTATGCAATGCAACTAATCTACATGCCTACGAATCCAGCAGTAATGAAAGAAACAAGTCTATTCAACCGACCTTAGAAAAATCAAGTAAACAAGATAATACATTATATCAAAACTTATCAGTAACTTCCCAATCAATCATCAAATCTTAGACTGTTATCACTAATATAGTGCGTGTGTGCTCCACAACAATGTTAACTTATATAAAATCAAATTTAACACATAACAAGTCTCTTCGAAGGCATCATACAATTTAAACTCAAGAAATACAAAAATAAACTAGATCCAACTAAAATTAAACAATTACCAATATTGAGGGTCAACATGGGATACTTATGTTTTATTTTTCATCTACGTTGGCTTTTTGCTCTTATTTCTTATTTTATTCATTTTTTTCTTTTGGTTTATATACACATAGCTATGCAATGTCTTATTCCCTTAGGCTTTTCAATGCTACCTTAACGAGCTTTCGACCAACGACTCCCAGACTATTAAGACCTTAGGGCGCTAGGTGTAAAGACAATCCCCTCGAGCTTACTTACTCAAGTAACAAAGGCCACAAAACTAGACAAGCACGCCACGGTATTTATTCATACTTTTTTTCTTTTTTTTATAGCTTATATATCCCAAATATTCCCCCAAACTTAGGTTCTTGTCTAACTTTAGCCATCACTACTTGTTCTTGTCATTCTTTCATTCAAACTAACATTATCCTTTAGAGTCCCATTATGTATCAATTTAAACTCAATCAATCAACAAGTTGTTTTTACTGTGCTATCCTTATTATACCAGTTTCAAACAGAAAAAGACTCCATTCATAACAAGAAATCACATCAAAGCTCTAATAATCAGTATACTTGTCTACCCAATTCCAATCTCATCATTGGCTAAAACAAACTATAAATATCAAACAGCTGGACTCATGCAAGATGAACATAGTAACTAACTATTATTTTTGATTTTATTTTATTTATTTTTTTATTTTTTATTTTTTTTATTTTTAACAAGAAACTGAATATAATGCTATTCAAACTATACTACTATGCAACTACTTATGAAGTTGTACTACATGAATGCAAACATAATGAACCTAAACTAAATTAACAACATATGCAAAATAACGTAACATAAACATGAAACTAAACATGCAATAAAGAACTAAATTAAACTCCCCCAAACTTAGCAATTACAATGTCCTCATTTTAAGAATATAACGGTAAGTAGAAGAGAACTTCCCTGTAATCAGCTAAGCGTGAGGTGATGGTGGCGATGGCGGCGACGATCATTTTCCTATCCATTGAACCTCCAATACCTGCAATGAAGAGAGACAACATGGATTAGATTATAAGGGAACTTAATTAGCAAATTAACTCCTAAATTTTTGATGAACTAACAACACTAATTAAACTAGTAAAACATATAAATATAAAAATTCCTGGGTTGCCTCCCAATCAGCGCTTGATTTACAGTCTTTCAGCCTGACTTTATCTGATCAACGCTATCCAATTCCTCTTCGAAAGTTTAGGAACCCTCCATCCATCGGAAATAATGTAGCTTTTGGTAGGTTTCCATTTGTGATAGCCATTGTATTAAAGTCACCTAGCATGCTTGTTTAGATAAGATCACATTCAAGAACGTCCAACATCTAGGTGTTTTCTCCATTGTGTCTGCGAATAGATTCTGGCATTGAAGCTTGTCAGACACAACAATCTCTTCTTCTATCTTCTCCAGCTCATCGTACCATGGCTTCGAAGTTGTACTTGCTTTTACGTCACAAGGAGTATTGCCGACACATGACTACCTAGCGGACAAGATTTTGCAAATCTAACCAAATCCTTGAACTTTGGTGGAAAAGGCACTTGAGGCATTAATAACATCGGCTCATCCTCGTTAGTACTCATTGTTAGTTTATCCCCACTTGTCTCCTCTTTTTCAACATCTTGTGTCTCATCCAGTTGTAGATTTGGTTCGGGCACTTCATCAATCTCGGAATCCTCGTCATAACACCAATTATTTTGAGGACAGTTGTTCAAGTCTTTGAGCATTTCATCCATCTGGTTCTGCAGATTTTGAATTGATATCTCTTGATTCTGAATTAACTGTTCTTGATTAATCCTCCTCTCCTCATTTGATGCTACGAACTTGGACAATAATTCCTCCAACCTTGAATTATCTGTCTGATCAGTCTCGGAAGCCATGTATTGAGGACCATTGGTTGAGGTAGTGACGAGTTGTTCCATCAGATTATTAAAATTTTGGGTTGACAGCTCTTGGCTAATCCTCATCTCCTCTAGGTTTGTTATGCCCTTCAATATTACATCCCTCGTATTTGGCTTTTCTTTTTATGGCAATGAAGGTGGACATGAAAATTCCGGTGTGTAAGTTGGATTTGGAACGTAGTATTGGTCTTCATAAGTATAGCTCCATGACGAATCCGGGTGATACCCCCAAACTTGATGATAATTAGCATATGTATAATCATTGAGGTATTCACCACCGTGTTGTCCCGGCCCAAAACTAATGGTGCATTGATGACTCGGGTGATTACCATCACAATAATTGCGATTAACTACTATCCTTTGATTACGTTGGGCTGCAACAATGTCCAACCTCCTCGAAAGTGTCTCAAGCTGCGCTGATAATGCAGAAAATGCATTGAGACCATCAATCCCCGCTCCCCTTGGCAGAGTCATTCTCATATACGTCCATTAATAATTAAATTCCGCCATGGTACTTGAAAAGAAAGAAAAATAGGAAGAGAATTAAATAAAAAAGAAAAAAAAGTTTAAATTAAGACTAATTTGATTGAAGCTAATATTGGCAAAAATATATTAACTAATTTCCCGAAGCGGGCTAAAAAACTTGTTGGGTAAAATCTAATTACGCACAACACGCAAGTATACGTGGTCAACAAGTAATAAAGTGAAAGTAGAGTATCGTTCCCACGAGGAATTGTTTAATAAAATTCACTAAGTACTAACCCGTAACCAACTCAATCTTATTTAATTGAATGAATTTCAATTTATAAGTAAACTAATTCTAATTAACACTAGTTAAATTAAGATTACGAATATTTAAGATCACAACTTCACTTATTGCTTCATTTAAGTTAACACACTTCTCATCAATTATTCTCTATCCTAAATTGTTAATCAAGAACACTAAAGCAGATAAAACCACCGCTCGATGCATAATACCCATACTCACTTAAATCCACAAATGATAGAAATAAGCAAGACACCCTAATTAACTAATCCACTATATCTCTATGTGAATTACAATTAAAAAGGATTTAAAGCACAAGTTCTCTATAAGATTACATATGGCGTAAAGACGTATCTCTATCCTAAACACAAATCATGAATTCCATCTATAAATCACAAACACATGCTATCATGATAAGATCTAAATCAATACTTCATCTCTCGAGTTCATATAGATTATCATGGTAATTATTAGCTAGGCAATTAAGCAATTAAGTCCAAATCACAATAGACAATCCTCACGATAGAACATAATAATTGATAGTGAAGCATATTAAAATAAAAACTACACAATAAGATCCATTGTAATCTCAAACAAAGAATTAGTTCATTGAATTAAAACTAAGAATCCACACTTGAATACACATTAAAAGACATAGATAGAAGAAGATAAGAAGATATAATCTATTTTCTGTAGATTTAAAGCTCCCTCCTTGCTCCTACTTTGAATCTTCAATGGTCTCCAAGTTACTTCAATCTCCAAATCTCATAAGAACTAGAGTTTTGGTCCTAATCTACTATAATCTAATCTAATGGAATCCTCTCTAATCTAATCTCCCCTCTAATCCTTGTGATTCTACTCCTTTTATATGCCTCTTTATATGTCTTTAAGTCCTCTTGGAAGTCCTTGAGTCAATCAGATCCAAACAATCCTTCCAAAACTCAAATTTAGACAAAAATCGAGTTTTCTACGCTTACCCCCGCCCTGGCAGGGGTCTAGCCTTGTAGAGGGCTCTCCCTGGCGGGGGTTTTGTGAAGGAAAAGCCCGCCCCGGTGGGGGTACCTTTTCTGCTCTAACGTCATTTGGGAAAACGACCATAATGTTTGATCCAGGAAGAGTTATGAGGCCTTCTACCTATCAAATCGAAGATATCGACGAGCTCTACAACTTTCATTCTTTGAGAATTGAGAAATAACGGACGGGTGAAGGTTGAAATTGGACTAGAAGTGACTGCTATGCAAATAGCCACCCAAAACAGTGACGTTCGACGTCCGTTGGTACAAAGATCATAACTCTTGCATCCGAACTCCGATTGGAATGATTCAAGATGTTCCAGAAAGCTAAGAAGAAGTTATACAATATAATCCAAGTTCTAAGCCAAGAACATGAAATGAACATGAAAGCCCAAACGATGTCCGGATTGCTTTTATTTGTGATTTCATACCAATTCTTTGTAATCACAACTCCCAAGCATATAATCTACAAAACGAACACAAAATGCATGAAAAGTAACTAAGAAACATGAGATTAAGCAACTAATTCAACTAATTCAAATCAAAAGGAGTCCTCATTATAATTATTATAACACTATTTTATAAAATAGTGAGGACTACTATAGCCACCATCTCGGACCATCACTCCGTTCCTCGACTAGTCCCGGCTACGTTCTCATTTCCTGAAGAGAACAATGAAAGCAAAAGGGTGAGCTCAACTAGCCCAGTAAGAAATATTATGACTAAGATAATGCAGAATAAATTATCGTCAGCCTTCAACAATGTTAAACTGATAAAATACAATAAACATCAAGTTTAACTGCAGCGGAACAAGCAATCCATTAGAAGAGTCAAGTAGAACATGATATCTACTATCTTCTATGATTTAAAAAGTTTATCATCAATTTTATCACTGAGACTCAGCTTAATAAATAATCCACATCATTGAATCATCCCTGCACTACGCCTAAGGATATTCATTAGTATCACGTCCACGAATTATCCATGCACTACAGGCCAAGGATATTCATGTAATCATCAATGATCATGATCATGCCAACAAATGTCCATAAATGCACTATAGGCCAATGATGACTTTTACCACATCATTTGTAACATTATATGTCATGATTACACCGAATGATCCCTGGTCATAATCATACCGATCAACAGTCCATCTATGCACTACGGGCCAAAGATGACTTTCATAACAATATAAGCATGATGATGATGACAATGATATAGGAATTTAATTAAATGAAAGCAAATGATAAATTTTAAAGATTTATAATTTAATTTATCCAGAATTCAATAATGTCCAAATTGTCAACATGATACTGCTTTGTGGAGTAAAATTTAAGAATAATATTATATCAAAAATGATTTGGACCAAAAAGAAATCAATTTTTGTCATGAATAGTATCCCGGGAGAATAGTATTCGAGTGAACAGTACCCCGTGAATAGTAATTCATGAATAGTACCCCGACATAAAAAGCTTAAAATTTATCAAGAATGCTCAGAATAATATTTCCATGAAAAGATACTGGATGAAGCGCAAATTTCAAGGATATTCTACTAATTTCATGGAGTATAGAAGCCAAAACTTTAACAAAATGAGTGTAGAATTCTGAATCTGAAACGAAATAATATTACTTATATACTAAAGAGTATGGAAGAAAATATTATTTCATACGAATACTGAACAAAAATAATATCCCATACCTTAGAAGAAGACTGGATACTGGAATAGTGAAAAAGTAGAATACCCTTCTTCTTTCCCTCTATAACTTCTCTCTCTATAATTGCTCTTGTGAGTCTTAGTGAATTGGTGAGAATGAAAGAAGAATGAGCTTCTATTTATAGGAAAACATAGTTTCGATAATTGCACATTTTGGGGCTCAAATTAGTACATTATAGTACCTTTATCTTTTCCTCTATTTTTAATTTGGTCCTACAAGTATTATTAAACTTGCACCACTTCTCCTAATAGTACATGCATGTGAATCAATAGTTCCATTCATGTGAACAAATAGTTATATGCATGTGAACTAATATCAATTAATTGCTCATTTATCCGATTAATTACCCGATTGGTCAATATAACCTCCAGAAATCAATTATTATCGAAATAAATGTCAATTTCCACTAACAATAATAATCCCAACACAATGGAAATATCAATTTCATCTTTAATCAACACGAAATTATTCATCATTAATATTATAACTCACAATATTTAACAACCAGATCATTCCCAGGAAAGAGGGGACTTTCCGATAAGAATTTTTCCCTATTGGCGCGCAATTAGGTGACCAAACCCCTTTCCTCGACAGAATTTTTTAGACATCGTCAATAATATGAATAACTTTGTTGCCTCAATTATTGATTTAATAATATAAAATATTATGAAGATGATGTTGTGACAATAATTGAATCAATAATATGAGAGATATTATGCAGCAATTACTGTAACAATAATTGAGTATAACTGAGTGACTTCTCACGTAAGCATCAATAATCAATATCGCGTGCTACTATGCAACCACGTGTATTACTGTACTTTTACCAACAGGTAGTTCAACAGTTTAACGGTAAAACTTTTGCCGTTATTTTTATAAAAAGATATTTCTGTAATTTTTTAACTACGACAATACTTCCATTATGGGGTCAACCAATGATTGTGCCTTCGTACGAATATTCCCTGTTAAAACGAATATTTCCCGACCAATCGAATATTTTATAACAACTTGCTTACTTTACAAAATTTATAAATATTACCCACAACTATAACAGTATATCAAATCCACACCATAATATTCAAAAATATATTTTGAGAAAAATTAATCTTTATTCATAAAAGTTGGGGTCTTACACTAACTACCTAAGAATTGTACATACTTGAACTACGAACTACAAAATTATTAACTAAACTACGAATTGAATAACATGAAACAAAAATGCTGTAAATGACAAGAAAATTGGGTTGCCTCCCAATGAGCACTTGTTTTTAAGTCTTTCAACCTGACTACTCTTGTGTCTAGCCTTGATCAGTTGAGATATTTTTGGCATGTTGTTTGTTTATCGCATATAACCAACAACGATTTATTACATGCCTGTTCATCTGCATTTCCGAGAATGAAGTTGACTTACTATCCTCAATCAGTGCTTTTAGACCACCAACCTCTCTACATTCCTTATTTTTGACACGTGTAGATTCCTTGATCAAATCACTCTCTTCCTTGTCTATAGGGATTAGAATTTCTTTGAACACTTTTACTTTCACTACTTGATCGAACACATTCATGGTCAATTCTCCATTAGGCACGTCAATTAGCGTTCGTCCAGTGGCAAGGAATGGTCATCCCAAAATGATTGGGATATTCCTGTCTTCTTCAAAATCTAACACCACAAAATCAACTAGAAAAATCAATGTGTCCATTTTTACCAACACATCTTCTACTATCCCAATGGATACGTTATTGATCTATCTGCGAGCTGTAGACTGATGTTTGTTGGTTTTGCTTCCTTTAATCCAAAATTTCTGTATATAGATAGTGGCATGAGATTTATACTTGCTCCTAAATCACATAGAGCTCTCCCCACATCTTGATTACCAATTGCACAAGGTATAGTAAAATTCCCTAGATCTTTCAATTTAGGGGGAAGCTTTTTTTGCAGAATTGCACTGCATTCTTCCGTTAACACCACTGTTTCAAATTCATTGAGCCTACGTTTCTTTAAAAGAATCTCTTTCATGAACTTAACATAGCGTGACATCTACTCTAGTGTTTCGGTGAACGGAATATTAATGTGCAACTATTTGAATATGTCCATAAACTTAGAAAACTGATTCTTAAGCTTTTGACTTTCCAACCATTGAGGGAAGGGCACATGTGGTGTAACTATATTCAGTTTATATTCCTTCGACTTTTCCACAACTTATTCTTTAGTTTTCTTGGCCGAATCACTCCTTTCAATTTTGCAATCCTCATCTTTCCTTGATTTATTATCAAAACCAGACCCCAATTTTTTACCACTCCATAGTGTGATAGCATTACATTGCTCATGATTTCCTCGCGGATTCTTCTCTGTGTCACTTGGTAAAGTCCCTTGAGGCCTGTTATTCAATGCCATTGAAAGTTATCCCATCTGATTTTCTAAGCTCTTGATCGCTGCCGCTTCCGTTTTCATAGCTGAATCATTACCCGATATGTATTTCAGCAACAACTCTTCCAAAACTGACTTTTTTTCTTGATGTGGAACTAGCTGTTGATGATGATTTTGAAGTTATCTAAGAATTTAGATCTCATTAGCATGATCTCATCATGATTCTAAAAACATTGCTTAAAACTATGGGTTTATCACATATTATTAAAATAACACCATGTAGATAAATTAAATGCCTTTAGTAAATTAATACTTTTATTAATAAATGAATAAGATTGATTACAAAGTATATGATTTATTATCATACAAGATTGGCTTGTATGCATACTACTTTCAATCTCCCGTTTGCATTAAAGCCAATCGCCATGGTATCTCATACCCATTTTCTCTAAGTGACGATCGAACTGCTGTTGTGTTAGCACTTTAGTAAATGGATATGCAATATTGTCTTGAGAGTCCACACGCTCCAGGGTGACATCTCCTCTTTCAATGATCTCTCTAATCAAATGAAACCGCATCAAAAACGTGTTTATATTTCTGAGGAGACCTGGGTTCCTTAGCATGTGCAACAACTCCGGTGTTGTCACAAAATAAAGGTACTGGTCCTCTAATGCTAGGAACCACATCAAGTTCGATTATGAACTTTTTCATCCAAACAGCCTCCTTTGCAGCTTCACTTGCAGCTATGTACTCTGCCTCTGTCACTAAATCATCAACTATTTGCTGTTTGGAACTCTTCCAACTCACTGCACCACCATTTAAGGTAAACACATACCCCAAAATGGATTTACTTTCATCTTGGTCCATTTGGAAACTTGAGTCTGTGAAGCCCGCTAGTTTCAATTCAGACCCACCGTAAACAAGAAATATATCCTTAGTTCTTCTTAAGTACTTTAGGATATTTTTCACAGCCTTCCAGTGCTCTTCTCCTGGATTCGACTGATATCTGCTTGTCACACATAGTGCATGAGAGACATCCGGTCTAGTACATATCATACCGTACATGATAGATCCAATTGCTAAAGTATAAGGAATCTTACTTATACAGTCTCTCTCCTCAAGTGTCTTTGGGGGTCTGTTTCTTGGAAAGATATATTCCATGGCTCATCGGCATGAAACCTCTCTTGGAATTTTCCATGCTAAACCTCTTTAGCATCAAGTCAATGTACGTTCCTTGGGACAAGCAAAGCATCCTTTTAGATCTATCTCTATAGATCTTTATCCCCAAAATATAGGATTCTTCTCCCAAGTCCTTCATGGAGAAGTGTTTAGATAACCATATTTTAATTGATTGTAGCATAGGAATATCATTCCCTATTAGTAATATATCATCAACATATAATACAAGGAATGAAACAGCGCTCCCACTAACCTTCTTGTACAAATGGTTCATCCTCATTTTTGATAAAATCAAACTCTTTGATTGTCTCATCAAAACGGATGTTCCACCTATGAGAAGCTTGCTTCAATCAAAAAATGGATTGTTTTAGCTTACAGACTCGATTTGTTCCAACCGTTGAAACAAATACCTCTGACTGTGTCATATACACATCATCTTCAAGTTTCCCATTGAGGAAGGCCGTTTCACGTCCATCTGCCAGATTTCATAATCGTGGTAAGCTGCAATTGTAAGAAAAATTCGAATGAACTTGAGCATTGTTACTGGTGAGAAGGTTTTGTCATAGTCAACTCCTTGTCTTTGTTTGAAACCTTTTGCGACCAGTCAGGCTTTATAGGTCTCTATCTTGGCATCTGCTCCAGTCTTTCTTTTAAAGACCCATTTACACCCAATAGGCTTAATGCCTTCAGGTGGTGAAACCAAAGTCCATACTTTGTTTTCATACATGGAGTTCATCTCGAATTTCATGGCTTCTTGCCATTTCTCTGAGTCTTTACTACTCATTGCCTGTTCATAATTCAATGGATCATCATCATCTATGATGCGTAGGTATGAAACCCACTCATCAAACTCCCCAAAACTTAAATCGTGCTAGTCCTCGAGCACAACGATATGCAATGCAATCTACCTACATGCCTACGAATCCAGCTATAGACAAAGAAAAGTCTATTCACATGGCCTATGAGAAATCAAATAGACATGACAGTACTTCATATCAAGACAAATCAATAACTTCTAAATCAATCATCAAATCTTAACCTATTATACTGATATAGTGCACGTGTACTCAACAACCATGCTAATTGATATAAAGTTAAATACAACACATAATAGGACTCTTAAAAGGAATCATACAGTGTAAAATCAAGAAAACCAACAATAAACATGATCTGACTAAAATCAAATAGTTACCAAATTCAATGGTCAAAACGGGAAACTTATGCTTTATTTTTCACATACGGGGGCTTTTTGCTCTTTTTCCCATTTTCACTTTTTATTTTACTTATGGTTGTGCAATGTATAGTCCTCTTAGGCTTTTCAATGCTACCCCTTAGCGAGCTTTCAACCAACGACTCCCAAACCGTCAGGTTTTAGAGCGCTAGGTGTAGAGACATCCCATCGGGCGTACTTACTCAAGTAACAAAGGCCACATAACTAAACTAGCCACGGTGTTTATTCATTTTTTTAAAGCTTATATATCCCAAAATTTACGGGATTGAGCTCGCTTGCAGAATGGGGTTTGGTTATAGTTTCTGAATTCGTCTCTTTTCCAGGATGAGACACAGGTGAAATGAGAAACTACGAGAAGGAGAAGAAGATGCAGAAGATGGTTACGATGCAATGTTTTCTTCATGGTATGTTTTGTGTAGTTATGTATCATGAAATTTTGGATTTTTTATTGAAACCCTAAAATGAAGAAGGGGGTGTGATGTATTCGGTACAGAGTTAGGTTTTACAGAGGATGCAAGCTTAGTCCAGTGTAGTGGCTAAATGCCAACGATTTTGTACTAGTCTAGTGCGACATAATTCAACCCCGGGGGACACAAGGGATAGGACCGAGCCGAGTATTGAGTTGTTCAGATTTGGTTTACAAAATTTATCATGTATAAAATAAGGTTTGATTAAGGTTCGTTTAGCTATCGAGTCGAGAACGATCTCGAATCGAGTTTGAACTTTTAGAACAAATATAATCCAAGTATTAATAGAAAATTACAATTTGAGAATATTCGATTAATTTATCGAATTTTTAAATTTGGTCATATTTGAATCATTTATATTTCAAGTCGAGTTCGATTTGAATTTTTAGTCAAGCTCTAACTTTTTGCTCATTTTACAGTCTTACATGCAATGCACTATGCACCGACTGTTTTATATACACTAGTGGTCGCTGCACAAACATTGTATTTGTAAATTATATGAAATAAATAAATTTTTTATAAAATTTAGAGGAATAAAAAGAAAGATATAAAAAATGAATATTAAAAAGGAAAAAATAGTAATGTATCTAAAGTTGTAAGGGCGAACGAGTACAAAAAAAAGGAAAAAGTGTGACCTAATTACACCAAACTTATGGACGAAGCCTCCATAGAGGCTTTATAATATAATTGTTTATATAAAAAATAATTATTAATAAATAATGATAATAACATTAATATCTTACAATAAAATAAATTTTTATTATTCATTATTTATACAACTTTTTTTTTTTATCTCAAATTGATTTAAAATACATGATATTTATCTAAGAATATAAGTAAATATTTAAGTAAATTACATTACTAGTTCGATATGATTTTTTAACTTTTGGATAGAGTATTTCATCGATGTAACTTACTATTATTATTAATATTTACTTAAATTTTTGTAAAACTTATGAAAAATAAAAATATTAAATTACTTGTGCACACTTCTTACTACATTATATATATATACATATACATGTTATAAAATTATAGTATATATATATGACAAGAAAATTTATAAGATTTATAGATAAAATCTTGAATGATTAAATAAACGTTAAAAAATAAAACCTAGATGGGAAATAGAGAATTAATTAAAAAATTTAAAGAACCTATATGGTTTGATTTGAATTTTTAAGCAATGTAAAGAAATTAAATGAGAATGATAGAAATTTTGAAAAGTAGGAAAGGGATTATGTATGTGGAAAATTTATTAAGAAAATAAATTTCAAATGTAAAGATAATATAAGATGAAAGTGAATATAATAATTATTTATTAATGATGGTAAATAATTTGTGACTTATGTGAAATAGGCGTGTGATTAAATAAATATATATTGTAATATATATATATATTTATTATATAAATAGAATTAATAAGAAAGTTATAGAACCTAATATTATATATTAGGTATGAAAATTAAATAATATAAGGGTTATAGATTTGGAGAATTTTAGTATTTAAAATATATACTAACCTAAGTGAATAATTTTATTATCTCAATTTATTAAGGCACGTCTAATTGGATTATAAAATTAAGTGTACATGAGTAAATATTTAAATTCCAAAATGAGTGGAATGGAAATCCTAATTAAATAATTAGGGTAAGATAAAATTTAAGTTTTGGACCATGTTATTTTACATGGCCCAAACAATTTATTTAGGAGGCCCAAAATATGTAATTTAGTAACCTAAAATAATGGGACATGTGTTGGTAGAATATCTATGGTTAGGAACTAACCATACATGAGTTAAAGGTAGAAGATTATGGGAAATGACTATATTAACCAAAATAAAGTGCTTAATGACTCATGTGTCCTAAGAAGAAATTTTTAGAAAGTTTCCTAGTAATGGTGTGTTGAATCTTTTGCTCTTAGAGAAAGCTACTAATGACCAATGAGTCATAGGAGGAAATTGTTAGGAAGTTTCCTAGTAATTATGAAATGACTAAATTACCCTTAGATTTATTTGTGAAATTACTAAATAGAACCAATCCATGTGAACTTAAATTGACCAATCAGAGAAGAGATGATGCAATCGTGACATCATCCTTAAAGAAAAATAAAGATGATGTCACCATGACGTAAGCATGACATCATTCTTAAAGAAACACAAAGATGATGTCATTATGATGACGTCACCTGGTGGAAGATATTTTGAGGGACTAAGGTGCAATTAATTAGGTACAAAAGTGTAACTAACCTAGGTACCAAACTGTAAAAAGCCGGGTACAAACTGTAATAAGTCGAGTCTCTAACGTGCAGTTATCAAAAATATATTTTCCTATAAATAGGAGGCTAAGTTCATTAGTTCTTCACCAATTTACACAACAAAGGATTAGTTAAGCTTGCAAAGGATTAGTTAAAGCTTGCAACTTCAAGAGGTATTTACTCTAGTGGTTATTATTTTTCATTCTTCTTTATATATTTAGTAAAAATATACTTTTACAAGCAGTTATAATGCCCAAATTATTTTAAGTATATAGTACAAAAGTCCTATTTACAAGTAGTTATAATGTCTGATTTATTTCTCCTATAAAGTAGAAAATATACTTTAATAAGTAGTTATTATGTCCAATTTTCTTCAAGTATTTAATAAGAATATTCATTTTATAAGAAGTTATAATTTGAAATTATCTCAAATATAATAACCGAATATTCATTTTATAAGTAATTATAATGTGAAATTATCTCAAATATAATTATAATAAAAGAATATTCATTTTACAAGCAAGTTATAATGCTCAATTTATTTTTAGTTGATGAATATTCATGCTATAATCGATTATAATTAATTTATTGTTAAAGGTAAATGATTAGAATATTATTAAGTGATTAATAAAATCAAGAAGTGAATGAAATATTATTATTAAATAATTAATAATATTAGATTAAAGCATTAGTAATTGATTAAAATATTATTAAATGATTAATAATATTAGTAAATGATTTGAATATTATTAAATGATTAATATTAATAATATTAAAGTATGATTATAGTATTATTAAATGATTAAAATATTATTAAATGATTAATAATATTTGTAATTGATTAAGATATTATTAAATGATTAATGTAGACACTCAAAATTTTGCATTCATGTTACTAACCCTACAGGAAGGCAGAATCGTCTTCCAGAGATAAACCTGAAAGTCAAATCAGTTTCAATCCCGGAGATAACCCCAGGAAGCTTTATTGACGATCTCGGAGATAACCCCCAAAGATTCAGTTCCAATCTCGGAGATAACCCCGAGGGATCCAATGCAAGTTCCGGAGATAACCCTGGAAAAGTCAGTTCAACCCTGGAGACAACCCCGAGATACTCAGTTCAACCCCGGAGATAACCCCGGGAGTTCAAGCCAACCTCAGAGATAACCCTGAGGACATTCAGCATCCACAACAGCCCAATCTAAGAGATAACCTTGAGAAACGACTGCTACATCTGCGCCAAAGCCGGAGATAACCCTGGTGGGGCAAAATCATCATTTTTCCACCTCAACGTCACACCAACTACGTCTCAACACAATTCAATTCAAACTATGTACCAAGGTGTCCCACAAGAACCATAACTCAAAATCCCAAGTGACAACTGTTAGGTTTGCTAGAAACGAAAGCATGCAATCAAATCACATAAATAAACGAAAGCAATGAAAAATGGATTTTAAAATTTCTTACAAACAATAAACCAAGATCGTTCTTGTGCTTAGATTATCAGTCAATAAAAGGAATAGGAGAATCAGAATTATACCCTTAAAGATCTGAGCTTCCTCAGGTACGAGATCAACTCCTAATCCTTGTGCTCTCCTTGAATACGCGGGTTTGGTTCTTTCCTTTTATCAACGTCAACCACCCAAGTGTTTGGCCTCTAGAGGTGATCTACCAAGGAAGAAGAAGAATCAAGAAAAAGGGATATTGGCTCAAACCCTAGTTTTCTATCTGTATAGAAAAAGGAGCGTACTGTCCACTATTGGAATCACGTATATTTTTTCCACACACTGATATCTAATACTCCCTCCGTCCCATGATAAAAGTTATTATTACTATTTTGGGTAGTCCCATGTTAAATGTCCATTTTCCTTTACTAACCAAACTTTTACTCATTTTTTTCTATTATGCCCGTAGCATTAAATATCTCATACTTTTCTTATTCTAATTCTCTCTCCATATTTAATAAATATTGAGAAAGAATATTTTGAATTGAATAGCTAAAAAGTCACTCTCTCACCTACATTGAAAATAATTAATGACATATTATTATGGGCAATTTTATCATTTCATTCCTCTTCTTAATATGCGTGAAAAGTCCACCAGGACTTTTATCCTGGAACGGAGGGAGTATAATACCTCACTTATAAAGATATCAGTTAACCTATTTTAATATAATTAAAATAGATTATTATTTAATTAATTAAACTCTTTTAATTAATTAGACTCCCTAATCTAATTAGTGATAATTAATTAAACTCTTTTAATTAATTTGCCTCCTAATCTTATTAGGAATAATTGAGAGTACTAATATTAAATTAATTCCCAAACTCCTTTAGAAATTAAAATAATAATAATTGTAATAATATTAATAAGACTCCTCTTATTAATTTATATTTAATATTTCTAAAATATTAAATAATAAATATTAAGCTATTTAATTTACTCTATCACCATGGATTAAATTAAATATACTAAACATATTATTACGATTATACCATTAACTTCTTAATTAATTATTCTTCCTTTTATGGTGTGACCCTTTAGGTTCTCCATATTAAACCGGTTGTGAATAAATCAATTAGAACAATTCTAATCTTATTTAAATAAATAAATTAAACTATTATTTTATTTAAATAAATAATATTTATTCTACAATAGGGATAAACCTCCTTATCGATCAACGACTTTCTAGATAATATAGATTTTAACATTAATCATAAAAGAACCTTTGAGTAAATAGTTACCGTACAATTCAATCTTTCCACCATACAATGCCCCAATTAAATATAAGACATGTAATTAATGTCAAGTCTTATTTTATTTAATTATATGTATTCCGATTCCTAAATGCACAACTCTTAATAAATGCAAATTAGAAACTACTTTCTAATTTCATTCCACCTTGGCCAATGATTCCTGGGTTGTCATTTATCGAATCACATAGGACATATATCTTCTTTTACTAAAAGTGGTAGATTCTTTATTGATCATTCATTATCTCCATATATAACTTATTACATCCAAACATACCCTTTGATATACCCTAAGGGTCTTAAGAAATAAGTCAAAGTGTAAATCATTATATACAAGATACTATGATGATTTCAAGTATAAGGATTACTTGTACTACTATCACTACATGAATTCTTATTGACAGACAAGTAAAACTCCATTAGCTATTCCTTAGCGAGTCACGTTCAGTGAACTTATTCTCCAATAAGCACCTACATACTTGCTTTAGTGTCTCTGTTGGTGTAAATTCTAAAATACGCACGACACACAAGTATACGTGATCAACAAGTAATATAATGATAAATAGAGTATCGTTCCCACAGAGACAAGTATGAGTTTTAATCAATCAATTACTAGCTTTATATTATTTCAATTTTATTAAACTAATCGATTTAATGATTTAAAATAATGAAAAACTAATAAATAAAAATCAAAACAAATCAACACAACTAATTACCATAAATTTTAATCAGATAATGGAGAATTAAGCCTATAACTCCACTTTAAGCTTCACTCAGATTATCACACTTCTTTTCAATTCAATTAACTATCTCAGTTCATTAATAAAGAACACTAAAGTAGAATTAGCCATCTCTCAATGCACTAAAACCATATTAACTTAAATCCACAATTGATAGAATTAAGCCAAACACCTAATTAACTAATTCACTATATCTCTATGTGAATTAAAATCAAATAAGGTTTAAATTCCAAGTTCTTAGACGATTACATGCGATGTTAAGGATATCTATATCCTAAACATACATCAAGAAATCCATCAAAACACAGAAATCATGAACACATGCTATTATGACTAAGTCTAGATTCATATATCATCTCTCGAGTCCATACAAATCCACACAGAATTGGTGATCAAGCAATTCATAAATTAAGAACAAATCATAATAGATGTACTGAAAAGATAGTTTAATTAAACTGAATCAAAGTATGATAATCATCATTCCACATTAAAGATCCATTGCAAGCTTAATTAGAAATTTAGTTCATAATGAATGAATTAAAAACTGAATAGATAAAAGAATTCATCATCCTAATTTACAGAAACTGAATTAAAAGACAAAGACTAGTATAAAACCACCCTTATCCTCACTCAATTCTGTAATTTTTGTGATCTTGATCTTCTGCTCTGCTCCTCCAATGATCTTTAGTAAATTAGGGCTCCAAAAGTTATAATTGATTATTGATTCATTAATGTCTGTATTCCTCTAGCATAAGTCATGTAGAAACTAATAGAAACGTGCCAATTCCAGTCCCAATTGAAGCCAAAAATACATTCTGTCCACGCCACTGCAAAAATCAAATCAAAGCAAAACTCTCATTTTGATCTGCGCACCCCTGCCCCATCGATGGTCTAAGCTTTGGTAATGCCCACCCCGGCGGGGTATCAAGTTTCTTGACACGTGCACCCCCGCCTCGACGGGGGTTTCTCTTTGTTATAGGCCCGCCACGTTGAGGTATGCTACTTAAGTTGCTGTTTTCTTTGCTTTGTCTTGCCGAGTCCTGCCACATCGCCACCATTGTACCACAACTAACACGTAATGTAACCTAAACACAAAACAAAACAAAAAACACGTAAAACTATACATAAATAACTAGATTAAATACCGTTTAAGTCCAAATAGGAACCCGATTCGTAGGTACGAAACCCACTCATCAGTCTCCACATAAATGATCATGAGATCAACCATCCTCATCCAATGAGCAAGAAATATATGTACGATCTATCCGGATTCACTAATCCCATTTTTAGTAATCCATTGATTGGGAATATTTTAGTTTTTTTAAGCTATCTAAGAATTTAGATCTCATTAGCATGATCTCATCACGATTCTAAAAACATTTCTTAAAACTATGGGTTTATCACATATTATTAAAACAACACCATGTAGATAAATTAAATGCCTTTAGTAAATTAATACTTTTATTAATAAATGAATAAGATTGATTACAAAGTATATGATTTATCATCATACATGATTGGCTTGTATGCATACTACTTTCAATCTCCCACTTGCATTAAAGCCAATTGCCTTGGTATCTCATACCCATTTTCTCTAAGTGACGATCGAACTGCTGTTGTGTTAGCGCTTTAGTAAATGGATATGCAATATTGTATTGAGAGTCCACATGCTCCATGGTGACATCTCCTCTTTCAATGATCTCTCTAATCAAATGAAATCGTCGCAACACGTGTTTAGATTTCTGATGAGACCTGGGTTCCTTAGCATGTTTAACAGCTCCGGTGTTGTCACAAAATAAAGATACTGGTCCTCTAATGCTAGGAACCACATCAAGTTCAGTAATGAACTTCTTTATCCAAACAGTCTCCTTTGCAGCTTCACTTGCAGCTATGTACTCTGCCTCTGTCACTAAATCATCAACTGTTTGCTGTTTGGAACTCTTCCAACTCACTGCACCACTATTTAAGGTAAACACATACCCCAAAATGGATTTACTTTCATCTTGGTCCATTTGGAAACTTGAGTCTGTGAAGCCCGCTATTTTCAATTCAGACCCACCGTAAACAAGAAATATATCCTTAGTTCTTCTTAAGTACTTTAGGATATTTTTCACAGCCTTCCAGTGCTCTTCTCCTGGATTCGACTGATATCTGCTTGTCACACATAGTGCATGAGAGACATCCGGTCTAGTACATATCATACCGTACATGATAGATCCAATTGCTAAAGTATAAGGAATCTTACTTATACAGTCTCTCTCCTCAAGTGTCTTTGGGGGTCTATTTCTTGGAAAGATATATTCCATGGCTCATCAAGATGAAACCTCTCTTGGAATTTTCCATGCTAAACCTCTTTAGCATCAAGTCAATGTCGTTCCTTGGGACAAGTAAAGCATCCTTTTAGATCTATCTCTATAGATCTTTATCCCCAAAATATAGGATTCTTCTCCCAAGTCCTTCATGGAGAAGTGTTTAGATAACCATATTTTAATTGATTGTAGCATAGGAATATCATTCCCTATTAGTAATATATCATCAACATATAATACAAGGAATGAAACAGCGCTCCCACTAACCTTCTTGTACAAATGGTTCATCCTCATTTTTGATAAAATCAAACTCTTTGATTGTCTCATCAAAACGGATGTTCCACCTATGAGAAGCTTGCTTTAATCCATAAATAGATCGTTGTAGCTTACAGACTTGATTTGTTCCAACTGTTGAAACAAATACCTCTGGCTGTGTCATATACACATCATCTTCAAGTTTCCCATTGAGGAAGTCCGTTTCACGTCCATCTGCCAGATTTCATAATCGTGGTAAGCTGCAATTGCAAGTAAAATTCGAATGAACTTGAGCATTGTTACTGGTGAGAAGGTTTCGTCATAGTCAACTCCTTGTCTTTGTTTGAAACCTTTTGCGACCAGTCACGCTTTATAGGTCTCTATCTTGGCATCTGCTCCAGTCTTTCTTTTAAAGACCCATTTACACCCAATAGGCTTAATGCCTTCAGGTGGTGAAACCAAAGTCCATACTTGGTTTTCATACATGGAGTCCATCTCGAATTTCATGTCTTCTTGCCATTTCTCTGAGTCTTTATTACTCATAGCCTATTCATAATTCAATGGATCATCATCATCTATGATGCGTAGGTATGAAACCCACTCATCAAACTCCCCCAAACTTAAACCGTGCTAGTCCTCGAGCACAACGATATGCAATGCAATGCAATCTACGTACATGCCTACGAATCCAGCTATAGACAAAGAAAAGTCTATTCACATGGCCTCAGAGAAATCAAATAGACATGACAGTACTTCATATCAAGACAAATCAATAACTTCTCAATCAATCATCAAATCTTAACCTATTATACTGATATAGTGCATGTGTACTCAACAACCATGCTAACTGATATAAAGTTAAATACAACACATAATAGTTACCAAATTCAAGGGTCAAAACGGGATACTTATGCTTTATTTTTCATATACGGGGGCTTTTTGCTCTTTTTCCCGTTTTTCACTTTTTATTTTACTCATGTCTGTGCAATGTATAGTCCTCTTAGGCTTTTCAATGCTACCCCTTAGCGAGCTTCCAACCAACGACTCCCAAACCGTTAGGCTTTAGAGCGCTAGGTGTAGAGAAATCCCCTCGGGCATACTTACTCAAGTAACAAAGGCCACCGAACTAAACTAGCCACGGTGTTTATTCATTTTTTTAAAGCTTATATATCCCAAATTTTTTCCCCAAACTTAGATTCTTGTCTAATCTTAGCCATCACTATCTATTCATGATTTCCTTTCATTCAAACTTGTATTATCCTTAAGAATTCCATTATGTGTCAATTTAAACTCAATTAGTCAACATGGTCGTTTCTTAACGTGCTAACCTGATTATATCAATTTCAAACAGATAAAGATCTAATTCATGATAAGAAAGTACATCAAAGTCTTAATAATTAATACTATACTTGTCTATGCAATTCCAATCTCATCATTGGCTAAAACAAACTTTAACCCATCTAAAAGCTGGAATCATGCATATATGAACTAAATGCAATATAAAAACAATAAACTAACTAATATTTTTGAGATTTTTCAATTTTTTTCATTTTTTTTATAACTCATAAGAACAGAAATAGGAAACAAAACTATTTATATCACTAACTACATAAAATAAAACTATACTACTAACAATGCAACTACATGAATGAAAACATACTGAAATGACTAACTAAATGCAAAACTAACACATTCAAACTAATATATGGCATAAAAACTAAAATAAAACTTAAACAAATAACTATACTCCTCCAAACTTAACACTTACAATATCTTCATTGGATAAATATTGTATTAAAGGAAAAGATAACTTCCCTGTATCATGCTAAGCCTGTGGTGGTGGCGGTGGCGGCAGTGGGATATGAACTAAAAACTCCTCCACATCAGATGCCGATAGAGGGTAATGTGGCATTAACTTTGGAACTAAAAGCTGGAACTGATCGGTAGCAGCAGGATTCAGTCTTTGCAAAGCCTCATTCAATGAAGCTAAAGATGTATTCATTGTGTTGAACATGTGATCCTGCCTTGCTACAATTCTCTGAAGACTGCAGAATTGGGTACTAAACATATATTTAGCAGACCTACTACCTCCCGCGACTTCCTCCTCACCAGTCACCTCATCAGCCTTAAACTCATCATCCTCGGAGGTATCCTCTACCTCCTCCTCCTCAGGAGCGTCTGGAAACACAAAGCCTAAACCTCGAGGATGCGACTCCCCTTCAGGCCAGACCAGACCAAGTATCGAGCAATCACTCTAGGATCTAGTAGCTGGAGTGGCTGTTGCATGGGCTCATCGCCTTACCATCGTACTCTGGACTGCCTACACAACCCACATATAAGATATGGGTGTGGAAGTCCTCCTGAAAATGGCCCGCACAGGCAACGCTAGATGGAGAAGTTGATGAAAGAACCGATGTCAATGTCAAAGTCTTTCACTATCGCATAAAAGAGTATCACCTTTTCCTTGGTACCCTCACTGTTATGCGTCGAAGGGAATAGCTTCGCACACATAAATGCATACCAGATCTTCCCATACCGACTCAAGTCCTTGCTCATGAAAAAGGTGCCACCCTTCTTCTTCTTCTCCCACACAGTGCCAGGTTTGGATATCTCAGCGAGGATTTGGTCATAATTTGGATTGCTGTCTCTGAGCTGCGCATATTAGCACACTGCAGGGGCTTGCACACTATAATACTCATTGATTACTTCAGGACTAAACGACACTTGTTTTCCCCGCACAAATGCCACATATGGTGCCCTATCTTCTGCGTTGGCATATAACTCTTTTACCACATTCACAATAGCAGGATCGGGATCATCAGTGAACACCTCCCATCCTTGTTCATGAATCTGTCTCATCATTTAACCATCGAACGCATCTGGCCTCAAACCCCTTTCCAGTGTCAGTGCTTTGGGCACGAGATAGTCATATTTGTTCGCCGCATTAGCACTTTTGTCATAGCTTCGGGCCGGTGGCGATGAACCCTCACCACGTTGGCGCTTCACTGGAGTTTTTTGGTGCCATTTCAAACTAATACCAGTAACAATTCCCCCCAAACTTTGTATTGTGCAATATAGAAAACAGTTGGTGTGCACAACTCTCACAGTACTCAAAATTGCAAATTGAAATCCAACTTTGTGAAAAACTTGATAATAGTAGCTTACCACACTGATATGCTCCAATTGATGATGAATTTGTAGTGTTTGATTGACCAATTTCAAATTTTCCTTCTCCTCCCTAGCTGCAAACCCAAATAGTGACAAACCCTAGGTTTTGGGTGACTAAAATTCAAGAAATTGATGGATATTTAGTGTGAGATTGAATGAGATTAAGGTTATGTGTATATATAATGGGAGCGATGGACGGATTCTGTGGAGAATAAGGGGGTATTAAGGGAGTGCATGGGTGGAGGAGTGGAGTATTTTCGGTTATGGAAGATGAAGTGGTGGAAAAAACCACGTTTTTGCAGATGTAAACAAAATTAGATTTCCGTACCTATCACGCCAAGTGGGTCAATTTGCTTACAAAGTCTGGTCAAGTGAGACATATCTGAGAACACTCATTTGAAGTGGTGTGTCGAGATGGGAAAAATTCATTGTATGGGGTCCCTTTTCTGCAGAACTTGAAATTTTCAGCTACTTTGCCCCTCGTGCTTGTCCAACTTCATCCTTAGTACCTGAAATCCATTAAAATCAACAATATAAGATAAGATCATGGAGTTTGAGCAAGCATGTTGAAAAAAATACTGAAAATTAACTAACTTACTACCTAAGAATTGTACATACTTGAATTGCAAACTACTGAATTATTAACTAAACTACGAATTGAATAACGTGAAACAAAAATACTGTAAATGACAATAAAATTGGGTTGCCTCCCAATGAGCGCTTGTTTTTAAGTCTTTCAACCTGACTACTCTTATGTCTAGCCTGGATCAGTTGAGATATTTTCGGTATGCTGTTTGTTTATTGCACATAACCAACAACGATTTATTGTATGCCTGTTCATCTGTATTTTCGAGAATGAAGTTGACTTACTATCCTCAATCAGTGCTTTTAGACCACCAACCTCTCTACATTCCTTGTTTTTGACACGTGTAGATTTCTCCATCAAATCACTTTCTTCCTTGTCTGTAGGGATTGGAAATTCTTTGAACACTTTTACTTTCACTACCTGATCGAACACTTTCATGGTCAAATCTCCATTAGGCACGTCAATTAGCGTTAGTCCAGTGGAAATGAAATGTCATCCCAAAATGATTGGGACATTCTTATCTTCTTCAAAATCTAACACCACGAAATCAACTAGAAAAATCAATGTGTCCACTTTTACCAACACATCTTCTACTATCCCCAATGGATACGTTATTGATCTATCTGCGAGCTTTAGACTGATGTTTGTTGGTTTTGCTTCCTTTAAACCTAATTTTCTGTATATGGATAGTGACATGAGATTGATACTTGCTCCTAAATCATATAGAGCTCTCCCCACATCTTGATTACCAATTGCATAACGTATAGTAAAACTCCCCGGATCTTTCAATTTAGGAGGAAACTTTTTTTGCAGAATTGCACTGCATTCTTCCATTAACGCCACTGTTTCGAATTCATTGAGCTTGCATTTCTTTGAAAGAATCTCTTTCATGTACTTGACATAGCGTGGCATCTTCTCTAGTGCTTCGGCAAACAGAATATTAATGTGCAACTATTTGAATATGTCCATAAAATTAGAAAACTAATTCTTAAGCTTTTGACTTTCCAACTGTTGAGGGAAGGGCACATGTGGTGTAACTATATTCTGTTTATCTTCCTTTGGCTTTTCCACAACTTTTTCTTTAGTTTTCTTGGCCGAATCACTCCTTTCAATTTCGCAATCCTCATCTTTCCTTGATTTATTATCAACACCAGACCCTAATTTTTTACCACTCCATAGTGTGATAGCATTACACTGCTCATGATTTCCTCGTGGATTCTTCTCTGTGTCACTTGGTAAAGTCCCTTAAGGCCTTTTATTCAATGCCATTGCAAGCTGTCCCATCTGATTTTCTAAACTCTTGATCGCCGCCGCTTGCGTTTTCATAGATGCCTCATTACTCGATATGTATTTCAGCAATAACTCTTCCAAATCTGACTTTTTCTCTTGATGTGGAACTGACTGTTGATGCTGATTTTGGAAACTTGGGGGGTAAGATTGTCGTGGAACCTTCTGATTTTGGTTGTTACTCCAAGAAAAGTTAGGATGGTTCCTTTCCCCCGGATTGTTGGCATTTTGATAAGGATTCTGAGGTATTCTATTATAACTGCCTACAAAATGAACCGCAGCTGGATTTATGGCACATTGCTCTGTCGAATGTTCCCCTGCACACAATTCACAAACAAACCCTACCTGCTAAGCCTGTGCACCCGTGAGAGCATCCATCTACTTTGACAATGCTAAAATCCGTGTTGCTAGAGCTGTCACTTCGTTTACCTCTAACACCCCAGCTACCTTAGGCTGTGTCGTTCTCACTGTGGGCCACTGGTAGTTGTTAGCCGCCATTGTCTCAATCAGATCATATGCTTCCTCAAAACGTTTAGCCATAAACACTCCCCCAGACGCTGCATCAATACTTGTACGGAGATTACCATTCAGTCCATTGTAAAAGGTGTTTATATGTAGCCACTTGGGTAGTCTGTGATGCGGACACTTCCTTAGCAATTCCTTATACCTTTCCAAGCTTCATACAGAGACTCCCCATGATGCTGCTCAAACATCGTAATCTCATTCCTCATCTTCACAGTCTTCGCCGGTGAGAAAAATTTAACAAAAAATTTCTAAGCAAGGTCATCCCACATAGTAATTGACCTTGGCGGAAGTGAGTGTAACCAACTTTTCACCTTGTCCTGCAGAGTGAACGGAATCAAGCGAAGCCTAACTGCTTCATCCGATACCCCATTGTACTTGAAGGTATCACAAATTTCTAGAAAGCTGACTAGGTGCTCATTCGGATCATCATTGGTTAATTCCCCAAACTGCACTGAATTCTGTATCATTTGAATGGTCCTGGGCTTGATCTTGAAGTGATTAGCAGCTATTGCAGGCTTGGTGATACTTGACTGAATCTCAGTAACCCTGGGAGTATCATAGTCCCTCAGTGCTTTCTGATCCTCTGTAGCCATATTTTCATGTTTATCCAAATTCTCTCTAGTTTCCTTAATCAACTTACTCAACCTCTGAAACCTTCAGTCGATGTCATCCTCGTAAGGAAGAAAATCTGGTTTCTTTGACCGAGTTTGCATGCACTAAGAAAGAGAACTTGAAACAAGAAATATTAAAAACAAAAAGAAAAATTATTTAACAAAAACTGAACTAATTAAACTGTTATTGAAAGTAATAAAATCAAAACTAGTCCTCGGCAACGGCGCCAAAAACTTGTTGGTGTAAATTCTAAAATACGCACGACACGCAAGTATACATGATCAACAAGTAATATAATGATAAGTAGAGTATCGTTCCCACATAGACAAGTATGAATTTTAATCAATCAATTATGAGCTTTATATTATTTCAATTTTATTAAACTAATCGAATTAATGATTTAAAATAATGAAAAACTAATAAATAAAAATCAAAACAAATTAACACAACTAATTACCACAAATTTTAATCAAATAATGGAGAATTAAGCTTACAACTTCACTTTAAGCTTCACTCAAATTATCACACTTCTTTTCAATTCAATTAACTATCTCAGTTCATTAATCAAGAACACTAAATTAGAATTAGCCATCTCTTAATGCACTAAAACCATATTAAATTAAATCCATAATTGATAGAATTAAGCCAAACACCCTAATTAACTAATTCACTATATCTCTATGTGAATTAAAATTAAATAAGGTTTAAATTCCAAGTTCTTACACGATTACACGTGATGTTAGGTATATCTCTATCCTAAACATACATCAAGAATTCCATCAAAACACAGAAATCATGAACACATTCTATTATGACTAAGTCTAGATTCATATATCATCTCTCGAGTCCATACAAATCCACACAAAATTTGCGATCAAGCAATTCATAAATTAAGCACAAATCATAATAGATGGACTAAAAAGATAGTTTAATTAAACTGAATCAAAGCATGATAATCATCATTCCACATTAAAGATCCATTGCAAGCTTAATTAGAAATTTAGTTCATAATGAATGAATTAAAAACTGAATAGATAAAAGAATTCATCATCCTAATTTACAAAAACTGAATTGAAAGACAAAGACTAATATAAAACCACCCTTATCCTCACTCAATTATGTAATTTTCGTGATCCTGATCTTCTGCTCTGCTCCTCTAATGATCTTCAGTAAATTAGGGCTCCAAAAGTTATGATTGATTATTAATTCATTAATGTATGTATTCCTCTAGCATAAGTCATGTAGAAACTAATAGAAACGTGCCAATTCCAGTCCCAATTGAAGCCAAAAATACATTCTGTCCACGCCACTGCAGAATTCAAATCAAAGCAAAACTCTCATTCTAATCTACGCACCCCTGCCCCGGCGGGGGTCTAAGCTTTGGTAATGCCCGCCCCGGCGGGGTATCAACTTTCTTAACACGTGCACCCCCGCCTCGGCGGGGGTTTCTCTTTGAAATAGGCTCGCCCCGCCGGGGTATGCTACTTAAGTTGCTGTTTTCTTTGGTTTGTCCTGCCAAGTCTCGCCACATCGCAACCATTGTACCACAACTAACACGTAATGCAACCTAAACACAATACAAAACAAAAAAACGTAAAATTATACAGAAATAATTGGATTAAACACTAATTAATCTCAGTTTCCGAGACCAGTTAAACAACGTCAAACCATTGGGTCTTTTTGCAAACCTTTTCTCGGTTGAGTTGGTGCAACCATTTAAGAGGGCTTAAGCCGCTATTCAAGCTTTTCAAAAACTTTTATCTACTTATGTTTGAATACTGCATTTACATTGAATGGATGTATACTAATGCTTTATTTACTGCACTTTAGTGCTTCTCACCTTATCTGCCTGTGATATTAGTGCTTCGCACATGTCATCATTTCCATACAGTGAGATGCGATGTATGTGAATGTATGTTGTGCGATTCCTCCACCAGGAGGCTAACCCGTTGGTGTTTGATTACTGGACTCAAGGAAGACTAATTCTGCGAGGCTCAGGAAAGGCACCACCTAGATTCGCTCCAGTTGAAGATCAGATTAACTTCCCATCTAGTAAATTGCGATGATCTGGGGACCTTCATGCCGAAAAGTCGTGAGAGTAGCCAAAGATAGGTCAGCTTCTGATAAACCAAACGCGGATGGAAGTCTCTACATACCTTCCCCTTTTCAATTACTTGTAATTTCATTTCCATGTCAATCTCAATGTAATGGAAAATATAAAGGGGTATGTAATATACATTCCTTTTTTTCATATCAAGACCTGTCATGCTATCCTGTCATCAAAACGACTGACATCCATTTTGTAGGAGAATATATCCATCTGATGTAACTCCTCATGAGTCACTTAATCTCTACAAGAAGGGATATCAGGCCGATATAACGGAGGATCTGCGCCGGCAAAACCATCTGAATATGGGCCACCTGAAGGGACAACCCCAGAGCTGGAAGGATCTAAAGTATCCTCCTGGGAAGGATCTCTGCCCAAATGCCGGATAAAGAAATATGCCCGGTCCAACTGCTGGGTCAAACTCTCAATCTGCGTCAGATGAGTAGGCTCTTTGACTCAGGCAATCCAATCTATCATCATGACGGAGAAAGGAACCATATCCCCCATAAACTGTGTGGTGCATGTCTGAGCTCCAATGGTGCGAGGGAACCACCAACGGTAAAAAGCCTCCTAAGTGAATTAAAGGTCCCTCTGACAAAGTAAAGCCATCCACGCCCATCAACGGGATCTTAGTGATCAGCTGCGACAAAGGCTAATGACGCATGGCAGGAGGAAAGATCGGAATGCGTATCTCTCCTATAGTGCTCCTAATAGCACGCTATCTTAAATAGAGCTTCCAACCTCCATTAGTAAGGAGGGGAATCTGGCAGGTGGACAATATATACTCGATACCAGTCGGGAAACCACCCTCGAAGCTAACTGTCAACTGGTCCTCAGAGTAAGGAACCCATGTAATGACCTCCACGGTCAACAACTCTAACTGTAGGCGTGAATGGGTGAAACCCTCAGCTACAGAAACCTCTGTCAAAGTGGAGTAATGTCATCACCGTCCCCATGGATATGTATCCAAACCTAACAGGATAACGAGAAGAAGATATGGGAGCCTCTCATAAGCCCAAAACTACCAATACAAGATCAAATATCTGCAGTTAGTCAAACTGGAAACACGAACAAGGGAAATCAAAAGAGAAAATACTCACCAATAGGAATGGGTAGAACCCTAACCAAGCCTCCATCATGCCCTCTGAGCGTAGGTGCATCCCCCTTGAGGAAGTAGGCAAAGGTGTAGGAACCCCAATCAAACTCTCCAATACGGTCCACCTCCCGAGTGGCGCTAACTAAAGCGAATGACACCGTCGAAGAGTTATCAGCCAAGAAACAACCCCTGAGGATGATCATAAACAATTGCCAAAGGATGCGATCTCTAACCCTCCGATCATCGAGCAATGGCTCAGTCAGAGCCCCACTCATGGCGTCTACACTCAAGGGACCAGAACGGACATTCCTACAAGGATCTGACGATAGTAGGGGAATTGTCAGCCACCAAAGGCACTGGCGCCCCGGAACTCCATCCCAGTGATGAATCACCAATCTATCGGTGTCATCATAATCTCACAATCCAACAAATGGAGAGACTGGGTCTGGTGAAAACAACACTCAGACAAAGCCCTGAGATAATTCCAGGGACAACGACGGGGGATGATGGAAAAGAAAGCCTCGAAGCCCCAAGCATGTACCATCTCTCGGTACTCTGGATGAAGAGTCTGGTACAGAGAATGTATACTAAACCAGTTCCCTTTGGATTGCGTAAAGTCGGGAATCTGCATCATAATACAAATCAACATCAAAACCCTTGCCCCCACAAATGGGAAAAGGAAGAATAACACGGCTTTTACCTCGTTCGCATGAAGATAGATCAATGGGTGACGACTTAAATCATGTAAAAGCTCTGGAATCGTCACATTTATAGTTGGAAGCTCCCTGCGAGGAATGGAAGAAGAAGGAACAAGATCCTCAACGGGTACTGTTGCCTCTTTTTTAGTCTTAACAAAAGAGCTCTAACTCATGCAAGCATACATGCGTCAATAAGTAATACAGGGCAAGTAAAGTATCGATCCCACATAGAAAGTTGTTTAACTTAAAACTACTATTCATTAATTAATTCACTCTATTTATATGCTCAAACTAATGATTAAACTTGGTTTGTTCTCGAATTGCAAATAACAACTAAAGCAATAATAACGATAGAATAAATGATATTGGAACTAATGGGATTCTAACTTCATTTAATCGCCACTATCATGCAGGACTTGTTCTCATATCACAAGAAAGTAGCCAAGAGCACTAAAAGAGTATTAGCCATTTTTCAATGCACTAAGACCTACTTACACAGCATCCACAGATGATAGACTCTATGTAATCATCAATATAACCAAAATCACTATATGTCTATGTGAAATAGCAACTATATGGATTTTAAGTTCAAGCCCTTATTCTAACTTATACGGTGAAACAATATATGTCTATCTGGTTCACTTAAATACATAAGCCATATAACACAAATTCTATATATCGTATACTATCATGAGTACAGTCCATATTTGCATGTTCATTGTCAATTCCATACAAATACTGAAACGAATGGTGATCAAGCATTCATACATGCAAAACAATCATGATAGACATCCCATATGATATGCAAAACAATCCAAAATTTAAGCATGCAATCAAACTACATATCAAAATCCGTTAGAATCCCATAATGGAGTTTAGTTCATGACTGAACCAAAAGCCATTATGGGATCAAATCTAAACATGGTCAATAAACGACAATTGAAAGATGAAAGATAAAACTATCAAACCCAATTGCTGAATATAAATCAATATTCAGATCCTCATAAGAATCCAGCAAAACTAATATTAATAATCCACTCTGGTAGAAATCCCAAGAAGGAGTAGAAAAGTAGAGTTGTGGCCTCCTTCTACGTTGGAATCTCCCCTAGAGAGTAAACCCTAATTACGATGTAAATGTTAGAGTTTATGCCCTAGAGGCCAATTACTTGATATAATTGCTTAACATTTTGATATTATAATTGATTAAATAAATGAATGATTTTATTATGGTTTTATTTACTGCGTTATATAAATGTTAACATAATAAAATTACTTAGAATAGTGATACAATTTATATAGTTTCAAGTATGTGACTTGAACATGAGATTATATAATTACAATTAGTATCATTGCTCTTTAATGTCCCTAGTCGAGTACCATTGTTGATAGGACAACAATGATGCATTATTGACTGATGACCAAATCTCATTGGTCATAAATATATGAGATATTAAGTCAATACATAGGTATGTGTTAGAGAACGATGTACTGGACAGACCTACCATGAGAATTCTATGTGGAGCATCGAAGTGTCATTAGCGATTCTCATAGTGACAATGATGTAATGGTCCTCTGACCTGAAATCACTATATTTCTACACGAGAATTTATGTACTTTGATATCATCAAATGTCACCTTTAATAGGGTGGACTATAAAAGTGATTATTGGGTACATCATGAATCGTGTGAGGAATATGAGTGATCTAGATGGAATTTAACTATCCTATATATTAGGGGTGATATCCATAGGCCTCTTGATTGAGTAGGACTATGAAATGCATGGCCATGCTCAAATATTGATTTATTTCATATAGTCTACTCATTGATCAAGAAAACTCAGATTTAATTATGAAGAGTATGACACATTCCATGACTCGAGTTTAATCTAGGATATTAAGGTTAAAAGGATTAAATTACATTGAAATATTGGTCACGAAAAGGTTGCATCGAATCATCGATCTTATTATTACTTGGGTAGCAGTGATGCATTACTAGATGCCGCTCACTGTTTATAATTTTATAATATGATTTTCAAATTATTGCCAACGTAATAATAACCTATAGGGTCACACACAAAGAACATTATTAAAAGGGAATTAATTTGAATTGTAAGGATTTAAATATATCAATATGATTGATAGTATTTAAATCACGAATTTAAATTAAAAGGATGCTTTGTATATGTATATATATTAATTAAGTAAGACTTAATTAAGATATAATATATATATATAAATTCGGATTTTATTTTAATTAGATTAGGGTTTTTGATTAATTCTGATTTATTGCTATATATATGATATATCAGCGTCTTTGGAAAGACAATCAAAAACAAAAAAACCCTAGCCGCTCTTAGAGAGAGACTAGAGAAAACAGTTTCGAAAATCCTCATCCTTGGTGGCTAGTACCGCGGTTCCTTCTTCTGCAGATCGTAGGAGGATTCGCGGAGCATTCGTGTGGATATCGTAGAGACGCAGCTCGTTTGGATTGCGTTGGAGATTCGATCGTATCAATTCCAGTTTCTTAATTCGTGGATTGCATTGGAGATTCGATCATATCAATTTTAGTTTCTTAATCGGTATAATTTCTAACCTCTGAATTAATTGAATTTTTCGCATGGATCCTGTTTTAGGGTTTCGGAAATTGCTTTAAAAATTTTATTTTTTCTGTGCCGAAACCCCAATAGTAAAGATAGGTGAAAAACTAATAAAAATGTCAAGTGATACACCTGACACCAGTCAGGAATCGTTTTAAATCAATTACAACCCTTAAAAACTGGAAATAAAATAAAACAAGTCAGCAGCTTCAGGCCTCGCGCTCGGCCGCGCGCTCCTCCAACATGATATTCTCGTGGCCGCTAGACTTGCAGTAAGTTTGTCTGTTTAGCCGATCTCGCACGCGGGCGCGCGCTCCCTATGCTTGTCCTTCTCATGGCCGCGAGACTTGCAGTAAGTTTTCCTGGTTTGGCTGGGAACTTGCACGGGTGCGCGCCTCCAAGCTATCTTTCTTGTGTGCGGCTTGCGATTCTTGTCTTGATCCTCGCTCCTTAGCTTGGTTCGCAATGTTGTCTTTGCTCATGACATGTCCTATGTGTATTCATGCTTGTCCATCCATGCTCCACTCAATCCTATGCACCTCCTATCTTTTGCCTCGCCTCATGCTTCCATTAGCCTCGTGCCCGATATCACCACCAAATTAGGCCAATTCCTGCACTTATTCACTAAAAGGAGTTTTAAGTATTCGAAATGCAAATTAACATAAATGCAGCTAAAACAGACTAAAATGTACTTGAGATGGGCATAGTTCGCATGAATTTGTACTCCATAAGTAGGTGTAAATCCTACTTATCAAATACCCCCAAACTTGAACCATTGCTTGCCCTCAAGCAATGCATACTAATGAACAATAAAAATGCAACTATATTACTATGCAACTAATTCTCACAATGTCCCAACCATCATAGAAATTCAGTCCAATTTGCCTCAGCGAATTTTTTTTCTAGATTCGAGAATACAGATTCAAACCAAACTGCAGGCATAATGTCATATACTCATATAATTCAAAGATGTTATACAGATGCTGTGTGTGTGTTGTGTTCGCCCAATACTTGATTTCGATGTAGAATGCTCATGTTATCTTGTTCAAACCAGAAAAATTATAGCTTAAATAAAGACTTATGTATATATATGCGACTCAGACTATTCCAACATCTTATAATAAACTAAGGTTCAACAATGGGCTTAACTGCTTTATTTTACTCACGAGGATGAATTTCGCACTTTCTCGTGGTGTTTATTGCTATTTTTCTTTTCTTTTCTTTTCTTTCTTTTTCTTCATGACTGTGCAATGTCTTACTCCATTAGGCACACTGCTACCCCTTAGCGAGCTTTCGACCAATGACTCCCAGACCATGAAAGACCTTAGGGCGCTAGGTGTAGAGACAATCCCATGAGGTATTTCTACTCAAGTAGCAGTGGCCCCGAAATAAGACTAGCCATGTTATTTCAACTTTTCTTTCTTTTCTTTTTTTTATACACAGATACCCATGTTTTCCCAAAGTTTAAAAATCGATGTTTTATATAGTCTAAAAGTCACTTTTCACATATTTCTCTTTTTACACTACATTTTTCTATCGAGCAATACACACCGTACTTCTTATACCTACAAGTGCTTGTGAACACATTTGTGCAAACCGAGAGCATTTAAACAGCATTATGAATTTCATTGTATAAAACGTTATATCTCAGCTCATGTTATCCACAATATTCAAAAATCATTTAAAAACTTCACTCTCATCATTGGCTAGACAAAAATTTTTCTATACGGTAAGAACTGTGAGGTATGCAATTACAACATGCAACTATATGCTAAAATGTAATCTAAACAAGCAATAAAAATTAAACTAATCATGCAAAACTATATGCAAAACTAAAAATACTACTACCCAATACCCCCAAACTTAAAATATTCAATGTCCCAATTAAATGAAGGTAAAGGGTATGAAAACTCCCCTAATTATCGGTGGTGCCACCCTCCTTGGGTGGTGAATCCGGTGGTGCATATGGTGATTTAGTTCCAAACTGAGGCCATTCTTGTGTTGTTCCTTGTTGCGCAATGCTTCGGCTAAAGCCCTTGTGAGTCCCGTCGCAAATGTGCCCAAATTATCGTACATGGCATCTACCTTGCGCTCCAACCTTCGGAGCTGACGATCGCCATGGGTGGCACGTGCTTGCGTGGACGGACCCGCCTCATCAATTTGCGGTGGTTGTTGTGGTGTCTCTAGAAAAATGGGCTGAAGGATGAATCCTAGTCCGCGTGGGTGCGGTACACCACATGCCCAGTCCTCGAATTTTTCGATCATGGCATGAGTAATGTCCTGGCTTGGATATTGCATCTGCTCATTGCCCCAGTTGCATCCCTAATTAGCGCAAAGCATAGCAACCACGGATGCGTGTGGAATGCTCCCAATCGTTACTCCCCGAAGATAATGCAGCATATTCTCGTGAATGAGATGTCCAATTTTGATGTAATTTTTGGTGATTATGCCCCATAGAAGACGTGCCCTCTCCGCTGTTATTTCGTGTTAATGGGTGGAAGGCATGAACTTGGCACATATGAACAAGTTCCATGCATTTGTATAGCGATTTAGGGCTGCAGCTTGGAATATACGCGGTTGTGTCATGCCAAATTTATATGTCCATTTCGTACCCGACACATATAACTCTGCAATAATCAACTCCATGTCGGTCTCCAAATGAGTGCCGATTACCCAATTAGTAGCCCCCATTGGTGGTGCATCCGTAATTTTGAAAATTAATCGGATGGCACGGGGCCTGTAATCTACCTCAATACCACGAACCAGAGATATCCCGCTCATAGTGACCTTGGCATTGGCATAGAATTCATGGACTACGCTCATAGGAACAGGTATAGAAGTAGCCGTCAGTCCACCCCAGCCTCTCTCTCGAATCATGGCGCACAACTGGCCATCCTGTCCCTCCGGCTTGAATCCTCACTCCTTGACGAATGTCTTCACCACAATGCGGTAGTATTCTTGATGAGCTTCCAAATTGAGGAATTTGGTGTGATCCACAATGTCAGCCTCTTGACTGCCCAAAGAGGATGAAGAAGACGACGCAATAGATCGTGCTCGCTTAGGCCCCATTTATGTTTGATAGAGGTTGCACAGATTATATGATGGAGAATGAAGAAAAGCCTGAAGAATTTCTACCCCCAATACTCGTTTCTTCAATCTAACTTGGAACCCTAGCTTTATAGTGCACTTTGGAGAAGTTGAGGAGATATGGACTTTGAATGAGGCACGAATCGTGGCTAATTGATTGAGAGATGTATGGCACAACTTGTAACTGATAGATAGATAGCGACGTGAGTTATGGAGAGTGAGAGAATTTTAGCGTCGCTATTATCCCAAATGAGAGTCCAAATGGTCCACAACTCGCTTTTTAAACTATTTAGAT
This sequence comes from Panax ginseng, assembly GCA_020205605.1. Taxonomy (NCBI): domain Eukaryota; kingdom Viridiplantae; phylum Streptophyta; class Magnoliopsida; order Apiales; family Araliaceae; genus Panax; species Panax ginseng. The sequence goes on along the minus strand of CM035138.1, from coordinate 87,236,991 downwards.
CTGTTTTAATTCAGAATGTGTGGCTACGCATTGTGATTTTGACCGAAATGGGTCTTGCAGTCTGAGACTTGGTGATTGTTTTGGTGGCTTTCTTAACTTGACGCGCGGGCACGCGAGTTTTTTGTTTCATGGGCCGCGCGGGCTCGAGACTTGCAGAATGACTTGTTGTCTAAATTGGCTTGATGCCTTGGCAAGCCGCGATTTTTAATGCTAATTATGCCATACGCCATCACTGGCTGATGTCCGATATCTCTGCAATGCTAAAATTCTGTTCCACTCTGCCTGTCAGTGGTGTCGTCCAATGATGGTTCATGCATAGACATTAATGCTCCTTGTTAATGCATGACTTAGTGGCCTCATAACACTAACATCTTGCAAATATTCGCAAAGAAATTCTTGCTACACACTTAAGCATGAACATCAAGTATCCTATTAAAAAGGAATTCGATATAACTACTGAAATAACTCAAAATGAATAACTAAAAACAAATCAATGGAGAGAATAATAATGGGTTGCCTCCCATCCAGCGCTAAGTTATAGTCAATTAGCTTGACTATCTCTGAGCTTCATGTCACCGATGAAATTGAGGTGCCTTCCTTCTTGTCCTCAGCACCTTGAAATTTAATGACCTCATCTTTCTTCAATGGTTCTTCCTTCAACTCTGAATTTTTACCCGTTGCACATATCAATGGTCCATCATCCCTCAATTTTTGTACTTCATCTTGCAGGCACCAATCCACCACGTCAACCAGGAAGCACTCTTCCTCATCCTTTGGTAAATTGATTGCTTTAAAGACATTAAAGGTGATCTCTTGATCCTGGACACGCATAATGAGTTTGCCTTTTTACACATCTATTGACGTTCTGCCTGTGGCCAAGAATGGTCTCCCCAGTATTATTGGTATGCTTTTGTCCTCCTCGTAGTCTAGAATGATGAAGTCAGCTGGAAAAATAAACTTTTCCACCTTAACCAATACATCTTCAACAAGTCCCCGTGGATATTTGATGGATCTGTTAGCTAACTGCAATGCAATATTTGTTGGCTTTGGATCCGGCAATCCCAACTGGTTAAACACTGACAAGGGCATCAAATTTATGCTTGCCCCAAGATCACATAAACACTTACTGAAGTTCATCTTTCCAATGGTGCATGGAATTGTGAAACTGCCCGGATCCTTCAGCTTTGGAGGTAATTTCTGCTGAAGCACTGCACTGCATTCCTCTGTCAAGGCTACTATTTCAAACTCATCTAATCTCCTCTTCCTTGACAATATACCCTTCATAAATTTTGCGTAGCTTGACATTTGTTCCAATGCCTCGGCGAATGGTATGTTGATCTGCAGCTTTTTGAATACCTCCAAGAATTTGCTGAACTGTTTGTCTTCCCTTTTTTTATTTAATCTCTACGGATATAGAACTTGCATGTGAATTGGTGGTACTGGACTCTTAAACGTCTCCTCTGAATCTGCTCTGTCTTTCTTTTCCTGCTGACCCTCAGATTTCTCCAAATTTTCTTTCTCGATGGTGGCTCCTCTTGCCTCATGGCATGTGTGCAAGGCTCCTCCTCAGATGCATTCTCAAGCGGTAGCGAGACTTGCGAGAATCGAAAAATCTTTCCCAAATCTCAATGTGATCGCTTGACACTGTTCCTTCCCTTCTCTTCTTGGATTTGTCTCCGTATTACTTGGCAATGAACCCTGGGGCCTGTTAGTAAGCATGTTCGCCATCTACCCCATTTGAGTTTCCAGATTCTTTATAGCCACTGCTTGGCTCTTGATCATAACTTCTGTGTTTTCCATGTATTTCATCATCATCTCCTCCACTTCTGATTTCTTTTCTTGCTGAGGTACAACTGGAGTGTGATGTTGCTGTTGTTATTGATAAAATCCCGGTGGAAAGGGTGGTCTAGGATTAAACTGTGGCTGCGTTGGTTGTGCCTGAAATTGATTATTTGGTTGAAACTGGGTCTGCTTATTCCCTTGATTATTCGATCAACTAAAGTTTGGATGATTTCTGTTGTTGGGGTGGTATGTGTTCTGAAATTAACCTTGGTCTTTTCTATAGTTGCTCACATACTGTACTGATTCTGAGCTGATAGCACATTGATCCGTCGAGTGTGACCCCGCAAAAATCTCACATACGAACGCAACCGTCTTTACTTTTCCTTCTACCAGAGTATCTATCTTCTTTGCCATTGTTGCCATCTGTGCCGACAACTGAGTAGAAGCATCAACCTCCAATACACCTGCAACTTTGGTTTGTGGCATTCGAGATGTAGGATTCTAAAAATCATTTGATGCCATTATCTCGATAAGGTCATAGGCTTCCTCATAGTTCTTTGCCCATAATGCCCCTCCTGCAGCTGCATTTATGATCGGTCTCGACTACCATCCCAATCCATTATAAAACGTGTTGATTACCATCAAATCTGGCATACCGTGATGTGGGCACTTTCTCAGCATTTCTTTGTATCTCTCCCATGCTTCATATAATGACTCGCCCTGTTGTTGCTCAAACTGAGAGATAGCTGTCCTCATTTTAGCAGTCTTAGCCATTGGGAAGAACTTAGGTAAGAACTTCTGTGCTAAGTCCTCCCATGTAGTTATAGATCCTGCTGGTAGAGAATGAAGCCAACTTTTCGCTTTATCCCTCAATGAAAATGGGAACAACCTTAGTCTAATAGCATCCTCTGTGACGCCCCCAAAATTAGGTATACATCACCTATCTTGAGTCGCTAGATACATGGTACATAATTCAAATACAACTTAATAATACAATTGTCGTGTACAATACGATAAAACAAAAACTGTGAGTTTGAATACAAATATTGTCTACTAGAGAGTATACAAACTCAAAAGGAGTCCTCATTACAATTATTATCACATTATATCACAGAATAGTGAGGACTACTAATGCACCATCTAGGACCATCGATCAGTTCGTTCCCACTCGTCCCAAATTTATATTCTCATTTCACCAAGAGAATAAAGTGAAAGAAAGGGTGAGCTCAACTAGCCCAAAGAAGAAATATTATGACTAAGATAATGAAAAATAAATTATCATTAGCCTTAAACAGTGTTAAACTGATACAATATAACAAACATCAAGTTTAACTGCAGCGGAACAAGCAATCCATTAAAAGAGTCAAGTAGAGAATAAAATCTACCATCTTTTATGATTTAAAAGGTTTTTCATCACTTTATCGCTGAGACTCAGCTTAATAAATAATCCACATCATCGAATCACCCCTACACTACGACCAAGGATATTCTTTAGTATCACGACCACAATTATCCATGCACTACGGGCCAAAATCCACATCATCGAATCACCCCTGTACTACGACCAAAGATATTCTTTAGTATCACGACCACAATTATCCATGCACTACGGGCCAAGAATATTTGTGTATTCATTAATGATCATGATCATGCCAACAACTGTCCATCAATGCACTACGGGCCAATGGGGACTTTTACCACATCATTTGTAACATTACGATCATGATTACACCGAATAATCCCTGGTCATAATCATACCAAGTCCATCTATGCACTACAGGCCACAGATGACTTTCAATAAAATATAAACATGAGGATGATGACAATGATATAAGAATTCAATAAAACAAGTCAAAAAATTAATTTATCCAGGAACCAATAACGTCCAAACTGTCAACATGATACTACTTTGTAGAGTAAAATTCAAGAATGCTCAGAAGAATATTTCCATGAAAAGATACTGGATGAAGCGCAAATATCAAGGATATTCCACTAATTTCATGGAGTATAGAAGTCAAAGTTTTAACCAACTGAGTATAATAAAGAAGGAATAACAAAAGAAATCACCATGCATGCGATAGATCGCATGCAGAAAAGTTATTCCAATGTAATAATAAATAACGGAACCGGTCCGACGTAAAATGCATAGACATGATATTCCAAATGAATAATAAAGAATGGAACTAGGTCCCATAGTAAAACGCATGAGATAGGATATTTCCAATGAATAATAAAGATCGGAACCCGATTCCACAGTAAAACGCACAGACAGGATATTTCAACAGAATAATAAAGACTGGAATAACAGAAGGATTTCACCAAGTATAGGGTAGCCTACGTATACAGGTTATTCCAACAGAATAATAAATAATGGAATAACAGAAGTTCTCTTCATGAATACAAAAGAAATAACACCCCTTATATTAGTAGGAGATTGAATACTGCAGTAGTGTAGTAACATAATACTCTTCTTCTTTCTCTCTTATTCTCTCTATACTTTCTCTCTCTATAGCTTGAATGAATTCGTGAAAAATAATGAAGAACTAGGCCTCTATTTATAGAAGATTTCTAGCTTAGCACTTGCAATGTGAAAAGGCAAGCGGCTTGACGACTAGTGATGTTAAAAGAAAAGTGGATTGACGTCTGTAATGTGAAACACCAAGTGGTTTGATGCCTGTAATGTGAAACGACAATTGGTTCGACGCCTGTAATGTGAAATGAGAATTGGTTTGACGCCTGTAATATGAAACGGCAAGTGGTTTGACGTCTGGTAAAGGTAATTACTATTGACGAAAGAGACTCTTATATGATGACATATGGGCCCCCATAGAATAACCAAATTTACCTCAAACGTCTCATAATAGACTCTTTATATGCATCAAGGATTGAATAAATATTACCACAAATTATTTTATTTTTAATCAACACATATTTAATCTTTCAACAATTATTAATCATTAATATTATAACTTGTCGTCTCAATTATTGATTTAATAATATAACATATTATATGAGATGATCTTGTGACAATAATTGAATAAATAATATAAGAGATATGATGCAAAGCAATTCTTTGTAGCAATAATTGAGTATAATCGAAGTGACTTCTCACGTAAGCATCAATAATCAATACCGTGTGCTACTATGCAACCAATGCCAGTATTCTTGTACATTTTTACTATCGGGTAGTTCAACAGTTTTAACGGTAACACCTCCGCCGTTATTTTTATAGAAAGATAATTTTGTCATTTTTTAACTACGAAAATACTTTCGTTGTGGGGTCCACCAATGATTGTGCCATCGTACGAATATTCCCTGACAAAAAGAATATTCCCCGACCAATCGAATATTATATAACCACTTGCTTACTTTGCAAAATTTGTAAATATTACCCACAACTATAACATTATATCAAATCAACACCATAATATTCAAAAATATAATTCGAGAAAATTATTCTTTATTCATAAAAGTTGGGGTCTTACAACCTCCCCTTCTTATAAAATTTCGTCCTCGAAATTAGGGTACATACCTGGTATGTCGAAGAGATGAGGATACCTTGACCTCATCTCAGATTCTAACTCCCAAGTCATTTCCTCCACATCGTGGTTTCTCCATAAAACGTTGACTTGAGGTATAACCTTGGAGCGTAGAACATGATCCTTCTTATCCAAGATTTTAACAGGTAACTCTTCATACGTTAAATCTTCCTCTATCTCGTCTAGTTCTAACTCAATAATGTGGTTCGGGTCTTTCACATATTTACGCAACATAGATATATGAAAAACATTATGAACACGAGACATACTTGGCGGTAAGGCGAGTCTATAGGCCACAGTTCCTACTCGATCGAGGATTATAAATGGGCCGATGAATCGAGGATTGAGCTTTCCTCTCTTTCCAAATCTCGTAACTCCTTTCCATGGAGCAACACGTAACAACACATGATCTCCTATATCAAATTCCACATCCTTTCGATGAAGATCAACATAACTCTTTTGTCGATCTTGTGAGGTTTTTATACATTGCCGGATCGTTTGAATATTTTCCGTAGTCATACGTACCAACTCCGGTCCCAACAACGTTGCTTCACCCACCTCATCCCAGCATACTGGAGAACAACACTTTCTTCCATACAACGCTTCGAATGGAGCCATGCCAATACTTGCTTGATAACTGTTGTTGTATGAAAACTCCACCAATGGTAAGAACTTGTCCCAACTTCCCTTGAAATTAAGGACACAGAGTCTTAATAGATCTTCAAGAGTTTGAATAGTCCTCTCCATTCGTCCGTCTGTCTCGAGGATGATATGCCGAGCAAAATCGTAAGTCTGTGCCCATAGCTTTTTGCAAACTAACCCAAAATCGTGAAGTGAATCTTGGGTCTCGATCAGAAATTATGGATACCTTAGGCATACCATGCGGTCTTACAATCTCGTTTATGTACATACTGAAGCAAGACGTTCAAGTGTATAAGTTTCTCGTATCGGTAAGAAATGAGCAGACTTGGTCAATCTATCAACAATGACCCAAATCACATCTATACCTTGAGAATCCTTAGGAAGACCGATAACAAAATCCATGGTAATGTGCTCCCACTTCCATTCTGGAATTTCAAGTGGTTGCAATGGACCTTTTGGTACTTGATGCTCCACTTTAACTCGTTGACAAGTTAGACACCTTGAGATAAACAACGCTATCTCTCTCTTCATATTGCTCCACCAAAATGTATGACGAAGATCATGATACATTTTGGTACTCCCAGGATGGATTACAAACGGTGTGTTGTGCGCCTTCATCATGATTTTATACTTTAAATCAGGGTCGTTAGGAACACAAAGTCTGGATTTGACTCGAAGTATTCCTTCTTCATCGATTCTTGCTTCCGGCATAGCACCTTCTTGCACTTTCTTCCTCATACGCATCAGCTCCAGGTCTGTAGCTTAAGTAGCTTTAACTTTATCGATTAAAGTTGGTTCTACTCGTATATTTGCCATCATCACATGGGTCCCTGGAGTTTTTAACTCTATCTCCATCCTTTGCAAGTCACATAAAATGGGCCTTTGCGTTGACAATATCGCACTCGTACTTGCATATGATCTTCTACTCAATGCGTCAGCTACCACGTTCGCTTTTCCAGGATGGTATTGGATGGTATGATCATAATCTTTCAATAGTTCAAGCCAACGTCGTTGTCGCATGTTGAGTTCCTTTTGAGTGAAAAAATATTTGAGGCTTTTATGATCCGTAAAGATATCCACTTTGTCCCCATACAAGTAATGCCTCCAAATTTTAAGTGCAAAGACAACAACTGCCAACTCTAGATCATGAGTAGGATAATTCCTCTCATATTCTTTGAGTTGTCGCGAGGCATATGCTATGACTTTCCCATGTTACATGAGAACACATCCCAACCCTTTGCCCTAAGCATCACTGTAGATGACAAATCCCTCCGAGCCAGATGGTATTATCAGAACAGGTGCTGAAATGAGTCTCCTCTTGAGTTCTTGAAAACTCTTCTCACATTCTTCGCTCCAACCAAACTTTGTATCTTTTCGAGTTAGCTGAGTTAATGGTGTAGCGATTCGAGGAAATCCTTCCACGAATCTTCGATAATAACCAGCTAAACCGAGAAAGCTATGTACTTCGGCCACTGATTTAGGTTGCTCCCAGCTTTGAATAGCTTCAATCTTTGCCGGGTCAACAGATATTCCATGACTTGATACTACATGCCCAAGGAATGCTACTTTCTCAAGCCAGAACTCGCATTTCTTCAACTTGGCATAAAGCTTGTATTCACGAAGCTTTTGGAGTGTCAGCCTCAAGGGTTGCTCATGATCTTCATGGCTTTTGGAATAAATAAGGATGTCATCAATAAAGACGACCACAAAATGATCCAAATATTCCTTGAATACTCGGTTCATCATATCCATGAAGGCAGCAGGAGCATTAGTCAATCCAAAGGACATGACTAGGAATTCATAATGCCCGTATCGAGTTCTGAAATCCGTCTTTGGAATTTCATCGGTTCTAATCTTCAATTGGTGATATCCGGAAAGAAGATCAATCTTTGAAAAGAATTTGGCTCCTTGCAACTGGTCAAACAGGTCATCAATACGTGGCAATGGGTACCTATTTTTGATGGTGACATGATTTAACTCCCGATAATCAATACAAAGTTGCATACTCCCATCTTTCTTCTTCACGAATAGAACAGGAGCACCCCAAGGAGACGTACTAGGATGAATAAAGCCAATGCCTAACAATTCCTGTAGTTGGGTCTTTAACTCCTGAAGTTCAATAGGAGCCATTCGATATGGGGCTTTGGAAATGGGTTTTGTACCAGGTTCAAGGTCGATACAAAATTCAATTTCACGCCTCGGGGGTAGGCAGGGGAAGTTCTTTAGGGAATACGTCAGGAAATTTATTAACAATAGAAATATCGTTCAAAACTGACGTATTTTTGTTTAAATCTGTGACATGAGCTAAGAAAGCTTGACATCCATTTTTCAATAAACAAATAGCTTTATGGCTTGAAATGACCGTGATTGTTTTTAATAATTTGGTCTCTTGAATTCGCATAATAGGTTGGTTAGGAATATGAAAGCTAACAACCTTACGAAAATAATCAATTTTTGCATGATGAGTAGTTAACCAATCAATCGCTAGAATCACGTCAAATGCAAGTATTTTCAATGAAATAAGATCGACAGGTAATGTGAGGCTACCAATTTGAACCAAACAAGACTTATAAACAGTGGATGCAATGAAGGTTTCTCCCAACAGAGTTTTCACAGATAAGTCAAAGTCTTATTTCTCCGGAGTCAAATTTAATCGTTGAGCGCAAGTAGGAGAAATAAAAGAATGGGTAGAACCGGTATCAAATAAAGTATAGACTTCGCTAGAGTTTATGATAAGCTTATCCGTGATGACCACATTTGGGTTCCTTGCTTTATGGGAGGTCACAACAAACGTTCTCCCTTGCACTACCGGTTCTGACTTTTTTGGGACGGCCTTTGGTGCCTCCATCCTAGCTGAACTTGTCTTCGATGAATGACAAAATCGGGCTAAGTGACCTTCTCTTCCACAATTATAACATGTTTTGGACGGCATCGCGCAGTTTGGACTGATGTGCCCCTCCCCTCCGCATTTGAAGCATATGATAGGTGGTCGTTCTCCTTCTTAACGACAGGTGCTGGTGCTGACGTCTTTCTATCATTGTTGAATCTCCTCTTCTTGAAATGCCCATTCTTATTGTTTTGGCCCTAATTACCACCGAAGTGGTTGCCACTTCTGGCCGGTTGATTTCCTCCACGCTTGTTGTCACCGCATCGATGACTGCTCTCACTGGTATTATCATTTTGCCGGCTGCTCTCTTTTGGTTGCGTTGACTCGTTATCGCGCTCCACTAACTGAGCCCTATTTATAACATCTGAATACAAACACAGTTTATGAGAAATAAGATGTTGACGTATCTCCGGCTTCAAACTTCTTAAAAACATCCACGTCATTCTTTCCGCGACACGATCATATTATTCTGTTCCAACTTGATGAACTCCACCTCCTTCATGTGACGAATACTTTCGGGAAAGTAATTGTCATTGAATAGTTCTTGGAACTTCTCCCAAGACATTTTTAGTGCGGCAGGTTGAGTACGCTTTAGCGATTCCCACCAGTAATCTGCCTCTCCTCGCAACGTAAAGATGGCAAAGGGAACCTTTTGCTCCTCGGAGCATCCCAAGACATCAAATATCTTAGTGATCTGCTTTATCCATGCTTCCGCCTTAAGTGGTTTTGGCTCTCCAATAAACTCCGGTGGTCCCAGTTCCTTGAACTATTTAGCGGTGACCGTCCGAGAGTTTCCAGTGTTTCCACATACATTTTGGATGAGAGCCGGCTTCCTCATTGCATGAATTGCATAAAGCCTCTGAACATTTAATCATTCATCATTTGGTCAGTGTTGTTGTTTGCATGAGGATTGTCGCCTTCCTGATGCACATTATCCTGATTATTGATATGTGGTGAATCAACGGTCGCCTGTGCTCCATTGCTATTCTCAACATTCTCGGATGTCATTTTCAGATACTGCCACAAAACATAGGTTAATTGACATGTAACATATTATCCCTAAATTCTGACTGACCAAATAAATACCACATAAATTTAGGTAAGTCATACTAGCGAAGGAATTTCCCGTCTCTCTCCTCCTAGTACTATTCTCACATCTTAGCCAGGGATCATATCCCTAAGCTTTGATACCAACTGTGACGCCCCCAAAATTAGGTATACATCACCCATCTTGAGTCGCCAGATACATGGTATAGAATTCAAATACAACTTAATAATACAATTATCGTGTACAATACGACAAAACAGAAACTGTGAGTTTGAATACAAATATTGTCTACTAGAGAGTATACAAACTCAAAAGGAGTCCTCATTGCAATTATTATCACACTATATCACAGAATAGTGAGGACTACTAATGCACCATCTAGGACCATCACTCCGTACCCCGACTCGTCCCAGATATATTCTCATTTCCTGAAGAGAACAGTGAAAGAAAGGGTGAGCTCTACTAGCCCAGTAAGAAATATTATGACTAAGATAATGCGAATAAATTATCATTAGCCTTAAGCAAAGTTTAACCGAAACAATATAACAAACATCAAGTTTAGCTGCAGTGAACAAGCAATCCATTAAAAGAGTCAAGTAGAGAATAAAATCTACTATCTTTTATGATTTAAAAGGTTTTTCATCACTTTTATTACTGGGACTCAACTTAATAAATAATCCACATCATCGAATCACCCCGCACTATGGCCAAGGATATTCTTTAGTATCACGACCACAATTATCCATGCACCTTTCTGCCAAGAATATTTGTGTATTCATTAATGGTCATGATCATGCCAACAACTGTCCATCAATGCACTACGGGCCAATGAGGACTTTTACCACATCATTTGTAACATTATGATCATGATTACACCGAATAATCCCTGGTCATAATCATACCAAGTGTATCTATGCACTACAGGCCACAAATGACTTTCAATAAAATATAAACATGAGGATGATGACAATGATATAAGAATTCAATAAAATAAGTTAAAGAATTAATTTATCCAGGAACCAATAACGTCCAAATTGTCAACATGATACTGCTTTGTAGAGTAAAATTCAAGAATGCTCAGAAGAATATTTCCATGAAAAGATACTGGATGAAGCGCAAATATCAAGGATATTCCACTAATTTCATGGAGTATAGAAGTCAAAGTTTTAACCAACTGAGTATAATAAAGAAGGAATAACAAAATAAATCACCATGCATGCGTAGACCGCACAGAGCGAGTTATTCAACAGAATAATAAATAACGGAAACCGGTCAAAGCGAAAACGCATGCACATGATATTCCAACAGAATAATAAAGAATGGAACTAGGTAAAGGTGTAAACGCATACAGATAGGATATTCCAGCGAGAATAATAAAGATCGGAACAAGGTCCGACGTAAAAGCATGCCTGATGACGAGGATATTCCAGCGAATAATAAAGACCTGGAATAATGAAGAATTTCACCAAGTATAGGGTAGCAGCGTGATCTGAGTTATTCCAATGAATAATAAATAATGGAATAACAGAAGTTCTCTTCATGAATACAAAAGAAATAACACCCCTTACATTAGTAGGAGATTGAATACTGCAGTAGTGTAGTAACAGAATACTCTTCTTCTTTTTCTCTTATTCTCTCTATACTTTCTCTCTCTATAGCTTGAATGAATTCGTGAAAAGTAATGAAGAACTAGGCCTCTATTTATAGAAGATTTCTAGCTTAGCACTTGCAATGTGAAAAGGCAAGTGGCTCGACGAATTAGTGATGTGAAAAGAAAAGTTGTTTGGCCTTTGTAATGTGAAACACCAAGTGGTTTAGCCTTTGAATGTGAAACACCAAGTGGTTTGACGCCTGTAATGTGAAACGACAATTGGTTCGACGCCTGTAATGTGAAACGAGAATTGGTTCGACGCCTGTAATATGAAACGACAAGTGGTTTGACGTATGGTAAAGGTAATTACTATTGGCGAAAGAGACTCTTAGATGATGACATATGGGCCCCCATAGAATAACCAAATTTACCACAAACGTCTCATAATAGACTCTTTATATACATCAAGGATTGAATAAATATTACCACAAATCATTTTATTTGTAATCAACACATATTTAATCTTTCAACAATTATTAATCATTAATATTATAACTTGTCGTCTCAATTATTGATTTAATAATATAACATATTATCTGAGATGACTTCGTGACAATAATTGAATCAATAATATAAGAGATATGATGCAGTAATTACTGTAGCAATAATTGAGTATAACTTAGTGACTTCTCACGTAAGCATCAATAATCAATACCGTGTGCTACTATGCAACCACGCATATTCTTGTACATTTTTTACTCTGGGTAGTTCAACAGGTTTAACGGTAACACCTCCGTAGTTATTTTTATAGAAAGATAATTTTGTCATTTTCTAACTAAGACAATACTTCCGTTGTGGGGTCCACTAATGATTGTGCCGTCGTACGAATATTCCCTGACAAAAAGAATATTCCCCGACCAATCGAATATTATATAACCACTTGCTTACTTTGCAAAATTTGTAAATATTACCCACCACTATAACATTATATCAAATCAACACCATAATATTCAAAAATATAATTCGAGAAAATTATTCTTTATTCATAAAAGTTGGGGTCTTACATCCTCTGTCACACCATTGTATCTGAATGTATCACAAATTTCGATGAAACTTAACATGTGTTCATTCGGATCATCTGTAGCAGCACCCCCAAACTGAACTGTATTCTTCACCATTTGAATAGTGTCAGTTTTTATCTTGAATGTATTTCTTTGCTATCATTTGGTCCGACTATGCTAGGATCTGTAGTCCATTAATATTGGGCATGGAATACTCCTTCAGAGCCCTATGCTCCTCTCTTTGATCTTCTCCTTGTGCCTCGGCTGCCATGTTAGCTGTCGTGTTTTCCTACTGTTCTTGTAAATTTCTACGTACACCCGCTTTCCAACCTCTCCCATTTATGTTATCCTGAACAGGTGTTCAATCGGGGTTGGTTGACCGTGTGCGCATAAAAATTTATCCAAGTTCCTGAAACAAAAAAAAATAAATTAAAATGAGATAAGACTAGAATTGTCTAAGTCATATAATATAGCTTAAAACTAATGATAATAATACTAAATTAAACGCCTTTCCCCGGCAACGGCGCCAAAAACTTGTTGCCTCTTTTTTAGTCTTAATAAAAGAGCTCTAACTCATTCAAGCATACATGCATCAACAAGTAATACAGAGCAAGTAAAGTATCAATCCCACAGAGAAAGTTGTTTAACTTAAACTACTATTCATTAATTAATTCACTCTATTTATATGCTCAAACTAATGATTAAACTTGGTTTGTTCTCGAATTGCAAATAACAACTAAAGCAATAATAACGATAGAATAAATGATATTGAAACTAATGGGATTCTAACTTCATTTAATACTTCATTTAATCACCACTATCATGCAGGACTTGTTCACATATCACAAGAAAGTAGACAAGAGCACTAAAAGAGTATTAGCCATTTTTCAATGCACTAAGACCTACTTACACAACATCCACAGATGATAGACTCTATGTAATCATCAATATAACCAAAATCACTATATGTCTATGTGAAATTGCAACTATATTGATTTTAAGTTCAAGCCCTTATTCTAACTTATATGGTGAAACAGTATATGTCTATCTGGTTCACGAAATACATAAGTCATATAACACAGCCCTATATACGTATACTATCATGATTACAGTCTATATTTGCATGTTCATTGTCAATTCCATATAAATACTGAAACGAATGGTGATCAAGCATTCATAAATACAAAACAATCATGATAGACATCCCATATGATATGCAAAACAATCCAAAATTTAAGTATGCAATCAAACTACATATCAAAATCCGTTAGAATCCCATAATGGAGTTTAGTTCATGACTGAACCAAAAGCCATTATGGGATCAAATCTAAACATGGTCAATAAACGACAATTGAAAGATGAAAGATAAAACTATCAAACCCAATTGCTGAATATAAATCAATATTCAGATCCTCATAAGAATCTAGCAAAACTAATATTAAAAATCCACTCTGGTAGAAAATCCCAAGAAGGAGTAGAAAAGTAGAGTTGTGGCCTCCTTCTACGTTGGAATCTCCCCAAGAGAGTAAACCATAATTACAATGTAAAGATACATGAAAAACTAATAAAATGTTAAGTGATACCCCTGACACCAGTCAGGAATCGTTTTAAATCAATTACAACCCTTAAAATCTGAAAATAAAATAAAACAAGTTAGCAGCTTTAGGCCTCGCGCGCGGCCACGTGCTCCTCCAGCTTGATATTCTCGTGGCCGCGAGACTTGCAGTAAGTTTTCTGTTCAGCCGATCTCGCGCGTGGGCGTGCGTTCCCTAGGCTTGTCCTTTTCGCGGCTGCGAGACTTGCAGTAGGTTTTCCTGGTTTGGCTGGGAACTTGCACGGGCGCGCGCCTCCAAGCTATCTTTGCCGCGCGGCTTGCAGTTGTTCTCTTCTGATCCTACTCCTTAGCTTGGTTCTGCAATGTTGCTGCTGCTACTGACATGTCCTATGTGTATTAATGTTTGTCTATCCATGCTCCACTCAATCCTATGCACCTCCTATCTTTTGCCTCGCCTCACGCTTCCATTAGCCTCGTGCCCGATATCAACACCAAATTAGGCCAATTCCTGCACTTATTCACCAAAAGGAGTTTTAAGTATGCGAAATGCAAATTAACATAAAATGCAGCTAAAATAGACTAAAATGTACTTGAGATGGGCATAGTTCGCATGAATTTGTACTCCATAAGTAGGTGTAAATCCTACTTATCAGGTACGTCCTCCTCCTCGTCCTCGACATTCGGTCTCTCAATCCGGATAGGACGAATCATTGACTCAGTCAACCAACGAGGTTATCGAGCTGGGCGAGGACGAGGCACATCTGAAGCTCTCCTCTTCACACCTGAAGAGGTCCTATGGGAGCTACTCGGCTGGTCTGGATCTATATATCTGTACAAAAGTCTTCAAATCACCTCAGAAAGGGTGTGGTAAATTTTAACCTGGAGCTCATTAAATGAAGTTTATAGCTATATGCATGCATGCATTATTTTAACATACATCTACAGTAGAGTAAAAAATGCATGTTCATTCAATGCCTAGACTCGTGAATTTTTTTTGCCAGTCTCATTTGTAAAAAGGACTATCCACATGAGCGTAGGCATGACTAGGTGGCCATTCAGTAGCACACCAACTCAAAGTCATAAACATCCTATATGCATGAAAAACATCAAAGTCATATCCATAAGGGTAACCCAATTACCATGATTACTTTGCTTCAAAACCTTTGCTCATTTGTCCTCAAGTAGGATGAAAAAGTAGCAAAAAGGTGCCAAATTGACTGTTTCAAAAGTTAATCTTTTCCACATTAATACGTTTAGCATGGTAAAATACTAATATTTATTGCGTTGAATAATTTTTATCAAGTCATATGAGCATGCATATTCACTACTATGTGTTTTGAAGCATTTTGTATGATATCTCACTTTCCAACGGTCAAAACTGGAAAAGAAAACATGTAAACGTTACCAGGATAGTGCAGAACGATTGTACGGTGATAGATTTTGCAAAAAACAGCCCGAACTCAGTAGATCTGAAGAGGAAATCTCAGACTCTCTGTGCAACTTCAACTTGAAAATGACTTGTGAAAGGGATGACAAATGAGATATAACCCACGGGTGGCCGCGGGCCAACTCGCGGCAGCCGTGGGTCTACCTACGGCTACCTTCGGTGGTCCCCACCCCCTCCGGCTCGACCAAATTTGAGTTACAAAAGAGGTCCCACAAGCTGAAAAATCAACTTAGGAAAAAAGACGCTACACGATTAAGCTGAAAGCCTGAAATCCTTATTTTCAAAGACCAAACTGTGGGTCTACATATCAATCATTGGTATTCACCCGAATATAGGGTTCACAAAGCCAATGATCAAAGCTATTGAAAGCTGCCCTTGTCAGCGCATCGCGAAAGGCCGATGCCATCAACCTGGGGTTGTGATTGCAATCAAAAGCATACAGACTCATCAAGAGTACCTGTGACGACCCCAAATTCAGATACTTGAAACCCGAATTCGGTTCCCCACGATACCATTTCTTTAAGCTGAATAATACTAAATAATAATACATTCGAACTTAATTTACATACATCAAAGTTTACTTCCCCAGGTACGTGACCTTCAAATACATTCCTTACAATACTTGAATAGATACCAATACAACTGTAACCATTAACTCACAATACACACTTATTCAATCAACTTTCCTTTTCCTTTGTTCGTGCCTGAGCCTTCAGGTTGCTCATATATAACTGAAAACATTTAATTTAAGCAAGGATGAGCATTTAAGTGCCCGACAAGTAATAGTAATTATATATGTTTGAAAGAATATAAGTATTCTCTTTACATAACACTTCTACAACGAATTGAAAGTTGTGAAGTAATCATCTTGATAAAAATTCACATAACAACTCTCTTTCAAATTATTTAAATTTGGCTCTGGATCTACCTTGAATAGGGTTTAAGAAACATACTATGAACATTCTTTTCATTTTCGAAAAGGTTTAGCGGATTCTATCCTCAAACCGAAATCATAACTTACAGACACGAAGGGTGATCACCCATTGAATTGTACCTCAGATTGATCAATACTACATAACTTGAGCGAAATTCATTGCTCACTCTATCCGCCTTGCGCAAAAATCTTCCCATATAGGGATGTTCATACATGCCTGGTTCCAAACCCGAAGGTTTTTAATCTTGCTCAACAATAATATGTAATTCAACATATATATACGGGTAATTGACAAAGGTGTATCAACATGTGAACAAATGCCATGATTATCCAAGTGGGGACACTTGTATAACCATTTATAGAAATCAATGAACAGAATATCTATCCGAGCTAACATGTCGATAATCAAAGAGTACATAATATATGTTGGGGATAGAATAATTCGAAACTTCTTACTCATGTCCATTGCATAAATGAAGTGCAAAGGTAGGATACTTACACGATTCACGATTACAAATCTCAACTTAGGTTTTATCTCTTTATCACAACCTATCAATAATCGGATCATTCGATTCGATTAGAACAATATATCTTAACACATAGTATCGTTTCTATTACGACAAAGACATAGTCCAATCGATCACATAATCACGGTGATCATACTTTTAGTTCCTATTCTATACTTGAAATATTTTTATACATTTTTCAAATATATCATCCATGCTCTTCTGATAGTCTTTTCTTTCTTTTATAAGGTCCGACATTTATCACAGATCGATGACTTTATCGGGTAAATCTTGAGTCTAAGACTCTTATTCTATACCTCAACATCTGTAAATATCGGACATCTTATTTTTAATCATTTTCGCAATTTTTAAATTGAAAAATTTAAAATAATTCAAATCTGTCACTAAAGGGCCTATAGTGATATAATCATTACTATAGGTGTTCTTCTTCAAATTGAGAACTTCATAATCGATTCTCAAGTCACTAGTTTGGTAAATTTATAACTTTCAAATATCGGAATCATAATTAAATGATTTAAACATTAAACAATTCCATTATCATTAATAGTTTAATTAATACTAAACTATTAATGAAACCATTACTAAAATATAAAGTTATTTATAATAACTCAAACTATTTTTAAAACATTTATATTACCTAAATAATTACCATTAATATTTAAATATTAATGTACTATTTATCCAAATATTAAAAGTCATTAATTATAACTTAAAATATTTTTAAATCCTTAATATCCTCTTTAAATGGTTTTAAATAAGTAAAACCATTTTTAAACTATTTATTTAATATTAATCATTAAATAAACTAAATATCATTAATATTATCTTAATATCATTAATATTTAATTATTAATGAAATTATCATTTAAATATTAAAAGTTGTATTTTATAACTTAAAATATTTTTAAATACCTTATTTTCATTTAAAATGATTTTTATAATATTAAAATCATTTTTAAACTAAATTATTTAATATAATCATTAAATAACTTTAATATCATTAATAATTATTAATTAATGAAATTCATCACAAAATATTAAAAGTCATCACAAATAACTCATTTACATAATCAATTTCAAGCCAAAATAAACATAGTAAACTAACTAGTTTATTAACAACACTAACTAAACTTCAAAAATTCAAACTTTAACTAACAATTAAAAATAATAACATTACAAAAATTAAATAAGAAACATACCCGGAAATACAAATTCCACAGACTGAATACGCACTTCCACGCTAAAATTTAACTAAGGAGATCTTTATAAAAAGTTCTCCCACAACAAAACCTTTCTCAAAAATTGGAGGCCTTATTGTTGGTGAATGAAACAAAGGCCAAGCCCTTCTATTTATAGGTTTAGAAAATGGTGAAGTTCTCAATTTAGTCGATGTGGGACTTGGTTTATACTAATTTTTCAATAGCCCACTTTGCGATTTTTTAACGCATTGCTCATAACTCCGATTAATCTGATTTTTGGATATGTTATACATGGTATGTAAGACTATTTTTAAAAATACGAATTACCCAATTCGGGTTCATTAGGTAGCCCAAACGGTCGTCAAAAGTGGACGCGTTCATAACAGTTTTCAATCTCGTTTCAACTTTACCCTCTTCATTAAAAACAAGTCATAACTCTTTCATTTTAAAACATTTTTGAGCGATTCTTGAGCCCACTTGAAGCTAACTTCGGGGATACAACTTTTATTCTTTGACCATTTCCAAATTCCAACACATCGGCCGAAATTCCGTTCAAATGGATCGCACCGCACTTGTTGGGAAGTTTTGACACTACTACTTTGAAATGTCATAACTCTCTCCTCCGATATCGGATTTAGTCCGTTTCGGAGTCTATGGAAAGCTTATTCGGTGTACTATAACATACCAAATGCTCAGAAGGTTTTGGAAACATTAACTAATCAAAGCAGTGTCCCGAATAGCACATCCATTTCTTGACTTTCGGCTTTTGAGAAATTTGACACATTTCCTTCCAATCACCGTAATTCCCTCATCCGAGGTCGGAATGAGGTCATTCCAAAGCCTATGGCTTCCTAACTCAGTGAACTACAACATATCAAAAGCCCAGACCTTTTAAAGCACAAATAGTGGACGAGAATGCCCCCATTACTGATCGCCTAAAAAAGCAGTTTATCATGATCGAATTCAACCATGTTTGACCATCTATAACTTCTAATCTATACATGATATGGACTTGATTCTTTTTGCAGATTAAAGACCACATATCAGGCTACACATAACAACTTTTGAAGAACAAAACTCATGATCGAGCAAAGAGTTATGGCCTCTGACATTTGGTGAAAAAAAATAATGTAATTCGGTTTTTCCAACTTGCTTAAATCTTCAAATTCGTGCACTTTGATGTTATGGGTCTTTGATTTATCAACCCATATCATCAATTAACATTCTATTACACAACTTTAAACAATCAATTGCATCAAATAACATCGAATCAAAGGATTTCTAGGTTTAGTGTTCTTATACACTTTTTGCTAAAAATTCTTGATTCTTGCTTCTGATTTGTTATGGGTGATGGTTGGGCTTTGTTTAAGAGTATATGGGCAATCTTGTACAAGGCAATTAAATGTAATATTTAATCACTAGATTTAATTCTTAAAATTTACCAATTAACTTCTATCCTTTGGTAAATTAAAACACTTATACAATAACATCGAAATTAAACCCGGTAATTAAAATTAGGGTTTTTCAACGTCATCAATTAGGGTTTCTAATTGACCATTAGTGGTTCTTTAATTATCTGTGTATGTTACTAACACAGTCGTTACGGTTTCTAATTTCAACCAGTTAGGGTTATAATAATTAGGGTTTGTCCTAATTATCGACGTACAACAGTAATTAGGATTTCTTCTAATTACCGATATTCTTATTCACGGTAACTTCATATACACAAATCACTACGTAAATACCCCATAACTAAGTTTAATAATTAGGGTTTCACTGCCACGGTAATATGCTATGACCTAATTGGACCGTCATCGCTTCAATATTATATTATCTCATCACATACTCGATTACATAATTATGGTATTTGTAAAATCATTATATAAATAATATAATATTATTATTCTCATCTCTTGATCACAATCCCAATCAGGGTTTGGATCTCATATCCGACTTATTCTTCATTACACAAGCATCAATAATCAAGTTAAAATAATTAACTTAAATATTTTGAACAATTCATATAATAAAATATTTATTATATAAATCTAATTATCACTTCATATATTATTTCCAATCATGTTTTCATGGAAAATAATTAATAAAAAAACATTTGACTTACGTAAATTTATTACCATATAATTTGCGGTAATTAATAATTCCAAAATTATTTCTAATTTTTCAAGTAATAAATGTATTCGCATTTATCGTTCACTTTACTTGACATACTTAGTCTCGTCATTAAATAATAAAAAAAATTATACATAAAATTTCTTATTTATTTTATATAGAAATTCTCGGGTTATTCTGATTGCTTCTAAATCGAAATACATCCCTAGCAGAGATTTCAGACATCCTAAGCCGTTGAAAGCTACTTCAACGAGGGTCAGGCAACCCTGCCATTATAGACCAGTAACTCCAACGAAGAGTCAGAGAAACTTGATGATACAAACAAAAAAAACCATCCTCATCATGGATGACCGATGATGGAATCTGTTATACAGATCCCCAACAATTCAAATGCAATCCCCAAGAGTCGCTCGCAAACGAGAAGAGTATCTTCAGTGAAAAGCCCGTGCAAATGATTAAGGACTTTGGTGATAACCCCAATGTCAACATCATGTGGTCTCAATCATGGAGAAACTTCCACTCCAAAGATTTTGAAGACATCTCTACGACTTATCAGCAAATCAGGCTCAAATAGCACCGATGGACAGTTCATGTGACACACCCAAATCCGGGTTTCCTAACCTCGAATTTGGTGTTCACGATACTCAACAACAAACATACTTTCTAACTAATGCGGAAGAATAAACATACATTGTTTATCATAATAGTAATAAAGTCTTACAATCATAGTCCCAAGGTTTTTTAACCTTAACTTAAAACGTACTCTTAATACTATAAAGAGTTTACATAACCAAATAACATTTAAAATAAACTAGTAAATAAGCCTTCTCAAACATCTACTCTTGAACCTTCCCTTTTCCTTTGTCCCATTTGGACGTTTCTGCCTTCGCTGAAATAAATGTCATGATATAGCAAGGGTAAGCAGCTAATTTGCTTAGCAAGTTTATACACAAGGGAGACATATCATGATTAGAAAGAAGTTTCACTTTCAATGTTTAACAACAATATAAAATTGTGAAGGAACATGAATTAATAGTCAATAGTTGAATATTCAAATAATTGAATAACAGGTACTGAGTGGTTTAAAATAACCATGAACATTTGCCAAGGTTCTCAACATTTAAACTGAACCTTTTAATAAGTTTTGGAAATCAAGCGGATCAGCCTTTCATACCCCGTGATTTATGCATAAACACTTAATAATCCAATATTGATATCATGCTTTAATCAAATTCTTTCTTTTCTCAGCCAAGAGTTCTTACCATATCAATTTAATAAGAACAACTTTTAAAACACATTTGATTTAACAAATTTAGACATGCTTGATCTAGCTGATATACTTAGCATAGATCTATCTCATAAACAGTTCATGAATGAAATAACTTTAATTTAATTCACAGTTCAATAATAATAGAACATGAATTCAATTGCACAACGTGCGAATCTCAATAATAAGTATAGATGTGAATAATCAACAATAAATATTCACTAACATGCTTCGAAAATAATAACTCAAATTTGAGTTAAGGAACTTGCCTCATTTGTAGGCTACTGCTACGCAATTAAATTCTATCCGCTAGGCAGTTTAATTATCTTCCTTTGAGAGACCTATAGTTAATCTTTCAATTAGCCATAACATAACATTGCATTATGTAATCACATAGATATAACATATTACATTTAGTTCTTAGAAATATTATCACGCCTCGATAATATTACTATTAAATAACAACTACCTTTAATTCACTTAATATTATTAATCTTGATAATATTTAATTCATCTCTTAGTATTATTAGTCCACTAATAACACTTTTATTCACTTACAAATATTATTAACATCTTAATAATATTTTAATACTTTACTAATATTATTAATCCTCTTAATACTATTTTAATTATGCATTAATATTATTACTTTAATAATACCTTACTTATTCTTTAGTATTATTAATCAATTAATAATACTTTGTTCATTTACTAATATTATTAATCTTTTAATAATATTTTATTCATTTACTAATATTATTAATTATTTAATAATATTTTATTCCTTTTACTAATGTTATTACATTTTTAATAATATTTTATTTAATTTCTAATATTATTATTTACTTAATAATATTTTAATCATCCAATAATACTTTAATCTAATATTATTAATCTTTTAATAATATTTTAATATAATATTATTAATAATATTTTAATCTAGTATTATTAGTCATTTAATAGTATTTTAATCATTTATTAATGCTTAAATCAATTATTATTAACCATTCAATAAAGTTTTAATCTTAATATTTTTATTTACTTGAAAATATCAGATTCTTATATTACAAATATCATAGTAACATTTTAATAAGTTATTAGGCAAATAAACAATTTATTTTAATAGTTTTACCCTTTATTAAACAACTTATTTAATACCCATAAAAGGTCATAAATATTTTTTTTTATCATAATAGATTACCAAAATACCTCACATAGGTCACATTACACTATAATAGGAGTACCTAAGCTTTAACATCCTATTTTTCTCATTTATGACATCATTTAACTATTTATTTCCTTTTAACCATAACTATAACATTATTATGAAAAATAGAAAACAGGTTCTGAAAATTATTATCTTCTGGATCTGAACAGTATATGGTCTAACAATGATTCACAAATTTTACTGGAATTTTAGAAAGTGATTTACTATATTTAAAGTACTCAAAACCTCCGAATCTTGTTACATTTTTCATAAATCGAATTTTGCTCATAAAATTCTGAAACTTTAAGGGTACACTCTCATAACATATATACACATACTGTAAAAATTTTAGATTTTTCCAAGGTATACACAGTGAGGAATCTGGGTAAGAATATTTAGGAGTCCTTCACGATAAAAGCCATTACACACAAACCACATATCGAAATGTGTATGTTTTTTTCTACATGTAGATAACTTCTTAAGGTACCTATGTGATTTTTTCCAGAATTTTTAAATGTTCAGAACTGGCCGAAATAGCCTTAGAAAAAACAGGATCAGAAGCTTTTTAGGGTTTTAAAACTTTAAGTTCTATACATGGACTGTTTTGGGGAAAACAGCCCCCAAGGCTTCAAATATTGTTGGAGCTGTGTTCTACCACTAGGGTTTACTATATAACTCATGTATCTAGCACCCCCTTCGACGGATCACAAATTCAAGTTGTAAAGCTTGAGTTACACAAGATTTAGTGGTAGGAAAACTAGGGTTTCACCCCTAGGAGAACATATGCTCATTTTCTTCCTCTAAACCTTTGATCTAACACTCAAGATACTTAGTTCCATTCATGATGATATGTAGAACTAGGGTATCTTGGGCATTAGTTTATAACCCCATCAAATCTTACTATAACACCAAATAGAGGAAGAAGATAAAGATTAGGTTATACTTTGTTCTAGAGCAACCGTCCTTGATCTACCAAAGTAAGATATGAACTTAGGGTTCATTAATAAAGCTAGCACACTCCTCTCTTTCTACTCAAGAAAACTGAACCCCTCTCTCTCTTTTCTCTCTTTGTATTTTGCTAGCTTGGGAGAAAAAAATAGAAGAAGAAGAAGAATAGGAGAAATGAAATGAAGAGAAAATGAAATGTGGTGTTATCTTGCAATATAGTTAGATAAAACTAGGATCATAACTAATATCCCCCATATCTTTGTTGTCCCTTGGATAAAAGGCTTTGCCTTATCTCTTCCAATTAAGCCTAATCATGTCATTAAAGGTGGTAAGTAGATTTTCTACCAATGGGAGATGGACACACTTATACTTGATATAAGAGTTACTAATAAAGGAACTTGATTAACATAATTTTGTTGCCTTAAAAGGCCTAAAAGGGGTGGTCACCTTTGCCCTATTATTCCCTCCATTTTGCTTTTATTTTAATGCACAAATTTGATTAATCAAAAATCTAAAATGCCCTTAATCAAGTGGGCTAAGTATTGGTTTGCATTTTTTTTTGGGCTTCTCATTTAATTATTTTGGGCTATATAATAAACATAGTTTAACAATTTTAATATATATTACCCTAATTTGTTATTTAGGATTTCTATTTCTAATCTTATGGAATTTAATTACTTACACATATCTCTTTAACTTGTAACCTAATTAGGTTTAAAATTATTAATCACTTGCAATAATAAAATTATCCACTTAAGTTAGTATAAATATTAAATACTAACTATTCATTATTACCATAACCCTTAGGTTATTTAATTATCTCACCTAATGCATAATTAGGTTATGAAGCTTTCCTTTTTAATGAAATCTATATATATATATATACATATCCATAACTATAATATATATATTTATTTAGCCATACACCACTTCACATATGTTATCACATATTAAATCACTATATAACATAAAGTTTTAAATATCAATAATGTATATACATATAAAGTGACTTGAAATTCCTGGTTATTACATCCTCCCCCACTTATAAGAATTTCGTCCCCAGAATTACACATAAGGTTACTAAAAAAGATGTGGATAATTTTCTCTCATCTTTCCTTCGAGTTCCCACGTAGCTTCTTCAGCATTGTGGTTCCTCCAAATAACTTTTACTGAATGTATAACCTTATTTCGTAACTTCTGCTCTTTTCTATCTAAACTTTCTACTGGAATTTCCACGTACCACAAATCTTTTTCGACTTGAATTGGTTCGTATGATATCACGTGCTTGTAGTCAAGCTTATATTGTGACGCCCCCAAAATAGGTTTACATCACCCATTCTGAGTCTCCAAATACATGGTATAGAAACAACTACAACTTCATTATTACAATTGTCGTGCAAAATACAACAACACATGTACTGTGAGTTTAAATACAAATATTGTCTTCTAGACAATATTCAAACTCAAATAAGTCCTCATTAATATTATTGATACACTATTTTACAAAATAGTGAGGACTGCTAAACAACTATCTTGATCCATCATTGTAACGCCCCGAAATCTGGTCTATCTTCACACCCGAATTCCGTACGTCACGAGTACATCCTTCATCCAACATACATCATTATATACCGAAATATAACAACATACACTCTCAAATCCCAGGTTCTGGAAACCTTATAACCTTTTTCATTACAAATAATAATAAATACATTATTCATTTCATCTTACAAGAGTGACTTTTATCCTCCACCAAGGATACATAACAGTTCCTTAAACTAGTCTAGAGTTCAATTCATTTTTCTAAATTACAAGTCTTCACTTGATCTTCTCGCTCCTTCACATTCTGAATGACAATTCGTCTGAATACCGTCAGCTTGATCTTTGCGAGATCCTTAAGTTCTGCTAACCTTGTTCGCTGAAAATTGTTTTTCATTTAAAGCAAGTGTGAGCATTCAATTTCCAAGCAAGTTATAACAGTTGAACAAACAACTTCAGAATTAAACATTTCTTTAGAACTTCTATAACCGAACAAAGGTTATGAAGCAGCTTGAATAATAGGAATAGTCTCGATTCCTATCATCTTAAAACATCAATCATTTTCACCTTGAAATACTTTCATTCCTCTACGTTTTTCATACACATCCTGTCTGACTAGAATCATTAGCACAGACTTAACAATAACGGTTCATGTATAAACAAAACATACTTGTATCGAACAGCTCAATCATAGAACAATTCATATCATAGAAACAACGAAGTGTTCAAACTGTGGCTCAAGGCCTCATACGTTCTACCACATTGTACAAATATCGCACATTCGCACATAGACAGAACTTCTCAAGTACAACATCTGAGAAGTTAAAGAAACTTGTATTCATGTACTATGAATGAAGTTAGGAAACTTGCCTTACGCCCAGCTACAGCTTATGCCGAACTGTTCATTTCAATTCCTATATAACACAAAAGGAGAAAACATAAACACCAATTTGTCATATATTGAACTTACGCATTGGTTTACTTAGCTTTACTTCTTAGGGTTCGCGTTCTTGCAATATAAGTTTATGCGACTAACTTCCTTTACCAGTTTACGGCTTTATGACATACGGAGATGTCTTACTCAAAACGTTCATCATCTTGGATGATTTATATTCTTATCTTCTTCTTATAACTTCTCTAGGACTCAGCACACATCGCGTCTTTGCTAGTAGTCCATATGGTACTCTGAGTGGTTTCCCACAAACAACCAACAAACAAGTTCCTGTCTCATCTACACTGCCCCACAACAGTGAGTTAGATCGGTTGCCAGTTTTGTATATACCTTTGCTCTCTGAAGGAATTGTTTAGCCCAGCTCCCATATGTCAACCATCAAAGTTACGATTGTACCACAACCTAACTTCTCTTAACTTATGCGAACTATTAAACTATAATGTTCGATTAAGTCAACTTCTTATTCCTTATGGCTTCCTGGAAACTAAATGCCATACTTCTGGATTCATTCCTTATCGACTCACATTCGACTTTCATTAATCTTATTACCGTTCATTACGGCTTTCTAGATAATTCATCTCTTATTTACTTTCGTTATCCCTTACATGAACCCCATGTTCATTAGTCATTCTTAATGTCGAAGCCATACCGATCATTGTATGCTAAGACCAATCGTGCATCGCAACATCGTTGCAATCACAACGTCTAAACGCTTCACACTTATCTCTCCTTATCATGACATAACATCGAAATGTTATTCATTACCCTCGTCACTCAACGTCTAAGGAATCACAACCATAGCAATCCCTCACGTTCATTTATTGCGACTACGGTCCCCGGATATTGGTTACGTAACCCACGTTTATATCCTTCGTCATTTAATCTTGTTTAATCTATACGTCCAACCTTTAATAAATGTCTACATTACTTGATTAAGTGTAACATTAGTTGAATATTATATTCTTTATCTCCCCTTACATTTCCCCCAAGAGCTGAGCAGTTAAAAGCTCATCTCTGGCTTTTTCTCAACACTGGCATTACAGCGCCACTCCCTTCGTTATCTCTCATTTGTGGGCGTGAGTTAGTAGAAACTTCGACCCCGCGCATCGCCCGCGCCACTTCCTCTAAGGCATGATCAGCCATTGCCGCTGAGAGCCCTAACCCTAGAAAATTTCTCTAAGTGTTAAATCCAATTTGAGACGCTTACTTCCCGATCTCATAACTCCTTCGTTATAACTCGGAACGAGGTCGTTCAAAAGCCATTCTCTTCCTTATCTTACGTACTTCAATACCCCTTGGACAGAACTTCGTTCTGAATCCGTTAACGTGCCCTTCTATTGGCTTGATCTTCATCCTTTGTTTATTTTTATGCTTTTAACGCTCTTCGTTTGTTCGTCCGTAATTCGGTCATCCGAACTCGGAACTCGCTCGTTCTTGAGTCCACGACTCATGTTTTCTATGTTCTCTTACTTTCTTATAAAACCCTACACGTTCGGGTTCATTTACTAACTTTCTAATTCTCATTTGACTTTTACGAAATTTTCGCCATAACTTCGTTATAGCTAAGTTTTAAACCGTTCTTCATGAACGTTTCTTCCGTTCCTAACCAAGAAGTATGCAACTAACTTATACGCGATGGTTTTAAACTTGTCCATCAACAACAATTAAACTATGATGGTTTTAAATTTGTGTATCAACAACGTTCTTTGTGTTTTTCGCGTGTTCTTCGTATTCTTCGTTCGTTCTTCGTTTTAATCGATATTTTGGATTATGATTTCACTTTTTATTGGAATTTGATGTTATAGAACATTATCCCTTACTTATTTCACCAACTTATTCATATAATCCACTCGGATCGCTTTAATTCATTACGAATCTTATACTTCCTTAAGAAATTTATTTACTAAACTTTAAATTCTTATTTCTTCATTTTCTTATGATTTCAACCATATAAAATCATTTCTAATATTATCTACTTCTTACCTTCATTAAGTTATGTTTTTAAACATAAAAACTTAAAGAAAATTTAAAAGAGACTAGGTTCCGAATTACCGTTCTTCTTTAATCTTCTCCCGTCGGACAAAGTTTGTACATGGGCTAGCCTTTCCTCTTCCTTCTCCTCCGATCCGAACTCTCTCTCTCTCTCTCTCTCTCTCTCTCTCAATGTTGTAGGATTTTCAAAATCCAAAAAAATGAGCTTAAGCTTCCTATTTATAGAAAACTAAGGCCAAGGTTATTTTAGTCATTTCGCCCCCCAACCTCCTTACTATTCACACCTCCTTACTATTCCCACCTCCTCAATACACCTCCTTACTATTCACGTAGCTTCCCTTGGAAGCTTCGTGGTTCAAAATCTTTGGGTTTTGTCAAACAGGTTCAAAAGCTGCGATTCTCGGAATCCAAATATTTTGGATATTTCATCTTTCCTCTACTAAAACTAATTTTACGTATTATTCGGATCTTCAAAAACTTAAAAACACTTTTCGGCGTTAAGCGTTTTCCTTCACGTTTTACCCTAATGATTATACGTGATCATAAAATTCTCGGAACTCACTTTTCCTAACCCTAGGTTTTGAGTCATGCATGTAAAACTTCGTTTTTGCCATTATTTGAAATATTATTGAATATTCCATCACGCCTCGTAATTAAGCGTGATCTATAACTTCTCGAATTTCAAAATAAATCTCGGCGAAGCGGATGGATGAATAGTGCCTATTTCGTCTTTTTTTCCGAAAATATTTTGTTCCCGGAAAACTTTTATTTTCGTCTTGAAAATTCTTACTCGCTCAGACTAGCTCGTAGCCAGAATCCTCCCGACTTATAATCATCCTAGGTTATAGAACGATTAATAAACACATAACACATAATAATATTAATAAAAATTAGTTTTATTAATAACTAATTCTTTAAACCTAAATTCTGGACGATACAAATTTCTGGGTCGTCACAATCATTCCATACCCCGACTAGTTCCCGCTATATTCTCTCCTCTTGAGAAGAAAAATGGAACAAAAATGAAAAGGGTGAGCTCAACTAGCCCAGTAAAGAATATTATGGCTAAGATAATGAACAACAAATTATCGTTAGCCTTGAATAAATCAGATAAAATATAATGGACAACAAGTTTTAGATCAATATTCACAGAAAAATTAATAATTAATCAGAAGAGTTAAGTAGAGAATGAAATCTACTATCATCTATGAATTTAAAAGTTGTGACGCCCCCAAAATAGGTATACATCATCCATCTTGAGTCGCCAAATATATGGTACATAATTTAAATACAAACTTCTATTATACAGTATGACAAAACGTAGCTGAGAGTTTCAACACGGATAATGTCTCGTAGAGAGTAATTTAACTCAAATAAAGTCCTCATTATAATTATTATCACACTATTTCACTGAATAGTGAGGACTACTAATGCAAACATCTGGACCGTCACTCCGTTTCCTGACTAGTCCCAGCTATATTCTCATTTCCTGAAGGGAACAATGAAATAAAGGGTGAGCTCAACTAGCCCAATATTATGACTAAGATGATGCAGAATAAATTATCGTTAGCCTTCAACAGTGTTAAACTGATAAAATATAATAAACATCAAGTGTAACTGCAGCGGAACAAGCAATCCATTAGAAGAGTCAAGTAAAGCATGATATCTACTATCTTCTATGATTTAAAACGTTTATCATCAATTTTATCGCTGAGACTCATCTTAATAAATAAACCACATCATCGAATCATCCCTGCACTATGGGCCAATGATATTTATGTAATCATCCATGGTCATGATTATACCGAATAATCCCTGGTCATAATCATACCAACAACTGTCCATCAATGCACTACAGGTCAATGAGGACTTTTACCATATCATTTGTAACATTACGGTCATGATTATACCAAATAATCCCTGGTCATAATCATACCAATCAATAATACATCTATGCACGTAGGCCACAGATGACTTTTATCACAATAAAATCATGAGGATGATGACAATGATATAAGAATTCAATTAAAAGAAAGCAAAGGATAAATTTTTAAAGATTATAACTTAATTTATCCAGAATTCAATAATGTCCAAATTGTTAACATGATACTGCTTTGTGGAGTAAAATTCAAGAATAATATTGTATCAAAAATGATTTGGACCGAAAAGAAATCAATTTTTGTCATGAATAATTTTTCGGGTGAATAGTACCCGAGTGAATAGTACTTTGGGAATAGTACCCGTGAATAGTATTTTATGAATAGTACTCGTGAATAGTACTTTGTGAATAGTAACCGTGAATAGTAGCCATGAATAGTACCCCATGAATAGTACTTTATGAATAGTACCATAAAAATTGAATACTACTCATGGACAGTACTCTGACATGAAAAGCTTAAAATTTAACAAGAATGTGCAGAAAATATCCTTGTGAAAC
Source organism: Panax ginseng (assembly GCA_020205605.1). Taxonomy (NCBI): domain Eukaryota; kingdom Viridiplantae; phylum Streptophyta; class Magnoliopsida; order Apiales; family Araliaceae; genus Panax; species Panax ginseng. Next base: position 87,206,307 of record CM035138.1, on the reverse strand, counting down.
GATACTAGATGAAACACAAATTTCAAAGATATTCTACTAATTTCACGGAGTATAGAAGCAATACTTTAACAAAATGAGGGTATAATCAGGAATACGAGACGAAATAATATTACTTACATACTACAGAGTATGGAAGAAAATATTATTCCTATGAATACTGAACAAAATAATATCCCTTACCTCTGAAGAAGACTGGATACTAGAATAGTGAAGTAGCAGACTTCTCTTCTTCTTTCTCTCTATAGCTTCTCTATCTATAATTGCTCTTGTGAGTCTTAGTGAATTAGTGAGAATGAAGGAAGAATGAGCCTCTATTTATAGGAAAATATAGTTTCGATAATTGCACGTTTTGGGGCTCGAAATATTACAGTATAATACCTTAATCTTTTCCTTCATTTTTAATTTAGTCATGCAAGTATTATCAAACTTGCACCACCTCCCCTAATAGTACATCTTGTGAATCAATAGTACAATCATGTGAATCAATAGTGCAATCATGTGAAAAAAATAATTACAGTATAGTACCTTCATCTATACCTCCATTTTTAATTTAGTCATGCAAGTATTATCAATCTTGCACCACCTCCCCTAATTATACATGCATGTAAATCAATAGTACACAAATGTGAACAAATAGTTATAAGCATGTGAATTAATAGCAATTAATTGCTCACTTATCTGATTAATTACCCGATTGGTCAATATAACCTTCAGACATCAATTATTATCGAAATAGATATCGATTTCTATTAACACTAATAATCCCAACATAATGAAAATATCAATTTCATCTTTAATCAACATGAACTTATTCATTATTAATATTATAACTCACAATATTTAACAACTAGATCATTCCCAGGAAATAGGGGGCTTTTCAATAAGGATTTCTCCCTATTGACGCGCAATTAGGTGACCAAACCTCTCACTGACAGAACTTTCTAGACATTGTCAATATTGCAAATAATAATATGAATAACTTTGTCGTCTCAATTATTGATTTAATAATATAAAATATTATGCAGATGATACTGTGATAATAATTGAATCAATAATATGAAAGATATTATGCAGCAATTACTGTAGCAATAATCGAGTATAACTGAGTGACTTATCACGTAAGCATCAATAATAAATACCGTGTGCTACTATGCAACCACACATATTACTGTACTTTTACTACCGGGTAGTTCAACAATTTAACGGTAAAACTTTCACCATTATTTTTAAAAATATTTCTGTCGTTTTTTAACTACGATAATACTTCCATTGTGGGGTCCACCAATGATTGTGCCGTCGTACGAATATTCCCTGTTAAAACGAAATTCCTCGACCAATCAAATATTTTATAGCAACTTGTTTATTTTGCAAAATTTGTAATTATTACCCACAACTTTAACATTATATCAAATCCACACCATAATACTCGAAAATATATTTCAAGAAAAATTAATCTTTATTCAGAAAAGTTGGGGTCTTACAATCTCTCGTCCTTATGAAATTTCTCCCTCGAAATTAGGGTGCGTACCTGGTATGTCGAAGAAGTGAGGATACCTTGACTTCATTTTAGATTCTAACTCTTGAGGTATAACCTTTGAGCGTAAAATATGTTCCTTGTTATCCAAGATTTTAACATGTATATCTTCATACGTTAAATCTTCCGCCATCTCGTCCGGTTCTAATTCAATAATGTGGTTCGGGTTGTTCACATATTTACGTAACATCGATACGTAAAAAATGTTATGAACATGCGACATACTTTGCGGTAAGGCGAGTCTATAGGCCACAGTTCCTACTCGATCAAGGATTTCAAATGGGCCAATAAAATCGAGGGTTTAGATTTCCTCTGTTCGTCGATTCTTGCTTCTAAAATAAAGCCTTCTTGCATCTTCTTCTTCACATTCATCAGCTCCGAGTCTGTAGCTTGAGCAACTTTAACTTTATTGATTAAAGTCGATTCTAATCATATATTCGCTATCTTCACGTAGGTTCTTGGAGTCGTTAACTCTATCTCCATCTGTTGTAAGTCGTACGAAATGGGTCTTTGTGTTAACAATATCACACTCATAAACACATACGATATTCTACTCAATGCGTCAGCTACCACATTCGCTTTTCTAGGATGATATTGAATCGTATTATCTTAATCTTCAACAGCTCGAGCCAACGTCTTTGGCGCATGATACGTTCGTTTTGGGTGAAGAAATATTTGAGGGTTTTGTACCGGGTTCAAGGTTGATACAAAATTTGATTTCACGCTCTGGGGTAGGCTAGGAAGTTCTTCAGGAATACGTCAGAAAATTTATTAATAATAGAAATATCATTCAAATCTGACGTATTTTTGTTTAAATCTGTGACATGGCTAAGAAAGCTTGACATCCATTTTTCAATAAACGAATAGCTTTATGGCTTGATATGATAATGATTGACTTTAGTGGTTTGGTTGCTTGAATTCACATAATAGGTTGGTTAGGAATATGAAAGCTAATAAGCTTACGAAAACAATCGATTTTAGCATGATGAGTAGTTAACCAATCAATTCCTAAAATCACATCAAAGGCAAGTATTTCAAAGAGATAAGATCGACTGGTAATGCGAGGGTGCCGATTTGAATCAAACAAGACTTATAAACAGTAGAGGTAACGAAGGTTTCTCCCAATGGAATTTCAACCGATAAGTCAAAGTCTAATTTCTTTGGATTCAAATTTAAACGTTGGGCGCAAGCAAGAGAGATAAAAGAATTGGTAGAACCAGTATTTAATAAGTTATAGACTTCGCAAGAATTTATAATTAACTAACCCGTGCTAACATCGTTCGGGTTACTAGCTTTTTGAGAAGTCATGAAAAACACTATTCCTGAAACCACCGACTTTGTTTTGTCCGTATCCGCTTTTGGTGCCACCGTCCCAGCTGGACTTGATTTTGCTACAGGACAAAATCGAGCTATGTGACCATCTTTTCCACAACTAAAACATATCTTGGAAGGCTGTGAACAGTTTGGACTTATGTGTCCCTCCGCTCCGCATCTGTAGCATCTAATTGGCGGTCGTTCTCCTCCCCTAAAAATTGTTGCTGGTGCTGGTGCTATTGCCGACGTCTTCCCATCATCATTAAATCTTCTCTTCTTGAATTTTTCACTTGAATCATTTCTTCTATTATCTTGGCCATGATTACCACCGAAGTGGTTACCATTTCTGGCATGATAATTTCCTCCACGATGGTTATCATTGTTCCGATGATCGTTTCCACCGGTACAATTATTATCGTATTGTTGCTCGTTATCTTTTGGTTGGGCTGGCTCATTATCGCGCTCCAATAACTGAGCCCTATTCACTACATCTGAATATAAACACAATTTGTGAGAAATAAGGTATTGACGTATTTCGGGTCTCAAACCTCGCAGAAACATTCGCGTCATTCTCTCCTCATTATCAAACAAATGGGATGCGAACCGGGACAACTCGGCAAACTTAGCCTTGTACTACGACACAGTCATATTGTTTTGCTCCAGCTTGATGAACTCTACCTCCTTCATGTGAGGAATACTTTCGGGAAAGTACTTGTCGTTGAACCGTTCTTGGAACTTCTCCCAAGACATCTTTGATGCTGGGTCGAGTAGTCGTTTCTTGATTCCCACCGATGTCGCCTCTCCTCGCAACATGAAAGTGGCAAAGGAAACCTTTTGCTCCTCAGAGCATCCCAAGACATCAAATATCTTAGTGATCTGCTTTATCCACGTCTCCGCTTTCAGTGGTTCTTGCTCTCCCAAAAACTTCGGTGGTCCCAGCTCCTTGAACTGTTTAGCGGTGACCGTCCGAGAGTTACCAGTATTTCCACCTGCATTTTGAATAGGAGTCGTTCTTGCCTGACGTTGCATGAATTACATAAAGCCTCTGAACACTCCATCGTTCATCATTTGGTCAATGTTGTTGTTTTCTTGAGGATTATTGCCATCCTGATGCACATTATCCTGAGTATTGATCGTTGATAACTCAACGGTCTCATGTGCTTCATTACTGATCTCAACATTTTCAGATGTCATTTTCAAATACTGCCACAAAACAAGGGTTAATTGACATGCCACATATTATCCCTATACTCTGACCGACCAATTAAATAACAAATAAACTTAGGTAGGTCATACTATCGAAGGAATTCCCCGTCTCTCCCCTCCTAGTTCTTGTCTCACATCTCGGCCGAGGATCATATCCCTAAGCTTTGATACCAACTGTGACGCCCCCAAAATAGGTATACATCACCCATCTTGAGTCGCCCAATACATGGTACATAATTTAAATACAAACTTCTATTATACAGTATGACAAAACGTAGCTGAGAGTTTCAACACGAATAATGTCTGGTAGAGAGTATCCAAACTCAAATAAAGTCCTCATTACAATTATTATCACACTATTTCACTGAATAGTGAGGACTACTAATGCAAACATCTGGATCGTCACTCCATTCCCCGACTAGTCCCAGCTATATTCTTATTTCCTGAAGAAAACAATAAAACAAAGGGTGAGCTCAACTAGCCCAGTAAGAAATATTATGACTAAGATGATGCAAAATAAATTATCGTTAGCCTTCAACAGTGTTAAACTGATAAAATATAATAAACATCAAGTTTAACTGCAGCGGAACAAGCAATCCATTAGAAGAGTCAAGTAAAGCATGATATCTACTATCTTCTATGATTTAAAACGTTTATCATCAATTTTATCGCTGAGACTCATCTTAATAAATAAACCACATCATCGAATCATCCCTTCACTACGGGCCAATGATATTTATGTAATCATCCATGGTCATGATTATACCGAATAATCCCTGGTCATAATCATACCAAAAACTGTCCATCAATGCACTACAGGTCAATGAGGATTTTTACCATATCATTTGTAACATTACGGTCATGATTATACCAAATAATCCCTGGTCATAATCATACCAATCAATAATACATCTATGCACGTAGGCCACAGATGACTTTTATCACAATAAAATCATGAGAATGATGACAATGATATAAGAATTCAATTAAAAGAAAGCAAAGGATAAATTTTTAAAGATTATAACTTAATTTATCCAGAATTCAATAATGTCCAAATTGTCAACATGATACTGCTTTGTGGAGTAAAATTCAAGAATAATATTGTATCAAAAATCATTTGGACCGAAAAGAAATCAATTTTTGTCATGAATAATTTCCCGAGTGAATAGTACTTCGGAAATAGTACCCCGTGAATAGTACTTTGTGAATAGTACTCGTGAATAGTACTTTGTGAATAGTACCCATGAATAGTACTTTGTGAATAGTACCCTATAAATAGTACTTTGTGAATAGTACTGTAAAAATTGAATACTACTCATAGACAGTACTCCGACATGAAAAGCTTAAAATTTAACAAGAATGTGCAGAAAATATCCTTGTGAAACGATACTAGATGAAGTACAAATTTCAAGGATATTCTACTAATTTTACGGAGTATAGAAGCAATACTTTAACAAAATGAGGGTATAATAAGGAATACGAGATGAAATAATATTACTCACATACTACAGAGTATGGAAGAAAATATTATTCCTATGAATACTGAACAAAATATTATCCCTTACCTCTGAAGAAGACTGGATACTGGAATAGTGAAGTAGCAGACTTCTCTTCTTCTTGCTCTCTATAGCTTCTCTATCTATAATTGCACTTGTGATTCTTAGTGAATTGGAGAGAATGAAGGAAGAATGAGCTTCTATTTATAGAAAAATATAGTTTTGATAATTGCACGTTTTGGGGCTCGAAATATTACAATATAATACCTTAATCTTTTCCTTCATTTTTAAATTAGTCCTGCAAGTATTATCAAAATTGCACCACCTTCCCTAATAGTACATCTTGTGAATCAATAGTACAATCATGTGAATCAATAGTACAATCATGTGAAAAAAATAATTACAGTATAGTACCTTCATCTATACCTCCATTTTTAATTTAGTCATGCAAGTATTATCAATCTTGCACCACCTCCCCTAATAGTACATGCATGTGAATCAATAGTACATAAATGTGAATAAATAGTTATAAGCATGTGAATTAATAGCAATTAATTGCTCACTTATCCGATTAATTACCCGATTGGTCAATATAACCTCAAGACATCAATTATTATCGAAATAGATATCGATTTTCATTAACACTAATAATCCTAACACAATGAAAATATCAATTTCATCTTTAATCAACATGAACTTATTCATCATTAATATTATAACTCACAATATTTAACAACCAGATCATTCCCAGGAAAGAGGGGGCTTTCCGATAAGGATTTCTCCCTATTGGTGACCAAACCTCTTCTTGACAGAACTTTCTAGACATTATCAATATTACAAATAATAATATGAATAACTTTGTCGTCTCAATTATTGATTTAATAATATAAAATATTATGCAGATGATACTGTGACAATAATTGAATCAATAATATGAAAGATATTATGCATCATATCTCTCATATTATTGATTCGATTATTGTCACAGTATCATCTTCATAATATGTTATTTTATTAAATCAATAATTGAGACGACAAAAGTTATTCATATTATTAAATTGCAATATTTACAATGTCAGAAGTTATCAAGGAGAGGTTTGGTCACCTAATTGTGCGCCTAATAGGGAGAAATCCTTATTGAAAAACCCTCTTCTGAAACGACTGATTGATAAATATTGTGAGTTTTAATATTAATGATGAATGTTATTAAAATTAAAGTTGTGTTCGAAGTTGAATTTGGATACACGGACGTGATATTTGAGTCCGGAACGATGAAATTAGTAAAAATAGTCTATAAACACAAAATTTTCCTGAATTCACTATTTGGTCAAAAAGTCAATTTTTTTGGGAAAAGTCAAACTTCGAAATTTCAAAATTTATATGTTTGATAAAAATGGTTTCATTGTGTTGGAATTATTTGTGTTAGTGAAAATCGACAATTATTTCGATAATAATCGATGTCTGGAGGTTATATTGACCAATCGGGTATTTAACCGGATAAATGAGCAATTGATTGCTATTATTTGACATGATTATAACTATTTGTTCACATGTGTATACTATTATTTTACATTCTTGTTACTATTAGGGGAGTTAATCAAGATTGATAATACTTGCATGACTAAGTTAAAAATGAAGGTATAGATGGAGGTACTATAATCGTAATTCATATTTTCACATGTCTCAGAACTATTGATTCACATAATTTACTATTGAATCACATTATTTACTATTGGGAGGTGGTACAAGTTTGATAATACTTCCATGACTAAATTAAAATAAAGGAAAAGTTGGAGGTATTGTGCGTAATTTTCGAGCCCCAAAACGTGCAATTATTGAAACTATATTTTTCTATAAATAAGCTCATTCTTCCTTCATTTCTCACCAATTCACAAAAGCTTTAGAGTGATTATTATAGAGAGAAATTATAGAAAGAAGAAGAAAAGTATGCTACCTCACTATTCCAGTATCTAGTTTTTCTAAGTTAGGGAGTATTATTTCTTTCTTATCCATGAAGAGAATTTACATTATTCCATTCTTTATCATTACATTGGAACATCACATGCATGCGTTCTCTGCCGGGGCGGGTTCCGTCTTTATTATTACATTGGAATATCACATGCGCATGCGCTTTTTTACGTCGGACTTGATTAAAATCTTTATTATTACATTGGAATATCATACATGCATGCATTTCTGGGACTGATTCCGTCTTTATTATTACATTGGAATATCACATGCATGCATTTTACGTCGGGACTGATTCCGTTATTTATTATTACATTGGAATAACTTTTTTGCTGTGCGATCTATCGCATGCACAGTGATTTATTTTGTTATTCCATTCTTTATTATACTTAGTTGGTTAAAGTTTTGACTTCTATCTTTGCATGAAATTAGTGGAATATCCTTGATATTTGCGCTTCATCATATCCTTTCATGGAAATATTCTTTTGAGCATTCTTGAATTTTACTCAAAGCAAGTATTATGTTGACAATTTGGGGACGTTATTAGTTCTGGATAAAATAATTCTTGAACTTGTTTTATTGAATTCTTATATCATTGTCATCATCCTCATGTTTATATTATGTTGAAAGTCATCTGTGGCTGTAGTGCATAGAAGGACTTGGTATGATTATGACCGAGGATTATTCGGTATAATCATGGTAGTAATGTTACAAATGATGTGGAAAAAGTCCTCATTGGCCCGTAGTGCATTGATGGACGAGTTGTTGGCATGATCATGACCATTAATGAATACACAAATATTCTTAGCCTTAGTAGTGCATGGATAATTGTGGTGCGTGATACTAAAGAATATCCTTGGTAGTAGTGCGGGGTGATTCGATGATGTAGATTATTTATTAAAATTTGAGTCCGGTGATAAAAGTGATGAAAAATCTTTTAAATCATAAAAGATAGTAGATTTTATTCTCTACATGACTATTTTAATGGATTACTTGTTCCGCTGCAGTAAAACTTGATGTTTGTTATATTGTATCAGTTTAACACTGTTTAAGGTTAATGATAATTTATTCTGCATTATCTTAGTCATAATATTTCCTACTGGGCTAGTTGAGCTCACCCTTGTACTTTCATTGTTCTCATCAGGAAATAAGAACGTAGCAGGGACTAGTCGGGGAACGGAGTGACGGACCAGATGATAGCATTAGTAGTCCTCACTATTCAGTGAAATAGTGGAAAATAAATGTGATAATATTGAATTTGAGTTTGTATATTGTCTAGACGATAATATTTGTATTAAAACTAACAGCTTATGTTTTGTCGTACTTTACACAACAGTTGTATAATTAAGTTGTATTAGTAGTCTGTACCATGTATTTGACGACTCAGAATAGGTGATGTATACCTATTTTGGGGGCGTCACAAAATGAATATTCCCCGACCAATATAATATTTTATAACAACTTGTTTACTTTGCAAAATTTGTAATTATTACCCACAACTATAACATTATATCAAATCAACACCATAATATTCAAAAATATATTTCAAGAAAAATTAATCTTTATTCATAAAAGTTGGGGTCTTACAAAAGTCCATTATAAATATTTTATCCCTGTAACATCAATCAATATACATCTTGAATCAAATATTCATCTTTGCACTACGGGCCAAAGATATTCATTTGTATCACCAATTAGTCATGTTCATCTCAACACCTGTTCATCTTTGCACTACGGGCCAAAGATATTCATCAGGTAATCTTTCATCTGTGCACTACATGCCAAAGATATTCAGTTATATCATCATTTAGGACTGAGGATGATGAAAATTATTTTAAAGAAACGAATCCAGTGAGATAAAAGAACAAAAATTAGGGATTCGTACTTTAGATAATCCAAGTTCAAAAATACTCCGTAATAAACCACAGTGGAGTAAAATTCAAGAATAAAGATCAAAATATAGATACAATCAAAGATAGTAACCATAATAGACATCTTGGACAAGGAAGAGAAAATTTCATTTTTATGTGAATAGTGTCGTATTCGTGAATAGTGCCGTATACATGAATAGTAACCCCGATACAAAAAGGTAGAAATTCCACAATAAAATTTATATCAATATTTTGGCATAATGATATTGAAAGAAATAAAATCATTTACAAAGAAAATAACATCCCTTACTATCCCTTACCTCAAAAGAATAGTACTTCCAACTGAAATATCAGGTATAAGGCTGAATGAAACTTGCACTGAATATAAACTCTCAAATTATCTAAATTCTCACAAAAATACGCTTGATAATATAGAGAGAGAAAACTTATGATTCTTGTGTGATTTTCAATTCTAACTAAACACCTTATTTATAGTAAAATGCTAGAACGCCAAAGAAGACTAACCTACTACCTGATGGCTTTATCTACTACTATTCACGCACACCACTTTTGAAATAAAATTTCAGCACATTTCTCACCAACCAAAAGCTGGGCCCACCCATTCTAGAAAATTTCCAAAATTTTTAAAATTTAAATAATAATTAGAAACTTCAATAATTCATAATAAATAACCCTTTTATCAGAAAATTCAAATCTCATGTCTATTCCTTAGGAAATTTAATTCTCTCAACTTTGTAGAAGAAAGGTTTTCCAAATTTCAAACAGAAAATGTCCGAAATCCATATACAGATGATTTTTAATACCTCTATTCCGATAAAATACTGATAAAATACCTCAGCATTAATTCCTTCATTTATATTCACATAAAGATAAATATTTCCTTATCATATAAATTCATAATTAATTATTCACAAATAATATTACAGAATCACAATTATGACAACCAGGTCGTTCCCAAGAAAGAGGGGGCTTTCCGATAAGGATTTCTCCTTACTGGAGCGCAATTAGGTGACCAAACCCCTTTCCTAGACAGAACTTTTTTAGACATTGCCAATAATGCTATCTAATAATATTATTCAAATAACATGAATTATTGATCTGATAATGGGAAATACTGTGCAGTGACAATTATTGAAACAACAATAATATAAAATATCAACGTAGAAATTATTGAATCAATAAAATAAAATATTGAACATTAATTACTGTAACAATTATTGAGTAGTGCCTTCTTACGTAAGAATCAATAATTGAAAAATCATAAATCAATCTGGTGCTTCTTCTTATGCAACCAGCGTATTCATCGTATTTTAACCACTGGGTTTTTCAACGAGTGTTACTTGGTAATAACTTCACGCAGATTATTTGTAAAACTCAAACTTGTAGTTTTCTTCATCAAATAGTTTTTCCGTTATGGGACCCACAAATGGTCTAGCTGCTAGGTAAATACGAATATTCCCAAATAGCAAGAATATTCCATGACCAAATGAATATTCTCCGACAAAAGTGAATATTTTACAACCACTTACTTATTTTGCAAAATTTGCACATTTCACTCTTAACCAAAACATTATATCAAATTAACACCTTATTATTCAAAATAATAATTAGAGGAAATTTAATTTTATTTATAAAAAATTGGGGTCTTACAACCTCCACTCCTTATGAAATTCCGTCCTCGAAATTGACGTACATACCTAGTGTTTTGAAAAGGTGAGGGTACTTCGCTTTCATATCCGATTCCAACTCCCAGGTCATTTCCTCAATAGCATGGTTCCTCCATAAACTTTGACTTGTGGTATAACCTTTGTGCGTAGGACATGCTCCTTCCTATCCAAGATCTTGACAGGTACCTCCTCGTACGTTAAATCTTCGGTTATCTCGTCTGTTTCTAACTAAATAATGTGGTTTAGGTCTTTCACATATTTACGAAGCACAAATATGTGAAAAACATTATGAACACGAGACATGCTTGGAGGTAATGCGAGTCTATAGGCCACATTTCCTATTCGGTCAAGAATTTCAAATTGACCAACAAATCGTGGATTGAGCTTTACTCTCTTCCCAAATCTTGTAACTCCCTTCCATGGAGCAACATGTAACAATACATGATCCCTAATATTAAATTCCACGTCGTTTCGATGAAGATCCGCATAACTCTTTTGTCGATCCTGTGCCATTTGTATACGTTGTCGGATCATTTGGATCTTCTCTGTAGTCATTCGTACCAACTCTGGTCCCAACAACGTTACTTCTCCCACCTCATCCTAGCATACTGGAGAGTGACACTTTCGTCCATACAATGCTTCAAATGGAGCCACACCTATACTTGCCTAATAACTGTTGTTGTAGTAGAATTCCACCAATGGTAGGTACTTATCCCAACTCCCTTTCAAATCTAGGACACATAGTCTTAATAGATCTTCAAGAGTTTGAATAGTCATTTCTGATTGCCCGTTCGTTTAAGGATGGCATGCCAAACTGAATCGTAAGTCCATGCCCATAGCTTTCTACAAGCTAACCCAAAATCGTGAAGTGTAATCTTGGGTCACGATTCGAAACTATGGATACTAGCATGCCATGCAATCTCATAATCTCATTCACGTACATACGAACAAGATGTTCTAGGGAATAAGTCTCCCGTATAGGCAAGAAATGAGCAGACTTGGTTAATCTATCAACAATGACCCAAATTGCATCTATGCCTTAAGAAACCTTGGGAAGACCCGTAACGAAATCCATGGTAATGTGATCCCACTTCCATTTAAGAATCTCAAGTGGTTGCAATGGACCCTTTGGAACTTGATGCTCCACCTTTACATATTGACAAGTTAAACACCTCGAGATAAACTCTGCGATCTCTCTCTTCATATTGCTCCACCAAAATGTATGTCGAAGATAATGATACATTTTGGTACTCCCAGGATAGATTGAAAATGGTGTGTTGTGTGTCTCCATCATGATTCTATGCTTCAAGTCAGAATCGTTAGGAACACAAAGTCTGGAGTTGACTCGAAGTATTCCTTCTTCATCAATTCTTGCTTCTAGAATAACACCTTCTTGCACTTTCTTCTTCATACGCATCAGCTCCAGGTTCGTAGCTTGAGCAACTTTAACTTTATCGATTAAAGTCTATTCTAATTGTATATTCGTTATCTTCACGTAGGTTCTTGGAGTCTTTAACTCTATCTCCATCCTTTGCAAGTCATACCAAATGGGTCTTTGCGTTCACAATATTGCACTCGTACCCGCATATGATCTTCTACTCAATGCGTCAGCTACTACGTTCGCTTTTCCAAGATGGTATTGGATGGTATAATCGTAATCTTTCAACAGCTCGAGCCAACGTCGTTTCTGCTGCTGATGTCTTCTCGCCATCGTTAAATCTTCTCTTCTTGAAATTTCCACTTGAATCATTTCTTCTATTATCTTTCCATGATTACCACCGAAGTGGTTACCATTTCTGGCATGATAATTTCCTCCACAATGGTTATCATTGTTTCGATGTCCGTTGCCACCGGTACGATTATTATCGTGTTGTTGGTCGTTATCTTTTGGTTGGGCTGACTCATTATCGCGCTCCAATAACTGAGCCCTATTCACAACATCTGAATATAAACAAAGTTTGTGAGAAATGAGGTATTGACGTATTTTGGGTTTCAAATCTCGTAGAAACATTCGCGTCATTCTCTCCTCATTATCAACAAAATGGGATGCAAATTGGGACAACTTGACAAACTTAGCTTCGTACTTCGACACGTTCATATTGTTTTGCTCCAGCTTGATGAACTCTACCACCTTCATGTGATGAATACTTTTGGGAAAGTACTTGTTGTTGAACAAATCTTGGAACTTCTCCCAAGACATCTTGATCTTGGCATCTTTGAACGCTTTTACTTGATTCCCACCGATGTCGCCTCTCATCGCAACATGAAGGTGGCGAAGGGAACCTTTTGCTCTTCTGAGCATCCCAAGACATCAAATATCTTGGTGATCTGCTTTATCCACGTCTCTGCCGTAAATGGTTCTGGTTTTCCCAAAAACTCCGGCGGTCCCAACTCCTTGAACTGCTTAGCGGTGACCATCCGTGAGTTTCTAGTGTTTTCACCTGCATTTTGAACAGCAGTCTCTCTCGTTTGTTTTTTTATGAATTCTAGAAAGTTCCTAAACATACCATCATTCATTGTTTGTTCGGTAGTGTTGTTTACAGGAGGAATATTTCCTTCCTGTTGCACGTTCCCCTAGTTGGTGATTAAAGGTGTCTCCACGGTCTCATTCACTCCATTGTTAACATTCTCAGCTGCCATTCTCAAATACTACCATAAAATAAAGGTTAATTAAAGAAATTGACATACCACATAATACCCCTATATTATGAACGACCAATAAATAAGCTTAGGTAGGACACACTAGCAAAGGATTTACTCGTCTCTCCCCTCTTAGTTCTATTCCCCGATCTCCGCCAGAGACCATATCCCTAAGCTCTGATACCAACTGTGATGCCCCCAAAATAGGTATACATCACCCATTCTGAGTCGCCAAATACATGGTACATAAACAACTACAACTTCATTATTACAATTATCGTGCAAAATACGACAACACATATACTGTGAGTTTAAATACAAATATTGTCTTCTAGACATTATTTAAACTCAAATAAGTCCTCATTACAATTATTGATACACTATTTTATAAAATAGTGGACTGATAAACAACTATCTTGATCCATCATTCACTACCCCGACTAGTTCCCGCTATATTCTCTCCTCCTGAGAAGAAAAATGGAACAAAAAGGAAAAGGGTGAGCTCAACTAGCCCAGTAAAGAATATTATGACTAAGATAATGAACAACAAATTATCGTTAGCCTATAACAAATTAGATAAAATATAATGGACAACAAGTTTTAGATCAATATTTGCAGCGGAAATAACAATTCATTAGAAGAGTTAAGTAGAGAAATGAAATCTACTATCATCTATTAATTTAAAAGTCCATCATCAATATTTTATCCTTGTAACATCAATTAATATACATCTTGAATCAAATATTCATCTTTGCACTACAGGCCAAAGATATTCATTTGTATCACCAGTTGGTCATGTTCATCTCAACACCTATTCATCTTTGCACTACAGGCCAAAGATATTCATCAGGTAATCATTTATCTTTGCAATACAGGGCAAAGATATTCAGTTATATCATCATTTAGGACTGAGGATGATGAAAAATATTTTAAAGAAACGAATCTAGTAGATAAAAGAACAAAAATTAGGGATTCGTACTTTATATAATCCAAGTTCAAAAATACTCCGTAATAAACTATAGTGGAGTAAAATTCAAGAATGATGATCAAAACATGGATACAATCAAAGATAGTAACCATAATAGACATCTTGGACAAAGAAGAGAAAATTTCAATTTTCTTTGAATAGTGCCGTGTTCGTGAATAGTGTCGTATACGTGAATAGTAACCCTAACATAAAAAGATAGAAATTCCACAATAAAATTCATATCAATATTTCGGCATAATGATATTGAAAGAAATAATATCATTTACGAAAAAAATAACATCCTTACTATCTCTTACCTCAAAAGAACAGTACTTCCGGCTGAAATATCAGGTATAAGGCTGAAGGAAACTTGCATTGAATAACAACTCTCAAAGTATCTAAATTCTCACAAAAATACGCTCGACAATATATAGAAAGAAAGCTTATGATTCTGGTGTGATTTTCAATTCTAACTAAGCACCCTATTTATAGGAAAATGCTAGAACGCCAAAATAGACTAACATGCTACCTAATAGCTTTATCTGCTACTATTCACGCACACCACTTTTGAAATAAAATTTCAGCACATTTCTCACCAACCAAAAGTGGGGCCCACCCATTCTAGAAAATTTCCAAAATATTTTAAAATTTAAACAATAATTAGAAACTTCAATAATTCATAATAAATAGCCCTTTTATCAAAAAAATTCGAATCTCATGTCTATTCCATAGAAAATTTAATTCTCTACAACTTTGTAGAAGAAAGGTTTTCCAAATTTCAAACAGAAAATGTCCGAAATCCACATACAGATGATTGCTAATACCTCCATTCCGACAAAATACTGATAAAATACTTCAGCATTAATTCCTTCATTTATATCCACATAAAGATAAATATTTTCTTATCATATAAATTAATAATTAGTTATTCACAAATAATATTACAGAATCACAATTATGACAACCAGGTCGTTCCTAGGAAAGAGGGGGCTTACCGATAAGGATTTCTCCTTACCAGCGCGCAATTAGGTGACTAAACCCCTTTCCTAGACAGAACCTCCTTAGACATTGCCAATAATGCTATCTAATAATATTATTCAAATAATATGAATTATGGATCTGATAATGAGAAATACTGTGCAGTGACAATTATTGAAACAATAATAATATAAAATATCAACGTAGCAATTATTGAATCAATAAAATAAAATATTGAATAATAATTACTGTAATAATTATTAAGTAGTGCCTTCTTACGTAAAAATCAATAATTGAAAATCTCATGCAATACCATGTGCTACTGTGCAACCACGCGTATTACTGTATTTTAACCACCGGGTATTCCAACAGTGTTAACGGTAACAACTACGCCATTATTTGAAAAAACTAAAACTTGTTGTTTTCTTTATCCAACCGTTTTCCATTATGGGACCCACAAATGGCTGCGCCGTCGTACGAATATTCCCCGACAACAAGAATATTCCACAATCAAACGAATATTCCCTGACAAAAAAGGAATATTTTACAACCACTTTCTTATTTTGTAAAATTTGCACATTTTGCCCATAACCAAAGCATTATATCAAATTAACATCTTATTATTCAAAATAATAATTAGAGGAAATTTAATTTTATTTATAAAAAGTTGGGGTCTTACATATATGGTCGTAACACTGACACATGAAATACATTATGAATATGTTCCAGTTCAAGAGGTAGAGCTACCTCGTACGCCACTTCGCCTATCTTCCTCAAGATCTCAAATGGTCCAATAAATCTCGGACTCAACTTACCTTTCTTTCCAAATCTTATCTTCTCTTTCCAAGGAAATACTTTCAAAAATGCATAGCTTCCCACTTCAAAATCTCTCTTCTTGCGATGTAAGTCCGCATATTTCTTCTGGCGATCTTGAGCTGCTACCAGCCGGGCTCTTATCACCTTGATGATCTCTACTGTCTGCTGCACTAATTCTGGTCCCAACAACCTACGTTCACCAACTTCATCCCAACATAAGGGCGTTCTGCATTTCCTCCCATACAATGCTTCATACGGAGGCATTCCAATACTGGCGTGAAAACTATTGTTGTATGAGAACTCTACTAATGGAAGATGATCCACCCAGCTACCCTTGAAGTCCATCACACAAGCTCTAAGCATGTCTTCAAGTGTTTGAATTGTTCTCTCACTTTGCCCATTGGTCTGCGGATGATACGCGATGCTCATCCGTAGCTACATCCCCATTCTTTCTTGAATATTTCTCCAGAAGTTTGATGTGAATCGCAGATCTTTATCGATACAATAGATAGTGGTACTCCATGTCTCAAGATAATTTCTTTGATATATAATTTGGCTAGCTAGTCCAAACTATACCTGATCTTGATCGGCAAAAAGTGAGCTGACTTTGTAAGACGATCTACAATCACCCATATGGCGTCGTGCCCTTTTGTGTTGCTGTAAGTCCCACCACAAAATCAATCGTGATGAGCTCCCATTTCCATTATAGAATTTCTAACGGATGTAGTAATCCACTCGGTCGTTGATGCTCTGCCTTGGCTCTCTGACTAGTTAGACATCTTCTAACGCATTCCGCAACCTCTCTCTTCATGTTTGGCCACCAAAAGTGTTGACACAAATCTTGAGACATCTTTATGCTTCCTAGGTGCGCTTCTTATAAAATTTCCTCTCTTAGTTCTGGTATTGATGGTACCTAAATTTTTCCTTCGAATCTCAACAGTTCGGTGCCATCAATCTTGTATTTCAATTCGTCGCCTTTAGTTTATCGCTTCTTGATGTTGTTGCAATATTTATCCTTCTCTTGTGCCTCTTTAACCTTATTTAATAAGGTCGGGCTTACTGCTACTGTAAATAATTTTTCGTCGGTCTCCATCGGATACTTGATTTCCAATTCTAGTCGTTCGAAATCTTTCACTAACTCCTCTTGAATGGTTAATTTAAGTAACTTCTCCCTGCCTTTTTTACTCTGGGAATCTACTACTACATTTTCTTTGCATGGATGGTATAGAATCTCACAATCATAATCTTTGATCAATTCCAGCCATCAGCATTGCCTGATAGGTGGGATTTATATCCACATATCATATCCTCTGTGGCTTAAGACACTGTCTGTTTTTTATTATTTGTTTAGCTTTTATATATATATATATATATTGTTGTTATTATGTTTAATCTTTATGATGCAGGGCTCATTAGGTCATTTCCAGCTTAAAGGGGCAAAATGGTAATTTTTTTTTACACATTGGTGACTATGGCCAATACCAAGCTTTAAGCTTGGCTGTACAAATATGACACCCTCGCTTTCGGGCCCGGCGTCATCATCATACAATGACCTTACAACTCCTTTGTAAGCTGGCGCTGCAATGTGAGCTCCAGTGTTTTGAATGCCTACGTGGTGCCGCAGCGCCATCCAATAGTACAGTCTCCTACGTGGTGACTTGCTTTTAATGACCTAAAAGATGAGAAGTAAATACATTCGACAGAGTAGCCACCATCAGTGATTCTATTACAGATCATAGAATAGGTTTTTAGTTTTAATTAGTTAGAAGAGAAAGAAGCTGTACTTCAAGGAAGGAAAAGTCATTGCATCCTACACAGTTAAGAATCTACACAGAGAAGAGAAGAGTTGGAGACATAAAACTTCACAACAAGAGTTTTCTTATTCCAAATCTTTCATTTATTTATGTATTAATGAGCATGTTGAATGTTTTAAAAATGTGTATTAGTGCCATGGTTATGAACTAATTCCATTTTTAGGATTGCAATGTAACCTATTATTTAGCTTAATTAACGTTCTCTCCTATTTATATTAATGAATCATTTTGGAATGGGTTGTTGTATTTTATGCTTATTGATTGATTTCTTGACAAAGAAATCAATATTGATATTAATGGATATTGAAAAATGGATATTAATATCTAACTTTTAAATACAAGAACACTTTTTATGACCATGCCTATGGAATGTGTGCATAAACTGCTTAATAGGATAGACATATCTCTATCTATTTGCCTTGTGTAGCCTTGAGATTAAGCTTAATGACCCTAGTTTAGTTTATTCACCAATAGAAATATTGTGTTTCATCTAGCTAGGGATGTGCATTTGACCTTCGACAGAAGCTTATGTGTAATTACTATTCTCGGTTGACCATTCCTTGATTCGTTTATAATGTGGAGAGTTAGGAGATTAGGTGATGCATTAGGGGAATTGTAATCCTTACTTGACTTCCTTGTACAACTCAATCTCTTATTTCTACATTGTTAATCACATAGTTTAACACACCATCTCTAATTACTTGTTTAGATAAGACAATATTGAACATACTTTAGTACTTGACTAGGACCTAAGACTTCGTCCTCGTGGGTACGACACTTTAATTATCATATATTACTTGTGGATCGCGTATGTTTACGCGTGTTTTATCGATTGCAAAATTGGCGAACAAGTTTTTGGCGCCGTTGCTGGGGACTTAGTATTATTGTTTATCAATATTAAAACTAAGCCAATACGATCTTAATTTAAACTGATATATCTGTTTAATTTTCTTTTCAGGTAATCTCTACTGTTTATGCCACCTCGAAGGGGTCAGAATATAATACCTCTCAATACCGAGGTTGATAGAACGTACAGATGCCTGCAGAGAGAAAAAGCTCGGGACATACCTACTCCTGTTATAATGGCTGAGGAACTTCAGGAATCTTTAAGGGAGTATGCTATGCCTCATATTGCAGATTTACAAACGAGCATTCTCAGGCCCGCAATCCAAGCAAACAATTTTGAGATCAAGCCGGGAACCATCCAAATGTGCTCCAATATTTAGTCTCGATAAACTTCTTGGAGATCTGCGATATGTTTAAGTGCAATGGAGTGTCTGACGATGCCATTAGACTCTGATTGTTTCCATTCACCTTAAGGGACAAGGCCAAGAGCTAGCTACATTCACTTCCGTCAGGCTCCATCACCACATGGGCTAACTTGGCTCAAACGTTCGGGGCGAAGTTCTTTCTGCCCGCTAAAACCTCCAGGCTCAGGCATGACATTACCTCCTTTGTCCAGTTTGAATCAGAGTCTTTGTACGACTCATGGGAGCGATTCAAGGATCTTCTGAGAAAATTCCCCCACCATGGACTGCCAGAATGGCTTCCCATCCAGACATTTTATAATGGGTTATCCGGGTCTACTCATTTGAGTATTGATGCCACTTCTAGCGGGGCCTTCATGTCTAAGCATCATGCAAAGGGGTATTAATTAGTGGAAACAATGGCGGCCAATAATTATCAATGGCCAAATGATAGGCAGGCCCCTAGAAGAGCAACATGGGTATATGAGGTTGACTCAGTCACAATATTAGCAACTCGGGTTGCAGCGCTAACAAAAGGCTCGATACTATGGGAGTGCAAGCAGTGCTGAATGTTTAGAGTGTCGCAGTGCCGTGTGAATTGTGTTAAAGAAGACACCCACCTGATTAGTGCACCATAAGCCCTGAGTCAGTTTAATTTGTTTCCAACTATGGGCGGCAGCAGAATGAAAATGTCCCCACTCATTACCATCCGGGCTTAAGGAATCATCCAAATTTCTCTTGGGGAAATACTAATAGCAACCAAGCACAACCATCTACCACTAGGCCTAATTTTTCAAACCCTCCAGGTTTCCAAGCTCAAAACTAGTACAACTAACAACCACAGAGTTCTGAAAATCAGTACAACCAACAACTATAGAGTTCTCATAATCAGTACCACCAACCACCACCTCAACAGGAAAAAAAACCTAGTTTGGAAGATCTGCTATCGCGATATATTTCCCAAAAAAAAATGAGGAACAATAATCAAGAAGCTTCCATCTGGAACCTTGAAGTCCAAATGGGACAGTTGGCCTTTGCTTTGAATAGTCGTCCACAAGGCACATTGCCGAGTGACACTGATGTCAATCCGAAACGGGATGGCAAGGAAAAATGCAAAGAAGTTGCACTCCGAGGTGGGAGAACAATAAATGATTACGGTGGAGAGAATTCTACAGTGCAAGAGGAAGTGACTGTAGAGGAACCTATTGTGGAACAGAGTGATGATAAGTCTGGGGGTGAGGAAAACGCTCAAGATGAACCGACAACACCAACCCCTACAGTGAACAAATCTAGTCCTCCTATCCCACAATTGCCATTCCCCCACCGCCTGCAGAAACAAAAGCTTGATAAGCAATTTTCTAAGTTCTTAGAAGTGTTTAAAAAGCTTCACATAAATATTCCGTTTGCAGAGGCTTTGGAGCAAATGTCGAGCTACGTCAAATTTATGAAAGACATATTGTCTAAAAAGAGGAAGTTGGGGGATTATGAGACAGTTGCACTGACAGAGGAATGCAGTGCCATCTTACAGAACAAGCTTCTGCCAAAATTGAAAGATCTTGGAAGTTTCACGATTCCATGCACTATAGGGGATAAATTCATTGGAAAAGCCTTGTGTGATTTGGGGGCTATTATAAATCTGATGCCTTTATTAATTTATAAGAAGTTGGGATTGAATGAAGCCAAACCCATAAGTGTGACCTTGTAATTGGTGGATAGATCTTTGACTTACCCAAAGGGGATAGTAGAGGATATGCTTGTCAAGGTGGACAAGTTCATCTTCCCAATAGACTTTATTGTCTTGGATTTTGAGGAAGACAGGGAGGTCCCGATAATACTGGGTAGACCATTCTTAGCAACTGGGAGGACCCTTATAGATGTGCAGAAAGAGGAGCTGCCTATGAGAGTACATGATCTGGAAGTAACCTTCAATGTGTTCAGGTCAATGAAATATCCGAATACCCTTGAAGACTGTTTTCAAATTATAGTGATTGATAATACAGTGAGGGGAAGTATTCTCAGAAACCTGCATGACAGACCCTTTAGAAGCTACACTTACAGGTGCCAGTACTATGAAAGAGTCCACCCATGTTGAATATGCTAAGTGGTTGGATGCACCCGGAGATAAAAGCAGCCCAAAGAGGCGGTTTGAGTCATTTGAATGGTCAAGAAGCATCCACTTCCAAGGCCCAACCATCGATCATAGAACCTTCTGTCCTCGATTTAAAGCTCTTGCCCAATCATCTGAGGTATGCATATTTAGGGGAATCATCCACTCTGTCTGTTATCATTTCTGCATCTTTAGATGAGTGACAGGAAGAGAAGCTACTACTAGTGCTCAAATAGTATAAAACGGCCCTAGGGTGGTTGATTACTAATATTAAAGGGATAAAATCCTAGGGTGGTCAATCATATCCATCATTATACATGCATAAAATCCTACTTGAGAAAGGATCTAAGCCGACCATTGAGAATCAGAGGCGGTTGAACCTAATAATTAAAGAGGTGGTCCGGAAGGAAATTTTTAAGTTGCTAGATGTGGGCATTATTTACCCCATCTCAAACAGTCATTGGGTCAGTCCCATTCAGTGCGTGCCAAAAAAGGGCGGTATGCCGGTAGTATCCAATGAGAATAACGAGCTGATTCCAACCAAAACGGTTACTGGATGGAGGTGTTAGAGTTTATGCCCTAGAGGCCAATTATTTGATATAATTGCTTAACGTTTTGATATTATATTTGATTGAATAAATGAATAATTTTATTATGGTTTTATTTACCGCGTTATATAAATGTTAACATAATAAAAATCCTCAGAATATTGATACAAATTATATAGTTTTAAGTATGTGACTTGAACATGAGATTATATAATTATAATTAGTATCATTGTTCTTAAATATCCCTAGTCGAGTATCATTGTTGATGGGACAACAATGATGCATTAAGACTAGTATGTGGATTGACTGATGACCAAATCCCATTGGTCATAAATATATGAGATATTAAGTCAATGCATAGGTACATGTTAGAGAACGATGTACTAGACAGACCCACCATGAGAAATTTATGTGGAGCATTATGCGAAGTGTCATTAGCAATTCTCATAGTGACAATGATGTAATGGTCCTCCGACCTGAAATCACTATATTTCTACACGGGAATTTATGTACTTTGATATCATCAAAGTGTCACCTTTAATAGGGTGGACTATAAAGGTGATTATTGGGTACATCATGAATCGTGTGAGGAATATGAGTGATCTAGATGGAATTTAACCATCCTATACATTAAGGGAGATATCCATAGGCCTCTTGATTGAGTAGGACTATGAAATGCATGGCCATGCTCAAATAGTGATTTGTTTCTTATAGTCTACTCATTGATCAAGAAAAACTCAGATTAAATTATGAAGAGTATGACACATCCCATGACTCGAGTTTAATCTAGGATATTAAGGTTAAAAGGATTAAATTACATTGAAACATTGGTCACGAAAAGGTTGCATCGAATCATCGATCTTATTATTACTTGGGTAGCAGTAATGCATTACTAGATGCCGCTCACTATTTATAATTTTAGAATATAATTTTAAAATTATTGCCAACATAATAATAACCTATAGGGTCACACACATAGAACATAATTTAAAAAGGAATTAATTTAAATTTGAAGGATTTAAATATATTAATATGATTAATAGTATTTAAATCATGAATTTAAATTAAAAGAATAATTTGTATATATGTATATTAATTAAGTAAGACTTAATTAAGAGATATATATATATATATATATATATATATATATATATATATAAATTCGGATTTTATGAAATTAGGTTTTGAGTTGATTAATTCCTTTTAACTACTATATATATGATAAATAGCAGCTACTTAGGGTGATCATCATAATTGAAAAACCCTAGCCGCTCTTAAAGAGAGACTAGAGAGAAAATAGTTTCATAATCGTTCCTTTGGTGGCTAGTACCGCAAGTCCCTCTTATTGCAGAATTGTTCGACAGTTCGTGCGGCGTTCGTGTGGATACCGTAGAGACGTGGTTCTAATTGGATTGCGTAAAGGATTCGAAGCTATTTCAGAATCGGTATAATATCTAAACAACTGAATTAATTTCTGTTTTGCTTGGATCCTGTTTTGGGTTTCAGAATTTCTTTGATTATTTTAAATTTCCGCTGCGTTTTTGTGCCAAAAATCGCAATAGGAGGGTATGTATGGTATACAGAAAGTTGAACAAGTCCACCTGTAAGGATCATTTCCCTCTACCATTTATTGATCAGATGATCGATAGACTTGTTGGGCACGAATTTTATTGTCTACTTAATGGTTATTCTGGTTATAATCAAATCTCTATTGCTCCCGAAGACCAG
Source organism: Panax ginseng (assembly GCA_020205605.1). Classification (NCBI taxonomy): domain Eukaryota; kingdom Viridiplantae; phylum Streptophyta; class Magnoliopsida; order Apiales; family Araliaceae; genus Panax; species Panax ginseng. The sequence goes on along the minus strand of CM035138.1, from coordinate 87,182,385 downwards.
GAGAAAACAACGTTCACATGCCCCTATGGGACCTTTGCCTTTCGAAAAATGTCTTTTGGGCTGTGTAACGCTCCTGCAACATTCTAGCGTTGCATGATGTCCATTTTCTCAGATATGGATGAAAAGACCCTCGAGGTCTTCATGGACGATTTTTCTGTATTTGGGAGCTCCTTTGATAACTGTCTAGAAAATTTGTCTGCCATTCTTAAAAGATGTGTGGAGACAAATCTGGTATTGAACTTGGAGAAATGTCACTTCATGGTCAAAGAGGGAATTATTCTGGGGCACAGAGTATCTGTTGGCGGTATTGAGGTAGACAAGGCCAAAATTGATGTTATCAATAATCTACCTCTGCCTACATCAGTGAAAGGGGTGAAAAGCTTTCTTGGGCATGCATGATTCTACAGATGGTTTATCCAGGACTTCTCAAAGATAACCAAACCGCTTTGCACATTATTTGAAAAGGACACGCCTTTTCAGTTTGATGAAGCCTGCCTTAGAGCATTCAAACTATTGAAGGAAAGACTCTTTTCGGGTCCTATTATGGTAGTTCCTGACTGGACTTTCCCATTTGAGCTTATGTGCGACGCCATCGATTTTGCAATTGGGGCAGTGTTGGGCCAAAGAAGGGACAAAGTGTTCCACACGATCTACTACGCCAACAAAACATTGACTGATGCTCAGCTAAATTACACCACAACTGAGAAAGAACTGTTAGCAGTGGTTTATGTTTTTGATAAGTTCCGTTCCTATCTCATTGGAACCAAAGTGATCATGTACACTGACCACTCGGCCATCAAATATCTGATAGAAAAGAAAGATGCAAAGCCTAGGCTGATAAGGTGGGTCCTTCTTCTCCAGGAGTTCGATATGGAGATCCGCGATAAAAAGGGGACTGAAAACCAAGTAGCGGATCACTTGCCAAGGTTGGAAAACCCTCCTCATTCAGGAGGTGTAGAAATAGATATAAATGATTTCTTCCTGGATGAACAACTATTTGTTGTCCAAATCAAAGCCCCATGGTATGCTGACTTTGCTAATTTTGTCGCCTGTCATGTGTTTCCTCCCAACATGAGCTATCAACATAGGAAGAAATTCCTAAACGATGCAAAGTAATATTTGTGGGATGAGCCCTTCCTATTCAAGCAGTGTTTAGATCAAATTCTACGAAGATGTCTGCCAGAGGAGTAAATCGAAGGTGTTCTTCATCATTGTCATTCCTCAAACTATGTAGGACATTTTGAGGGCCAAAGAACATATGCTAAAGTAATCCAATATAGTTTCTACTGGCCTACCTTGTTCAAAGATGCTCATATATATGTATCACGTTGTGATAAATGCCAACGGGTAGGAACCATCTCAAAAAGGCATGAAATGCCACTGTAGAATATCCTTGAAGTGGAATTGTTTGATGTCTGGGGCATTGATTTCATGGGTCCATTTCCGTCTTCCTACAACAATCTTTATATCATTGTTGCGATAGACTATGTCTCCAAGTGGGTAGAAGCAGTCGCCTTGCCTACTAATGATGCTAAAGTGGTGCTAAATTTCTTAAAGAAGAATATATTCACTCATTTCGGCACACCTCAGACGATAATTAGTGACGAAGGGTCACGTTTTTGCAACAAATATTTCGAAGCTCTTCTCGCTAAATATGAGGTGACCCATAAAATAGTCACTGCCTATCATCCGCAGATAAGTGGCCAAGTAGAGATATCCAACAGGGAGGTCAAGCGCGTCCTTGAAAAGATTATTAACCTGAATCGAAAGGATTGGTCCAAGAAGCTTGATGATGCCTTGTGGGAGTAACGCACTGCATATAAAATGCCTATCAGAATGTCTCCGTATAGGCTTATCTATGGCAAGGCATGTCATCTACCCATGGAATTGGAGCACAACGCATATTGGGCAATCCAAAAGCTCAATTTTGATTTGTGTGCAACTGGTGAACAAAGACTTTTACAACTCAATGAATCAGACGATTTTTGTCTGCAAGCGTATGAAAATGCTAAGTTGTATAAAGAAAAGACGAAGCGGTGGTATAACAAGAAAATAATCGAAAGAAATTTTGAACAAGGAAAGAAGTTGCATATTTTCAACTCCCGATTGAAATTATTCCCTAGGAAGTTGAAGTCCCGATGGTCGGGACCGTTCATTATTGCCAAGGTGTATCCGCACGGTGCTATAGAGGTTGAAGACCCTAACTCGGAAAAAACTTTCAAGGTCAACGCCTGAAACACTACTGGGGCAGCGAGGTCGACCGATAGAACACCTCCATCACTTTGGGAGACCCGGTGTAAAAGTCAAGTCGATGACTCTAAATTAAGCGCGTGGGGGAGGCAACCCCATCTCAGTATCAAAAATATCCTTTTTGTTTTCATTCATTATGTTTTCTTTAGTTATCATAGGTTTTACTTTGTATTTCCTTGTTTACTTATTATAATTGCTAGTGTTTGTATACTGCATGTTAGAATTTTAGTTAGTCTGTGGTTAAATATATATAGTAGTTAGTGTGTGTTAATTCATTGTTCTGATAGTTTGTTGTTGTGTGTATAGTTCTTGATGCAGGACGGGACTTGGCTCAGGCAAAGAAAAAATAGTTAGGAACCTGAAGTGCGAAGCCGTATTGTGGCCACCCTTTATGCTATTTTTTGCGTCGCAGTGCCAACTAGTGCACTATCTCTCGCGCTGCAGTGCCAATAGAAACCATGGCCTATTGTGAACTCGTCATGCATGCCATCGACACACTAAGTCTCATGTACTTGTGCCGAGGTAACTGGGGCATAGTGCAATTTCACACTGCAGCGCCAACCTTAGTACCATTTCTCGCGCTACAGCGCCAAGGTAGACAGGAACTACTATATTTTCCGCATCGCAGCAACAACCACTACGCTATCTGCCGTGCTGTAACACCATAGCTTAATGGACATCTCGTTTTTTTCAATGCCATGTCAATTCTAAACTAAGTCTTGTATGCAACGCCTTGACTTCTAAACTAAGTCTGTGGCAATGGCCAACTTAAATTTGGGATTTTGAGCTCATTGCGGCAGCTTAAGGACACGCTTATAACGCCACTAGCGAGTTTCTGATTTTTAAAAAAGGACTTTTCAGATCATTCTCAGCAGTTACCCTCCTTTCTCTCAGATCAGATACAACCCTTCTCCTAAATTCTCTCAGCACGTACATCCCCCTTCTCCGAATTCTCTCAGTAGGTACATCCCTAACTCCAAATTTCTCGCAACAATTACTCCAAACCTCTAAACAGTCGTACCTTATCCCTTTCTCGTGACCGTTCACTATCTCTCTTCCCTTTGATGCCCTAGCTCTTTAAAGGCTGAACTCACAAGGTATGTGTTAACTGAAAAATAAGATTGGGGTTCTTCTCTTATTATTATTTGGGTGTGGGAAATTGTTGAGAAAGCTAGGGTTTGGGTATTCCTGTTGTTGGGTTTGTAGTGGTTTGTTGGTGTTTATTTCCCTTAACTTCTAGCTATTGCAAGTGTGTAATGGCTTCAAAATGTCCCCGTACTAGCACGGGTCCTCCTTCACCGGCATCTAGAGCTCTTCCCAGATGGGACACTACAAAATTTATAAGTGAGGAAGCCTGGAAGCGCTACACCCAATCTTTTTCCAAACACAATTTGGTGCCAAAGAGGGGGCTAAGGCTAGACGAGAAGACGGATGGTGCCATGGTGACCATGAATTTAGCGATGAAATGGGTCCACTTCACCAAGAAGCCTTAGTATGTGACTATTACGGTGGTAAGGGAGTTTTACACAAATGCTAGTGCAGATGGCCCTGCAGTAGTGCCGGTTCGGGGTAAGCTGATCCCATTTGATAGTCACACCATCAACAATGTTTATGGGACTCCAAACTATGATGGTCATTGTAACGAACCTAAAATTCATACAATTTAACTCTTGACTTCGGTCGTTAACAATACATTTAACCTCTAATTTTACATCATTTACGATTTCATTTATGCTTTTAATCTTACAGGCTTTGTCTATTTATCATCATTCGTTATCTTGGCTATTGGAGTTAGGTAACTCCCATTTCTTATCTTTATATCTCTTCAAGATTCTTCTTTGAATTTTCTTGTTTATATAACAATTCTTCCTTTAAGAATTTCTAACTTCATTAAATTGCTCAACATATCATTCGAGTTCCACATTTTCATCATACGTATCCATTTTCTATACTTGGTACACATCGAGTCTCTAACAGTTTCAATATGATACGCTGAGTGGTTTCCCACAAACAACCAACAAACTAGGTTCCGAGTTGCTAGTTCGTATATACCTTTGCTTTATGAAGGAATCGTTTAGCTCATATACCATACATCAACTATTAAAGAGTATGATTGAACCATACTTAGATATAACGTTTTATTCTTAACTTCTTTATCATTCATTATCATCTTACATCCTTATTATTGGAGTTGGGTAACCGCACATTCATATTCCTTATAACTCTACGAGATTCTTCTTTGAATCCTCTTACGCATGTTTTAATCCCTTCTTTATAAATTTCTTAAATTACTTCTTATTGTTCAAACTCTATTTGAGTTTATTCGTTCATTATCTTCACATCTCGTCTCCGAGGTTATAGCCTAAGGTACTCTTACATAAGGTTTCTAAGCTATCAGCTTTGATACCAACTGTAATGACCCCAAAATTAATACAATTTAACTCTCGACTTTGGTCATTAACAATACATTCAACCTCTAATTTTACATCATTAAACGATAATACAACCATTGAAATTTGCGGAATAATTAAAATTTTCTATTACAAACTATTCTCGTTCCCATAACTTTCAACCTTTACATCTAAATATCTCATAATCATTTTAATACTACAAGAGTTTACATCGCAAAATGATATTACAATTCAACATTAATACATTATTCGGAACCTTAAACATGGTTCAAATAATAATAACTCAGCCAAAGTATATAAATCTTCAAGTATCACATCTGATTCATATCTTTCAAGTATACATAACTTTTACCTTAAATCTTTAACTCGCAAAAGTGGTTATTTGCAAGGTTAAGCTCGATGACCAACCAAAATCTAACAGTTTTCATGCATCACATAACACATAATAACATGCTCGATATACATCTCATAAACATTGGACTAACATAACATACATGTTGTTGTTTGATAAGTGGATTTTATATCCGCGAATCGATGTCCATTTTAAGCATAATCATTATTAATTCTTTGCGTTCATGTTCATTCATACTTGTTTCTTGTTATTTCGTGTGTAGGGTGGTTGGTGTGGCGAATGATAAGAAAAGGAGGCGTTTGGAGCATAATTGGAGCAAGTATAGGAAATTTCCAAATTCAGTTAATAGGAGGGTAGCTTTGTTGGTATGCCTCTTTACTTTATATACCGTAGGAAATGGGTCCCACTCTGAGGCACTCTCGGCTGGTTTGAACTTTCTTTGGGACTTGGGAATTAGACTTTACATGGCACATGGACTCTAATATACATGGGATTTTGGCCAAGACTTCATGTGGGATATATATGGCTCAACAAACAACGAATTAAGCATCATGCAAAGCAACTAACGAAGATTAATCACAGATTTTCATAGCGAGCAACGGAGTGGAGGTTTTGAAGAACGGTCAAATTAATTGCGGATTGAGACTAAAGTGAATGGTGTTCTACGTTATTCTTCTACTTTAGTTTATTTCTGTAATTGAGAAGATGATATCTTTGATTTATTTAGTTATTATTTCATTTATTATGAACTAATTACTTTTTAGGCTTAAGACAGATCTTTAAGTGGAACGATGGTTATGTAATCTTTGATTTCAATGTAATAAGTTATTATCCGGTTTATCTATATTAATTTGAGTTTGAATTTATGACTTGCCTGATCAACGATTCTTTGTGGACTTGTATGAATTCGAGAGATGAAATACGAGTCTAGATGTAGTTAATATAGCGTGTGTTCTTGATTTATGTGAATGAACAGAATCTTGATGAATGTTAGGGTAGAGATATGCTTGACATCACATGTAATTAGGAAAAGAACTTGAACTTCAACCTTCTTTAATTGTAATTCACATAGAGATATAGTGAGTTAGTTAATTAAGGTGTTTAATATAATTCTATCTTAATTGTGGATTTGGGTTAATACGGTATTAATGCATCGAGAGGTGGCTAGTTCTACATACAAGTTCTTGATTAATAGACTGGGATAGTGAGTTAAACTGGAATAAAGGTGTAATAATCTGAGTGATACTTAGAGTGAAGTCAAAAGCCTAATTCTCTATTATTTGTTAGAAAATTCAGTTTTTAGCGTTTATTGATTGTGTGGTGATTTTAATAATCTTTATACTTAGTTACCAATTGAAAATTGATTAGTTTAATAAAATTAGGATTAATAGTTATAGGAAATTGGTAATTGTGAGGTTTAAATTCTTACTAAGTCTCTGAGGGAATGATACTCTACTTACTATTATATTACTTGTTGACCACGTTGCGTGCTGTGCGTAACTAGATTTTACCCAACAAGTTTTTGGCGCCGTTGCTGGGGATTTTAGTATAGATTTTATTATTTTGAAATATCAGTTTAATTAGTCCAGTTTTACTTAAACATTTTTTGTTTTTGTGTTATTCTTCTTATTTCAGGTTTTTGAAGTTGGTTTATGCAAACTAGATCCAAAAATCCAGACTTGCTTCCTTTTGAGGATGACATTGAGAGAAAGTTTCAGAGGTTAAGTAAGTGGATCAAGGAAACAAGGGACGACTTCGAAAATTCTGATAAAGAAGAAGCAATGGTTGCAGAAGACCAGAAAGCGCTGAGGGATTTTGCTACACCCAAGGTGACTGAGCTACAGTCGAGTATCACCAGGCCTGCAATAGCTGCGAATACTTTCGAGATTAAGCCTGGAACGATTCAAATGATCCAAAATTCAGTTCAGTTTGGGGGACTTGCAAATAACGATCCTAACGAGAATTTGATCAGTTTTCTGGAAATTTACGATACTTTCAAGTATAATGGGGGTGTCGGATGAGGCAGTTAGACTTCACTTGTTTCCATTCACTCTGCGGGACAAGGCGAAGAGTTGGTTACACTCTCTACCAGCGGGTTCGATAACGACATGGGATGACCTGGCTCAGAAATTTCTAGCAAAATTCTTCCCGCCAGCGAAAATTGCAAAGATGAGGAATGAGATTACCATGTTTGATCAGCAACATGGGGAGTCATTGTATGAGGCATGGGAGAGATACAAAAATTGCTTAGAAAATGCCCACATCATGGATTGCCTAAGTGGTTGCAGATGAATACATTTTACAACGGACTACATGGGAATCTCAGGACGAGTATTGATGCAGCATCGGAGGGAGCTTTTATTGCAAAGAACTATGAGGAAGCATATCAGTTGATAGAGATGATTACTGCTAATACCTATCAGTGGCCCACGATAAGAATGACATAACCCACAGTTGCTGGAGTGTTAGAGGTAGATGGAGCGACGACAATAACATTACAGATTTCAGCACTCTCTAAGAAGTTGGACATTTGGTCAGGGGGACAGACACAACAAGTTGCAATTATTTGTGAGTTATGTGCAGGTGAACATTCGACGGATCAATGCGCAATCAACCTAGAGTCAGTACAATTCATGAGTAGCTACAATAGAATTCCTCAGAATACATATCATAATACATATAATCAGGGGAATAAGAATCATCCGAATTTATCATGGAATAATAATCCGAATCAGTAAGCTCCGCGACCATCGTATCCCCCTGGATTTCAGAATCAACAACAACCAGTTCAACGTCAAGAGAGGAAATCAGATTTAGAGGAGTTGCTATCAGAGTATATAACGAGCAATGAGGTAGCGATGAAAAACCAAGCAATGGCCATCAAGAATTTGGAAAATCAGATGGGACAAATTGCCTTAGCATTGAAAAACATACCACTAGGGACTCTACCGAGTGACATCAAAAGAAATCCAATGGGAAATCATTAACAGTGTCAGGCAATCACCTTGAGAAGTGGAAAACATTTGGATGGGAAAGATGCAGAAAATTCAGCTATCTCGGATGATAAAATTAATGACAACAAGGTGGTTGAAGAAAAACAGGGTGAGAATATGCAAATTGAGAAAACAAAATAAGATGACAAGCCAGTTGTGTATCCTCCACCGCCGTTTCAGCAGAGAGTCCAAAAGCATAAATTATATAGGCAGTTTACGAAATTTTTGGAAGTTTTTAAGAAACTTCAGATTAATATCTCGTTCGTAGAAGCCTTAGAGCAGATGCCGAGTTATGCGAAATTCATGAAAGGAATCTTGTCCAGGAAAAAGAAATTGGTAGATTTCGAGCAAGTGGCACTAACAGAGGAGTGTAGCGCGGTTTTATAGCGAAAGTTGCCACCAAAGTTGAAAGATCCGGAGAGTTTCACCATTCCGTGCATGATCGGGAACATGGCATTTAATACGTGTTTATGTGATTTGGGGGCGAGTGTGAACTTGATGCCGTTATCAGTTTACACAGAATTGGGTTTGCCGACTCAAGCTTCTGAACATCTCATTATAATTGGCGGATAGGTCGGTCCACATACAGAGAGGCATTGCAGAGAGGACATATTGGTCAAGGTTGACAAGTTTATATTCCATGAATTTCATCATTCTGGATTTTGAGGAAGATAAGAACATCCCGATTATCCTAGGGAGAACGTTTTTGGCTACGGGTTGGACACTCATCGACGTACAAAAAGGTGAACTAACAATGAGGGTCCAAGATCAAGAAGTTAAGTTTAACATTTTCAAAGCCATGAAATTTCCTACGGATGAAGAAGAGTGTTTCAAGATGGATATCATTGATCAGATAATCAGTGATAACATGTGAAAGAGTTTGGTTAACGATCCATTAGAAACGATTTTATTGGGAGATGAAGAATCAGATGATCCAGAATTTGTGGATTACTTGTATATGCTAGACTCCCTGCCACGAGTCAGCAGATTTAGAGCACAATTTGAACCATTGCACACGGAGGAAATATCAACAATCAGAATGAAACCGTCATTAGAGGAGCCACCGATTGTTGAACTTAAACCACTACCTAAACACCTCAGGTATGCATATTTAGGTAATTCAATTTCTTTACCTGTTATTATTTCTGCTGCACTTAACGATTTGCAGGAAAAAAAGTTGCTGAGGGTGCTTAGGGATCACAAATTGGCTATAGGATGGACAATCGCAGATATCAAAGGAATCAACCCATACTTTTGCATGCATAAAATTCTGATGGAAGACGATGCAAAACCGACGGTGGAGCAACAATGACGACTCAACCCAATCATGAAGGAAGTTGTAAAGAAAGAAATTCTAAAATTTTTGGATGCCGATATCATCTACCCAATTTTCGACAGTAAGTGGGTTAGTTCAGTTCAGTGTGTGCCAAAAAAGGGAGGAATGACTGTGGTACAGAATGATGACAATGAGCTAATTCTGACAAGGACAGTGACTGGTTGGAGGGTTTGCATGGACTACATGAAGTTGAATAAGGCGACCCACAAAGATCACTTTCCTTTGCCCTTTATCGATCAAATGTTGGACAGATTAGCAGGACATGCGTACTACTGCTTATTGGATGGATATTTGGGTTATAATCAGATCATCGTTGCTCCTGAAGATCAAGAGAAGACTACTTTCACGTGTCCATACGACACATTCGCATTCAGGAGAATGTCATTTAGTTTGTGTAATGCACCTGCTACCTTACAACGCTGTATGATGGCAATTTTCTCAAACATGGTAGAGAAAAATGTGGAAGTATTCATGGACGACTTTTCGGTCTACGGGGACGATTTTGATGCATGTCTAGAGAATTTGGTGATGGTATTACAAAGATGCACTGCCACGAACTTGGTCCTTAACTGGGAAAAGTGCCACTGCATGGTTGAAGAATGCATAATTTTGGGTCATAAGGTCTCGGTTCAAGGATTAGAGGTCGATAAGGCGAGGCTGGAAACAATTGAAAAACTTCCTCCACCAAGCTCAATTAAGGGAATTTGAAGTTTCTTGGGACATGCCGGCTTTTACAGTAGATTTATAAAGGACTTCTCTAAAATTGCAAAACCTTTATGCAGTCTTTTAGAGAAGGATTCAGTTTTCAAGTTTGATGATGAGTGTAAACTGGCATTCGAGTTGTTGAAGAAGAAATTAACCACAACTCCTGTAATCGTCGCACCGGATTGGACCATGCCCTTTGAGTTAATGTATGATGCAAGTAACTATGCGGTTGGGGCTATTTTGGTTTAACGCCGAGAGAAGGTATTTCACGCCATATATTATGTAAGTAAGGCACTCACGGAGACTCAAATGAATTACAAAACTACAGAAAAGGAATTGCTTGCAGTGGTGTATGCATTCGACAAATTTTGGGCATACTTGATCGGGACAAAGGTGGTAGTTTATACAGATCACTCAGCCATTCGGTACTTAATTTCAAAAAAAAGATGCTAAACCACGCCTTATCCGATGGATTCTCCTTTTATAAGAGTTTGATTTAGAAATAAAGGATATAAAGGGGACGGAGAACCAAGTTGTCGATCATTTGTCTAGGCTGAAAAATCAGGGTAAGCAAGAAGAGGACAAGTGTGTAATCAACGAGTCATTCGTGGATGAGCAACTGTTTGGGTTAAATGCAGAATTTCCATGGTACGCGGACTTCGTGAATTATATAGTGAGCAACATGCTTCCCCTTGATCTTACACGACAATAGAAAAAGAAGTTTCTTCATGACATCAAGTGGTATATGTGGGATGAGCCTTACCTATTCAAATAGTGCGCCGACAAGATGATTAGAAGGTGTATCCCCTACAGTGAAGTGCATAACAAACTGCATGAATGCCACTCATCGGCATATGGGGGACACTATGGTAGCGAGAGAACAGCGGAAAAAGTGCTTCAAGTCAGGTTTTATTGGCCGACATTATTTAAAGACGCCCACCAATTTGTTAAAACATGTGATAGATGTCAACGGGTGGGAAACATATCGAAACGGAATGAGATGCCACTACAAACAATTTTAGAAGTTGAGATTTTCGATGTATGGGGCATAGATTTCATAGGGCCATTCCCTTCCTCATTTACCAATCAATAGATATTGCTTGCGGTAGATTACGTTTCAAAGTGGGTTGAAGCTGTAGCACTCCCGACTAACGATGCCAAAGTGGTTCTCAAATTCTTGCAAATTTTTTTTTTTACAAGATTTGGCACGCCAAGAGCCATTATAAGTGACGAAGGTAGTCACTTTTGCAACAAATCATTTACAGCTCTTTTGGAAAAGTATGGGGTCAACCACAAGGTCGCTACAACATATCATCCACAAACCAGTGGGCAAGCTGAGGTTTCGAACAGGGAAGTGAAAAGAATCTTGGAAAAATTGGTAAACCCGAATCGAAAAGATTTGTCCCTCAGGTTGGACGATGCACTATAGGCTTACCGGACTGCGTACAAAACACCGATTGGTATGTCTCCATACCAATTACTATACGGGAAAGCATGTCACTTACTTGTGGAGTTACAGCACAAGGCCTACTGGGTTATTCAAAATTTGAACTTCGATCAAGCAGCTGTGGGGGAAAATAGATTACTTTAGTTAAACGAGCTTGATGAATTCCACCTTCAAGCTTACGAGAACTTGAAACTATACAAAGAAAAAGTCAAGAAATGGCACGATAAGAAAATCATGCACCGAATGTTCGAGTCAGGGCAATCAGTACTGTTGTTTAACTCAAGGTTGAGGTTGTTCCCTGGGAAGCTTAAGTCAAGATGGTCAAAATAGTTTTCCAACATGATGTCGTTGAGCTCTACAGTCAAAATCCATTAGAAACTTTCAAGGTCAACGATTGAAACATTATTGTGGTGGCGAGTCTAATTGGGACGTTATCACAATCACATTATCCGACGTTCCATAAACAGGAAGTAGTTAGGCTAAACGACTTAAAATCAAGCGCTAATTGGGAGGCAACCCAATAATTTTTTTTCATTTTTCATATTATTATTCATGCTAGTTAGAATATAGTTTAGATTAATAATTAGGAAATAATAATTGTAGTATGTAAGTTATTGAGTTATATCATTCTATATAATCTCCCATATTTAATTTACATTAGATCTAATGATACTTATGTTGCATAATGTGCAGGTAATGAAGATACTAATAGAGGAGTTAAGGAACAAGGAGTAGCATCATGATAGGAACATTCAACAAAAACAAAGATCAACTAACAGGGAGGTAGCCCGCCGGGGTGGGCTTATTTAGCCTTGTACCCCCCGCTGGGGTGGGGGTCCTGGATTTTAAGGGACTGGATTTGGCAGTTACACTCGGCCATCTCCTTCTCCAATGATAATACCACTTCCCCACTACTTCAACCCATTACTTCTCTTCCCTCTTCTAAGATAACCTCAACTCCTATCCATTTTACCTTCCTTACCCATGAATTCAGTACACATAACTCCATCACCCTCCTCCAGCACTAACCCATTACCTCCATCACTCCAACCCACAAAGATCTCCCTCCCACCACCTCTATATAGACACACCCTCACAACCCCAGTTAATCACCTACATTCAATTGAAACTCAGAAAGTGTTAATAACGTGGGAAATCATCTTGCACTTGAGAGTGAGTAACCCAGTTTTTCATCTTCTCCTACGATATTTGCCACAAAATCATTAAGTTGGGGGAAGAAACGACTGTGCATACCAAGTGTTAGATAAGTTGTGTGAGTGAAATTTGGGGAGAGAATAGTGGGTTAACGCATCCAAAATTCAATGGCTTCTCAACCTACATCCAAACGACAAAGGGGAGAGAGTTCAAGGCCAACACCACCATCACGAACCTTCGACCGACGTAAATTCAAAAGTACTGCCGACCAGTACGACTACATGGTGACAAAGGCTCTTACATCGGAGCGGGGGTTGGCACCGGATGCTCACGACAGGGAAATAATGCAAAAGATTTATCAGAAAGGGTGGATCAAGTTCACTGAGGAGCCCGAGGCCGCCGATGTCAATGTGGTCAAATAGTTCTATGCTAACACCGAGGACAAGGCACCTTTCAACGTATTTGTGCGGGGTCGATTGGTCCAGTTTAGTACCGATGCCATCAACATGTATTATCAGTTGCGGGTGCCTCGAAAGTGCCAATATGCTCACTTGAGGGATTTCGATCCTGACTTTGAGGCTGTTCTTAAAGAAATGACTAAGTCGGGAACAATGTGGATCAAGGGTAGGAAAGGAGGTACAATTTTTCATAACAAAGATCTCAGCCGATATGGGAAGATTTGGTACGCTTTCTTATGTGCAAAATTATTGCCGTCCACGCACACCTCTGACGTCATTAAGGAGAAGGCACTACTTCTATATGCTATTGTGCAAGACTTCATCATCGATGTCGGGGCCATAATTAGTTTTTCCATTCGCCGATGCTTGCGAGGTAATTTTTTGGGCGGCTTGCCACACCCATCCCTCATTTGTGGGTTTTGTCGCCAAGCATGAGTTCGATGGTCTAATGATGAACCGACTCAGATGTCACTGCAGCTACTAGACAACAGAATAATCGCACGGTATTCAGTGTGGGCCGGAGGTGAATCACATTGGCGAGGTTTAGGTTTTGTATTTCCATCAGCTTCAGAGGATGAAGCTAACGCTGAAGACACCTCGGATGATGAGGACGAGACTATGGTAGAGCAAGGGACTGAGGTGGAACCATCTTCTGACGCCATATCTAACCCTTAGTTTCTTGCATTTCAACAACACATGTAGGAGCACAATAAGGCAGCACGAAGGGAGATGAGGCAGCTTGCAATGTGACAAGACCATATGTTTGATGCAATGAACATGTCGTTCGCATCTTTGAATATGACACTCCAGAGCTTTAATCCAGCTGCATAATTTCCATATCAGCAACCCATGCCAATGCCAAGGTTTCCACCAAGTGACTCTGAGGGAGAAAATCAACCACCACCACCCCAGACTTAGGCAATTACAGGGAAGTCCTCACTCATTTTATTGCTATATCCATACAATGAGGACATTGTTATTATTAAGTTTGGGGGAATTAGTTTTATTCTGCATTTTATGTTACATGCATATTGGCATTAGTTAGGTTTGCATTTAGTATTGTATGTTAGTTTTGCATATTAGTTTTAGCATTTATGTAATCATATAGTTGCATAGTAGCTTAGGTGCATTTTTAGTTTTATTTTGGTTTTATGTTTGCATTCGTATTATGTTTGACTTATTAAAAAAAAATAATTAATTTAGTTAGCTATTGTGTTCGTTTTGCATATGTCTAACAGTGTTGCAGCATGTTTATTATGGCCAATGATGAAATTGAGATGAAGTAAACAAATACAATATTCAGTAGTAAAACTAGGATGTAGTTTTGAATCATGACTCGGATCTTGTGCTTGTTTGAAGCTGGTATGAAAAGGGTAGCACGTAATACGTATATGTTGACTGATTGGTTTAAATCGATACATAAATAGTTTCTAAAGGATAATGCTAGTATAGATAAGAGAATGATAAGAATAAGTAGTGAAGATAACAAATTAGGTAAGAACCTAAGTTTGGGGGAAAACGTAGGGTGTATAAGCTTCAGAAAAGAAAAAAAAGAGAAAAAGGAAATGGAAGCGAGTTGAGTCTTGTGGTGGGTTGAGGAGAATTACTCCCCATAAACACAAGCGTGAGATAGAGCGTAAAACGCACTCACCAACCATCTATAAAATAAAATAAAAAAAGAAAGAAAAGAAAAGAAAAATAAAGAGAAGACGGGAAATAAGGGTAAAGAGCCCCCGTCAATGAAAAAAAAGAGAGAGCACAAATACCCTATTCGGACCCCTAATCTTGGTAATTGTTTGATTTGAGTTGGAACTTGTTTGTTTTTTTTGTTAAAATTTTCGAGTTTATTCTGTATGAATCCTAATAAGAGATTGGTTATGTGTTGAATTTGAATTTAAATCAGTTAGCATTAATGTTGACCACACACACACACGATATTAGTGATGATACGTATAAGATTCAAGGAATTGATTAGAAGCTATTGGTGGTTTTTATTATGAAGTATTGTAGTGTGTGCTTAATTGTTCTAAGGCTGAAGGAAAAAGTTTGATTATGTGATACTGCTGGATTCAATGTCATTTAGTTAGATACATTACATATCATTGCATTTAATAGCATGTAGTTGTTTTGTGCTCGAGGACTAGAACAGTTTAAGTATGAGGGATTTTGATAAGTTGATTTTATATCCGCGAATCGATGTCCATTTTAAGCATAATCGTTGTAAATTCTTTGCGTTCATGTTCATTCTTACTTGTTTCTTGTTATTTCGTGTGTAGGGTGGTTGGTTTGGTGAATGATAAGAAAAGGAGGCGTTTGGAGCATAATTGGAGCTAGTATAGAAATTTGCCAAATTCAGTTAACAGGAGGGTAGCTCGTCGGAGCGGGCCTCTTTTGCCTATATACCCGGGGGGTCCCGAATTCTGGGCACTACTGGCCTGGTTTTGTGACGAATGAGATTTTTGTAATTTAATCTTATTATTTATTGAATTAAATAAATATTTTTGATGATTTAATTATTAGATTAAATAATTAATTGATGCAATTATGATAGATTAATGTAATGATATGTGTTATATTTATTAAATTAATATAGAAAATTTTATTATTCAAAGTTTGTAATTATGGGAGTTTATTAAATTAAAAGAAATATTTAATAAGCCTAATGTTATTTTAATTAATTTAATAATTAATTAGAGATTTAATAATTTGAAATAATTAATGAGAAAATTAATTATGTGATTATGTAAATTAATGATAAATTATTATATTTTATTGGAATCAAATTAAATAAGATGTTTGAATTATTGTGTAAGGGTGTGACATGATTTAAACCATAGTATAAGAAGTTTAATTAAATTAAATGGTTTTGAAAACTGTTATTGTTTACCAAACATAGCCCTAGGGGGAGTTAATAGCAGTTACCCATGATTGGGTAACTGACCTCAATGCGTCAGTTGCTTCCTTTATTACACGTCTTCTTCTCTTCATTTTTTTCTAAGTTTAACAAGGAAATCACAGAGACAGAGAGAAAATTAAGAATTTGAGGGAATTTGTGAGTTGTTGATTGATTGAGAAAGTTTCATCTCTCCTATCTACACTAAGCTGTGAGTAATTCTCTCCAACCCAATTCTCAATTTTACGTCATTTAAAGTTTCCATGAAAATGACTCCTAAGTCTTCTGTAAAATCTCTGTAATTAGGAAATGGTATGATTATGAGTTTGTATATGTGTTAAATGTTACCATATCGTATTTGATTATGTATATTATGTAAACCATATCATCAGTATCATAAAACCTGTCGTATATGTTGCTCAAAACTTACAGAGTATGGGTTATGGCCATATGGCCCTTATATGTAATCTTAATTTGTCAAACATAAATGTTTTTGTAAAATTCCCACTCTTATTTGATTATGCATGTTGATACGAAGAGACCAAACCTTAAATGAACGGATTCGGTGTTATAACGAATCCGTAGTATTAATTTTCATGATTTATGTTCAAAACCTTCAAGAACAGTGAAAATTACATATTTTAATTATGTAATTATGTGTTTTAATGGGTTAAAATAATTATATAAAAGTTGGGTAGTGATTATGTATGAATTATATCATGTGGGTATGTCTAAATTTGTGTAGAAAATAAGAAATTGGTAGAAATTGGCATGTTCTGCAATTTTTCATGAATCGCAAATTTTGCAAGCGGCATGGTATATGCCACATGTCACTGGCTACTCGCTTAATTCTCGCATGCTTGTATAAGCGCATTGAAATAAGCAAAATAAGAAAGAACCAATACAACAGTGAAGTAAATGCAGCCACTCTCCAGAATGTTCAGAAATGAAATTTTAAAAATGTTCAAGTCAACTAATGTGATAGCAACTTAATTTAAAGAACATAGAAATATGTTAGAAGTATAATGAGATGATAAAATAGATGTTTAGCATGTAAATAATATAATTGCATGTGGATTGAATTATTGAATACATAATTAGCTTGTTATTCATGAAGTGTAAATTATGTGACAATAAGTGTAATAAATTGACTAAGTATAGTCATAATTGAAAAAGTTAGACAAAAAAGAATGAACGTTTGATGATTAGTTAAGTTATAATTAACTGGTTTTGTGAATGTAAATGGTATGTAGGATTAAATTCAAGGAACGTGTTTAATTAACGTGTAATCTACGCACAAGGCAAGTTTTCTAACCCTACTTGTTATCATTATTCAAGTTTATAAATCAAGTTCATTTGTTATGTTAAAGATTTACTATCTTTTCAAAGTATGATTCTGTTATACAATAATTGTTCTATTGTATACCTATTGAAATTTTTATTCATTATAAATATCATTTATTGTTGAACCTTGTTAGACTAGCGAATCCTTATTGATTCAACTAGTCCATAGTTGATGAACGTTCTAAATTCGGAACCCTTATTGATTTATCCAAACCAAACTTCCTTTGGTGCGGACTCTAATGTCAAACTGAGATGAACAACCCTACAAAGAGATTTACTTATGCGTTAGCGTTAAGATATTGTGCACAATATGATACTAAGGGCTGATCCCCCTAAGTACGAGAAGAAGAGTCCATAGTCTTATGACTGTTAAAGATTTCAAGTACAACCCTTGATAACCTAGGACATAGTTCAAGGTCTTATGACCCTCAGAAATCTTTTGATTCTTGTTATTCATTCTTGATTCAAAAGTTGAGCTTTATTTCAGAAGTCTTTGATTCACTCGCATGTTATTATACATTATTATTTCATTATTTTACTTATGGGCAATAGTGCTCACTCTTGCGTAATAATAACATTGCAGTTAAGAACGAAAGGTCCGACGAGCCTTCTACTAGCAAAGGCAAGGGCAAGATTAACAAGTGATGAAGACTTGTTGTTTTATATGATGATGTATTTCTATTTAAGACTTAAGTTAATGATGTTGTTTAAGACTTATTTGTTTATGTTTCCGCACAAATGTTTAAGGTTAGTATGACCTGGGATTATGTTTATTATTCAGATGTTGTAACCCCATAAGGGGAAGATTTATTTCTATCTATTGCATGGTTTGCATTTATTATGGGTAGATAGATAGATGTTATTTCAGATGAGTGAACACCAAATCAAGTGGAATCAAGTACTGGATTTGGGGGTGTCATAGGTTGGTATCAAAGCTGTAGGTAATGAACCTTAGGTGGGGGAACAACCTTAGGTAATAGCCTGATAGGAAGAACATAGTAATGGAAAACTCTTATCGAGTTCTAGGAAATGAATTTTTGTAATTCATTGAAGATAATAAACGACTTTATGTGCTTATGTGTTTAAGTATGTGCTCACTAGTACGACTTAGTAACTAAAACTCGAAATTTTGTTGTCAGGATGTCGGATGTTGGAGAAACTAGTTGAGCTGGGGAGGAGGAACCCCGAGTACCTACAGTACCTACAGAGGAGGAGCCCCAAGACATTCATGTCGTTAGGGAACAGTTGGTACAGAGGGAGTCATCTCGGTTGATCACCATTGTTGGTCAGGAGTATGAACCTGAGACTGATTTTGAGGAGGATCCTGAGGAGGAATTTGAAGAGGAAGAGGAGGAAGAGGAGTTTCCACAACACTCCATTGATGCTGAGATGTACGACGCGTTATACGATCGTAACGTAGAATTACGAGACGATGTACAGGATCTGACTGAGCGGGCTATTATTCAGCAGATTACTCTAGAGCAGAAGGAGAGGGAGATTTCGACTCTTCACTCCCGACTGGGAAATGTAGAATGGGATTTGGTCCACGAGAAGGGTCAAACTGAAGATAAGATCGAGGAGATAGAGAAGCTGAAGAAGGAACTAAAGGAAAGCTCTGAAAGGCTGATCATAGCAGAGGAAGGCTGGGTAAGAGAGTCATGTCATGTTGATCTTGTAGAAGAGGACGGTCGTGCAAAGAAGGCGAAGCTTGGGGAGACATACTCTACACTTAATCATACAATGGATGAGGCCCAGGATCGAGTTTTGAGGTACCCCATCCAGTTCGAAGGACTTCCATCGTACATGCTGGATCGCAAGACGATGTCTCGTATCATGGAAGAGGAGCGTAACAAGGCTATTCAGCGCCTTGACAGACAGTGATAGAATTTGTTTAATTATGTGAAAGACTTAATTGGTTTTTATATGTAAATTCCGATGTGTTATGAACGAAGGAATATTTTAATATTTTAAATCCTGTGGATTCTTTATCTCAAGATAGATGATGTAAATAGCAGTAATGCTATCGTTTGATGTTAAAACTTTTGGTTTGAATGAATATATATCAAGTTGTTTGAGATAATGTGTTAAATAATTATATTAAATTGTTGAGTTAAGTCTTAACTATTTAGAGAATTTAATAGAGATTTAATAAGCATATATTTTTACAGAAATATGCCGCCACGAAGAAGACAACAACGTCAACCAGCTCAAGAAGAGTCTACCAATAATAACAATAACGCCAATGCTAATCCTGTTCAGCAATTGGTTAACTTACTAGCTGGAGCAATGAACAATCAACCTCAAGCTCCACCAAATACTACGTTTAAGGATTTCAAGGCGGTGGGACCGTCGGAGTTTAAAGGTTCCTTGAACCTAATCGAGGCTCAAACGTGGTTTATGGAAATGGAGAAGGTTTTCGACGTCGCTAGGGTTAGAGAAGACCAGAAGACCACTTTTGCAACGTTTATGCTGAAGTCTGAAGCTAGCTATTGGTGGCAAGCAAACAAAATTCGTGGAGGTGAAGGTGTAATTACTTGGGAGAGATTTAAAGAGATGTTTTTTGAGATGTATTTCCCAACCAGCTCGCAGAACTAGATGGAGGTTCAATTTCTGGAATTGAAGCAGGGAAATATGAGCGTACCTGATTATGCAGCTAGATTAAACGAGTTGGCAAGGTTCGCCCCGTATCAAGTACACACGGATGAGAGAAAAGCCAGAAGATTCGAACAAGGACTAAAGCCTTGGGTATATAGTAAAGTATCAATGTTTCAGATAAACACTTTTGTCAGTAAGATCGAAAAGGCCATCCTCGCTGAAGGTGGAAGCGATGCGGTGACCAAGTACAATCAAGATCAGAAGAAGAAGAAGAGTGAAGGTGAAGGAAATAATAAGGCTAGTGGAAGTGGCACAGGAGGTGGTAATTTTAATCAGAAGAAAAGGTGGAATGAAAACTCATCATCGGGGAATCAACAAGGAAGTCAGAAGAAAAGAATCGAAGCATGTCCGACCTGTGGGAAAGCTCATCTGGGAGTTTGCATGAAGGGAAAAAGAGTGTGTTACAATTATGGTCAGGAAGGCCACATAGCACCTAACTGTCCTAATCCAAAGAAGGGTGCTTGCTTCAATTGTGGTTCGAAGGATCATCTGGCAAGGGACTATCCTAAGAAAGGATCGGGAGGGGTAGGACCAGGAGGAAACCGGGGAAACAACAGTGGAAACACTTTGACTATCACCGGACCAACCGCAACCAACCGACCGACCGCTAGGACTTTCAACATGACGATGCAGGATTCAGTTCAGTCTCGTAATGTGGTGTCAGGTATCATTCCGATCAATAAAATTAATGCTTATGTATTATTTGATTCGGGTGCTACTTGTTCCTTTATATCCGATGACTTTGCTAATAGTTTAGATTTGCTTAAGGATGAGTTGGAATATCCCATGAACATAGAAATTGCGAATAGAGAGATAATCCATGTTAAGTACGTGTATAAGAACTGTAGAGTGGATATTAAGGGTAATATCATGAACGTAGATCTTATCCCTATTCAACTTGGGGAATTTGACGTTATATTGGGAATGGGTGGTTATTCAATTACTAACGTAATTGATTGCCAAAAGAAGCGATTAACCTTATGACTCCGCCAAAGGTTGTGTTTTATGGTATAGTAAGTCGCCTGAACAAGCGAGTTGTCGATGATGATGCAGCCGAAGTTATTAAGACAAATTTGTGTAGGATACTTAGCTTACATAGTCGACAGTTGAAAAGAGAATCCGAAAGTAGAAGAAATACCGATTGTGAGGGACTTCGTCGACGTATTTCCAGATGATTTACCAGGACTTCCACCAGATAGAGAGGTAGATTTCGTGATCAATTTGGCACCCAGAACTACTCCAATATCTAAGGCACCATACCGAATGGCACCAATAGAGATGAAAGAATTAATGGTACAACTACAAGAATTACTGGACAAGAAGTACATTCAACTGAGCGTATCGCCGTGGGGAGTGCTGGTGTTATTTGTGAAAAAGAAAGATGGATCGATGCGGCTCTGCATTGACTATAGAGAACTGAATAAGGTCACAATTAAGAACAGATATCCATTACCGAGGATCGACGACCTGTTTGATCAATTGAAGGGAGCGAGATACTTTTCCAAGATAGACTTGAGAAGCGGTTATCATCAATAGAAAGTAAGGCCGAGGAGGATGTATCAAGAGGCTGCGTTCGTAACGCGATATGGTCACTCTGAATTTTTGGTAATGTCGTTTGGTCTAACGAATGCTCCTGCAAAGATTTATGGGACTAATGAATGGTGTGTTCAAGCCGTTTTGGACAAATTCGTAGTGGTATTTATAGACGACATTTTGGTATATTCGAAAACCAAAGAAGAACACGAAGAGCATTTGAGATTAACGTTGTAGGTATTGAGAAGGGAGAAGTTGTATGCTAAGTTTTCGAAATGTGAATTTTGGATCGAGCGAGTACAATTTCTTGGTCATGTGATCAATAAAAATGAAATTTTGGTAGATCCATCTGAAGTAGAAGTCGTGATTAACTGGGATCAGCCGAGGACGCCATCGGAAGTACGAAGTTTTCTTTGATTGGCAGGGTATTACAGAAGGTTCATTCAAGACTTTTCCAAGATCGCAACTCCGTTATCGAATTTAACTCGAAAAGCTGTGAAATTTGTTTGGACGGAGAAGTGTGAGGAAAGCTTTCAAGAATTGAAGAAGAGGTTGAGTACATCACATGTGTTGTCTCTTCCGGATGATACATGAAATTTTGTTATTTATAGTGATGCGTCGCATAAAGGACTTGGATGTGTGTTGATGCAAAATGGCAAAGTCATTGCGTATGCATCACGACAATTGAAGGATTACAAGAAGGGATATCCAACCCACGACTTGGAGTTAGCTGCAGTAGTTTTTGCTTTGAAAATTTGGAGGCACTATCTCTACGGGAAGAAGTGTGAAATATATACATACCACAAGAGTCTGAAATATATTTTTACACAGAAAGACTTAAATATGCGTCAAAGAAGATGGTTGGAATTAATTAAGGATTACGACTGTGAGATTTTATACCATCCGGGTAAAGCAAATGTGGTTGCCGACACCTTAAGTAGAAAGGGTCGTGAGAAATTGATGAGGTTAACTGCTCAGAAGAAGCTAATTACAGAAATGGAGAAACTGGAGTTGGAAGTGAAGTATCCTATGGAGATTGATGAGAAGCTATTTCAGATGCAATCTGGTACAACTCTATTAGATAAAGTAAAGGAGGCTCAGCTTTAGGACGAAGAATGTAAAAAGGTGACAAAGAAGATATCTGAAGGAACTGAACCGAGATTTAAGATGGATAAGGAAGGAATACTGAGATTTGAAAGTAGAATTTGGGTTCCGCCAGTACAAGAGATTAAGGAAGAAATTTTGAGCGAGGCTCATAGTTCACGATATTCGATTCACCCTGGTAGTACCAAGATGTACCAAGATCTTCGACAACATTTCTGGTGGCCGAATTTGAAACGTGAGGCTGCAGAATGTGATGACAAGTGTCTGACCTATCAGAAAGTGAAAGCAGAACATTAGAGACAGAGTGGATTGTTACAACCGTTGGAGATCCCAAAATGGAAATGGGAACATATTACAATGGACTTTGTGGTTGGCCTTCCGACAACTCAGAAAGGCTATGACGCAGTATAGGTTATCGTTGACCAACTGACGAAATCCGCACACTTCCTTCCGATAAAAATTAGATTCAACTTAGATCAGTTGCCGATGTTATACGTAAAAGAGATTGTTTCGAGGCACGGAGTCCCGATGTCAATTGTTTCTGATAGGGATCCGCACTTTACATCGAACTTCTGGAAACGTCTACAGGAATGCATGGGTACGCAATTGCGAATGAGTACATCATATCACCCTCAAACAGACGGACAAAGTGACAGAACGATTCAGACTTTAGAACATATGCTAAGAGCCTATGTAATGGACTTTAAAGGAAATTGGGATGATCACCTACCATTAGTAGAGTTCGACTACAACAACAGTTACCACGCTAGTATTGGCATGCCGCCTTATGAAGCGTTACACGGCAGAAAGTGTAGAACTCCGCTTTACTAGGATGAAGTTGGTGAAAGGCAATTGCTAGGGCCAGAATTGGTACAACAGACAGCAGAAATAGTCAAAGTTATCCGAGCACGACTGGTAGCAGCTCAAGATAGACAGAAGAAATATGTTGATTCACATCGTAAGAAGGTTGAGTTTGAATCGGGTAGTTACGTGTTTTTAAAGGTCTCTCCCTGGAAGGGAAAGATCAGGTTCGGAAAGAAGGAGAAATTAAGTCCAAGATTCATTGGACCATTTGAAGTATTGCGTAGAATCGGAGAAGTCGCGTACGAGGTAGCCTTACCTCCAGCACTCGAGAATGTTCACAACGTTTTCCATGTTTCTGTGTTACGACCCTACAAAGCCGATTACAAGCATATAATTTAATACGAACCCCTACATTTTGAAAAAGACTTATCTTATGAAGAAATTCCTGTTCAAATTGTCGACAGAAAAGAACATGTTCTTAGAAATAAAGTAATACCTTCTGTTAAGGTAATTTGGAGGAACCACAACACTAATGAAGCTACGTGATAACTCGAAGAGAAAATGATGAAGAACTACCCTCATTTATTTACTTAATTTTGTGTAAGCGATTCTGGGAACAGAATCTTTGTAAGGGGGGAGAATGTAACGAGTCGAATTTATTGAGTTGTGATTCTGGGGACAGAATCCTTTTAAGGGGGGAAAGATGTGACGAATGAGATTTTTGTAATTTAATCTTAATATTAATTGAATTAAATAAATATTTTTGATGATTTAATTATTAGATTAAATAATTAATTGATGCAATTGTGATATATTAATGTAATAATATGTGTTATATTTATTAATTTAGTATAGAAAATTTTATTATTCAAAGTTTGTAATTATGGGAGTTTGTTAAATTAAAAGAAATATTTAATAAGCCTAATGTTATTTTAATTAATTAGAGATTTAATAATTTGAAATAATTATTGAGAAAATTAATTATGTGATTATGTAAATTAATGATAAATTATTATATTTTATTGGAATCAAATTAAATAAGATATTTGAATTATTGTGTAAGGGTGTGACATGATTTAAACCATAGTATAAGAAGTTTAATTAAATTAAATGGTTTTGAAAACTGTTATTGCTTACCAAACAAAGCCCTAGGGGAGTTAATAGCAGTTACCCATGATTGGGTAACTAACCTCAATGCGTCAGTTGCTTCCTTTATTATACGTCTTCTTCTCTTCATTTTTTTCTAAGTTTAACAAGGAAATCACACAGAGAGAGAATTAAGAATTTAAGGGAATTTGTGAGTTGTTGATTGATTGAGAAAGTTTCATCTCTCCTATCTACACTAAGCTGTGAGTAATTCTCTCCAACCCAATTCTCAATTTTATGTCATTTAAAGTTTCCATGAAAATGACTCCTAAGTCTTCTGTAAAATCTCTGTAATTAGGAAAGGGTATGATTATGAGTTTGTATATGTGTTAAATGTTACCATATCGTATTTGATTATATATATATTATGTAAACGATATCATCAGTATCATAAAACATGTCGTATATGTTGCTCAAAACTTAAAGAGTATGGGTTATGGCCATATGGCCCTTATACGTAATCTTAATTTGTCAAACATAAATGTTTTTGTAAAATTCCCACTCTTATTTGATTATGCATGTTGATACGAAGAGACCAAACCCTAAATGAACGGATTCGGTGTTATAACGAATCCATAGTATTAATTTTCATGATTTATGTTCAAAACCTTCAAGAACAGTGAAAATTACATATTTTAATTCTGTAATTATGTGTTTTAATGGGTTTAAATCATTATATAAATGTTGGCTAGTGATTATGTATGAATTATATCATGTGGGTATGTCTAAATTTGTGTAGAAAATAAGAAATTGGTAGAAATTGGCATGTTCTGCGATTTTTCGCGAATCGCAAATTTCAAGAATCGGTACATGGCAGTAACGTCATGGCCGTTAGCTAATTCTCAGGCCACCGAGTCATAGGGCGATTCTCAAGCCGCAGTGCCAAGAAGACTATATACAACAGTGAAAGCCATGAAATACCACTCTCCGTAATGTTCGTAAATGAAATTTTAAAAATGTTCAAGTCAACTAATGTGATAACAACTTAATTTAAAGAACATAGAAATATGTTAGAAGTATAATGAGATGATAAAATAGATGTTTAGCATTTAATAATATAATTGCATGTGGATTGAATTATTGAATACATAATTAACTTGTTATTCATGAAGTGTAAATTATGTGACAATAAGTGTAATAAATTGACTAAGTATAGTCATAATTCGAGTTAGACAAAAAGAATGAACGTTTGATGATTAGTTAAGTTATAATTAACTGGTTTTGTGAATGTAAATGGTATGTAGGATTAAATTCAAGGAACGTGTTTAATTAACGTGTAATCTACGCACGAGGCAAGTTTTCTAACCCTACTTGTTATCATTATTCAAGTTTATAAATCAAGTTCATTTGTTATGTTAAAGATTTACTATCTTTTCAAAGTATGATTCTGTTATACAATAATTGTTCTATTGTATACCTATTGAAATTGTTATTCATTATAAATATCATTTATTGTTGAACCTTGTTAGACTAGCGAATCCTTATTGATTCAACTAGTCCATAGTTGACGAACGTTCTAAATCCGGAACTCTTATTGATTTATCCAAACCAAACTTCCTTTGGTGCGGACTCTAATGTCAAACTGAGATGAACAACCCTACAAAGGGATTTACTTATGCGTTAGCGTTAAGATATTGTGCACAGTATGATACTAAGGGCTGATCCCCCTAAGTACGAGAAGAAGAGTCCATAGTCTTGTGACTGTTAAAGATTTCAAGTACAACCCTTGATAACCTAGGACATAGTTCAAGGTCTTATGACCCTCAAAAATCTTTTGATTCTTGTTATTCATTCTTGATTCAAAAGTTGAGCTTTATTTCAGAAGTCTTTGATTCACTCGCATGTTATTATACATTATTATTTCATTATTTTACTTGTGGGCAATAGTGCTCACTCTTGCGTAATAATAACATTGCAGTTAAGAACGAAAGGTCCGACGAGCCTTCTACTAGCAAAGGCAAGGGCAAGATTAACAAGTGATGAAGACTTGTTGTTTTATATGATGATGTATTTCTGTTTAAGACTTAAGTTAATGATGTTGTTTAAGACTTATTTGTTTATGTTTCCGCACATATGTTTAAGGTTAGTATGACCTGGGATTATGTTTATTATTTAGATGTTGTAACCCTATAAGGGGAATATTTATTTCTATCTATTGCATGGTTTGCATTTATTATGGGTAGATAGATAGATGATATTTTTACAGTGAACACCAAATCCCGTGGAATCGAAGTACCTGGATTTGGGGGTGTCACATGTTCGAACTCTGCTGGGACTTGGGAATTAGACTTTGCATGGCATATGGACTCTAATATACATGGGATTTCAGTCAAGACTTCATGTGGGATATATATGGCTCAACAAACAACGAATTAAGCATCATGCAAAGCAACTAACGAAGATTAATCACATATTTTCATAGCGAGCAACAGAGTGGAGATTTTGAAGAACGATCATATTAATTGCAGATTGAGACTAAAGTGAAGGGTGTTCTACGTTATTCTTCTACTTTAGTTTATTTCTGTAATTGAGAAGATGATATCTTTGATTTATTCAGTTATTATTTTGTTTATTATGAACTAATTACTTTTTAGGCTTAAGACGGATCTTTAAGTGGAACGATGGCTATGTAATCTTTGATTTCAGTGTAATAAGCTATTATCCGGTATATCTATATTAATTTGAGCTTGAATTTATGAATTGCTTGATCAACGATTCTTTGTGGACTTGTATGAATTTGAGAGATGAAATATGAGTCAAAACTTAGTTAATATAGTGTGTGTTCTTGATTTATGTGAATGAAAAGAATCTTGATGAATGTTAGGGTAGAGATTTGCTTGACATCGCATATACTCAGGAATAGAACTTGAACTTCAACCTTCTTTAATTGTAATTCACATAGAGATATAGTGAGTTAGTAAATTAAGGTGTTTAACATAATTCTATCTTAATTGTGGATTTGGGTTAATACAGTATTAGTGCATCGAGAGGTGGCTAGTTCTACATACGTGTTCTTGATTAATAGACTGGGATAGCGAGTTAAACTTGAATAAAGGTATAATAATCTGAGTGATGCTTAGAGTGAAGTCAAAAGCCTAATTCTCCATTATTTGTTTGAAAATTCAATTTTTAGTGTTTATTGATTGTGTTGTGATTTTAATAATCTTTATACTTAGTTACCAACTGAAAATTGATTAGTTTAATAAAATTAGGATTAATAGGAAATTGATAATTATGAGGTTTAAATTCTTACTAAGTCTCTGAGGGAACGATACTCTACTTACTATTATATTACTTGTTGACCACGTATACTTGCGTGCCGTGCGTAACTAGATTTTACCCAACATAGTTCATATAACAAGTATAAAGATTGAGTTCCTTACTCAATCAACATTCATTACTCAATCAACGTAGTCATAAGTTGACTTTAACATTTCATACTTTCAACATTAATATAACACAATGCTATTTGCAATAAATATTTCAAACAGTTCATCATCAAATTCACATAGCAAATAAGAACTGAAAGACTTACCTTGATCGTTGTTTACCAACAATAGGTTTAACGACTTACGGTTATTCAGACTTCACGTGCCCTGCACAATTATATAATCATATACATCAACTATTAGTCACATAGCAACGCATAGTAGTTGTAATGTAAACTTTATTCTATATCTCATAAGTCCGATGACATCAAACTTTGGATATGCTGTAAACATCATATTAACCTATTTTTAAGAGTTATTGGACACCTATTTTGGATAAGACAGACAGTCCAAAATAGTGTTCAAAAAGGGGCATTCAAAACTGTTTTTTATTCTTTCCTAGCTTTACCCTTTCTCGCTAAAACAGTCATAACTTTTCCGTTTCCAAACATTTTTGAGCGATTCTTGAGCCCACACGAAGCTAACTTCCGGGACTACAACTTTTATTCTTTGACGTTTTCAAAATTCTAAACACAGAATTTCAGAAAATTATTTCAAGGTGACTGCCCCGAGTTGGTTAGACAGTTTTGACGCGACTACTTTGAATGGTCATAACTCTATGCTCTGAAGTCGAAATTAGTTCGTTCCGGAGTCTATGAAAAGCTTATTCAGTGTTCTATAACATACCAAAAGCCCAGAATTTTATAAACAATCTAGCTAACTCCGAATTTTGTTTTTAGATCAGCAGTCCACTAGTTTTTTGGACTTCTCATTTTGGCATCCAAAACTTGCCTTGACTCGTTCCAACCCAACTTTCTTTACAAATAAGTCTTATTTAACATAATCAGACTCGTCTAAGGTCTCATCTCTATATCTCTAATTACAATTATTAGAACTCATTTACATAATTAATTTCAAGCCAAAATAAAAATAGTAAACTAACTAGTTTACTAACAAAACTTCCAAAATTCAAACTTTAACTAACAAACTAAATACAATATTTAAAATAATAACATTACCAAAAATTAAATAAGAAACATACGAAAAATACGAAGTTTCATAAACCGAATAATGCTTTCGACCAAGATTTAACTAAGGAGATCTTTATAAAAAGTCCTCCCACAACAAAGCCTTTCTCAAAATTGGAGGCCTTATTGTTGGTGAATGAAACAAAGGGTCAAGCACTTCTATTTATAGGTTTAGAAAAGGGTAAAGTTCTCAATTTAGTCGATGTGGGACTTGGTTTATACTAATTCTAATTAGTTTATACTAATTTTTCATATTTTTAACATGCTAAGTGTATTCATTCATCAAGAATTCGTTTCTTAACAAATTCGATCCGTTCAAGTTGTGTTGTTTTCGTTTTATAGAGGAGAACAACAATCATCCATCAATTTAAAGTTTCAATCACGAATTCATCATCAATTCTAGTCTCAACGTACACCAAAACACACATTACCATCAAAACCCAAATTCCTCTTCTTTAGCATAAATACATGAATTTGATTTCTGAAAAATCATTTTTAGATGACCATTGTGGGCCCAGGTGTAAAATTAGGGTTCGCATGACCTAATTAAATTAAATGCACAATTAGGGTTCCACGACCTCATTAAATGTGCAAATTAGGGTTCGCATAACCTAATGGAATAAAGACAAAAAAGTCAGAAATAAATGTGTTAGACCCGGGAGAAGCCTCCACGCGTCCCGAGGCAGAAAACTTGTGGAGGTGGCTCGTTTTGGCAATCGATTGAGGGATTGGATTGGTGGCTAGAAGGACTGGGCATTATTCTAATGACTAAAGGGTTTTTCTGGAAATTCCCTGAAAGCATGTACCTTGCACATGACTACTTTCTAGAAAACCCTATAAATACCCCATCCATTCCATTGGGAAGGGGACCTCTCTGGAGACACAAGACTTAAACTTTTTTGGTGACTTAAGGCTTGGATAGTCCACTTAAAAGCACTAAAAGGGTTTAG
This sequence comes from Panax ginseng, assembly GCA_020205605.1. Lineage (NCBI taxonomy): Eukaryota > Viridiplantae > Streptophyta > Magnoliopsida > Apiales > Araliaceae > Panax > Panax ginseng. The sequence goes on along the minus strand of CM035138.1, from coordinate 87,152,393 downwards.
ATACTCGCTCTCAACTCAAAGGACTCTTTTGATAGCTTAAGGCTTGGATATTCCACCTAAAAGCATTAAAAAGATTTGAACACTCTCTCAACTTGAAGAACTGAAGAAGGCTCTTGGAATCCCAATAACCCTAACACGGTTTTTGGATTCTAGTGGTTTTGTCACGCGTCATTGGAGTAATTGCCCACCTGTCGTTCTCCCCTCTTCAATCAATCAGTTAATTCCGTGTTCTTCGTGGATTTCTTTCCTCCTCAGCCAACACGAAACCCTAAACAAGCAAGGCACAATTTCCTTACCCACATTTCTTTGGCGACTCTGCTGGGGAGGTGTAGAATTCGTGAAGGGTATGCCCACAACTCGAAGTGGGAGAACAACAGAAAAATCCTCACCAACAAACATCATTAGCTCACCGGGTCCAGTTCCAAGGCAAGCAAGTCAAGCTTTCAAAGGCGTGAATCTAAATCTTAATCAACCCATCCTTGAAGATGCATCAGAAGGAAGTTCAACATCACCATACATGGCTGAGAAACAACCAGATAATGTCAGGTAGATAGGCACGGGAAGGCAAATCGAGGAAGAAAAAGGAGAGTAGGCAAATGTTGTGCAACTAGAGATGCTCAAGGAGTTGAAGGAAGCACGGGAAGAACAAGTGATGATGATGGCTATGATGCTGGAGATGCAGAGGAAGCAAGAGGAAATGGGAAATTTCCGCCAGCAGTTGATGCAGATTCCTGCTTTCAAGGCCATGTTCCAAGACAATTCACAAGGAGAACCGGCAGGAGTGGAGAATCAAATAGCACCTCCATTGATGGAGAATCAATCTGTCCCAATCATCCACTTGGAACCTCAGAATAGTGGTGACATGCCACCCCAAATTGGAAGTCAGCCAGCCTAAGACAAACATCATTCTGACCATTATCCCCGTATTTTCACAAGTGCAGATGCCAACCATCCCAAGCCTCGTTCAACGAACCGGCCCACAAGCACCACCGATACAGAATTTACATGATGCCAGCGTATATCAGCCAATTTCTGTACCACAGAGAGTCCATACCGCGAGCCAATATGTGACAAAGGATGATATGATCGATGTGATCAATCAACTTCACAGGCAGACATCCCGACCTTTGGAGTTAGACTTTACTCCACCTTACCCAGCGCATATTTGGAGACAACCCTACCCGGTAGGGTATATTGAGCATCCCCTGTAATTTCCAAAATATAATGGGGAGAAAGGAAATGCCAGGGAACACATTGCCAGGTTCGTGGAGTCAATGTCTCTGTGGTTAAGATATGATAAAAGGAACAATCACAATTTGTTGATGAGGGAATTCAACAAGACTTTGATGGATAATTCCTTCAGTTGGTACTACAACTTGGAGAATGGATCAGTCCATGATTGGGATGATCTAAAATTGCAATTTTTTAAGAAATGTTTCTATGTGCAGAAACAAGTAACCATCGTAGAGCTCATGCGATTCAAGCAGAAGCCAAACGAGGAGCTGTCAGATTACGTGGATAGGTTCAGGGCCCAAACACAGAAGTGTGTAGAACTAATTGAAGAAAAGAACTCGGTTAACATATGCAACAATGGTTCTTTAGACTCCTTCAAGCCCCACCTCATTACCAAGGCGTGTGATTCATTTGCGACCCTCTTATCTTTTGCACAAGACTTGGGGGGAATCATGACATTTCCCACCAGTCATGCGATGGATACATGGAAGAGCAAGAGGACAGCAACTGTGGCTTTGGTGGATTCTCAGTCAAAACCACAAGGGGCAAGATGGAGAAGAATGAGAAATTTGAACGAAATGGAGAAAAGTATGGGGACAAGTATACCAGAATGCCGGTTCTGGAGGCTATTTCATGCAGCGAGAAGGCGTTTAGGAGCCTATACGAACAATGGGTCGAGCACGGAGTTGTGAAACCTCCAAGGCCCCGGTTGGTTGTAACCGAAGAAATGAAAAGAAGACAGACTTACGTGTATACCATCAATCTGTGAGGCATTCCACTATGGATCGTTATACCTACGGAGGATATACCATGAGAAACTGGCGGCCGGGGAGATTGAACTAGGAGAAGAAACGTGCAACACTATCACCCATGGTGCAGTCCCGAAAGTCAAGAACTCAAATACTGGCTCTTTGTACCATTAAAAAAAAACTCTAAACTACAGATGAGTTAAAAAATCCACCCAAGATGGTGGTCCACCAAAAATGGTGGTTTAAGTCCTCAGGAGTATCCCTTGCCAAGTAATTAGATGACCAAGGGAGGAGGCACAAGAATTGACAAATTAAAAAAAAATCCACCCAAGATGGTGGTCCACTCTAAATGGTGGTCAAGTCCTCGTAAACTGCACTTGCCAAGAAATTGGACGACCCAAGTGATGAGGCACCCGATTTCAAGTCCTCGTAGACTGCATTTGCCAAGAAATTGGACGACCCAAGTGACGAGGCACCCGATTTCAAATCCTCATACACTGCACTAGCCAAGAAATTGGACGACCCAAGTGACGAGGCATCCGATTTCAAGTCCTCGTAGACCACACTTGCCAAGAAATTGGACGACCCAAGTGACGAGGCACCCGAGTGTTACACTTTATCATCAAAAGTGAATGAGGCACCTGACTATAACTCCTCGTAAGTTATACTTTCATCTTCAAAAGTAATCGAGGCACTTGACTAACAGCCCTCAGAAGTTATACTTTCAACTTCAAAAGTGATTGATGCACCTAAGTATAAGCCCTCAATCCCAAAAAAGTTACACTTTATCTCTAAAAGTGGTGAACGTTATGCTTTCACCGACAAAAGTAGATTTATTATATGAAACATTATGTTTTTCGTTAAAAGCAATTTTATTATCAATAAATTGACAAACTTTCACTTATACTTGAATGTTTTTTTTTAAATTTCTATAAAAAGAAAAAGAAAAAGAAAAGAAAAGTATAGATTCAAGTGTTAGTTTGTATGAAATAAATGTACATGATTTTCTGATACAGGAAATGGAATTTTTATTACGGAAGTTCATGATCTAAAGGTCATGATCTATCGAATTGAAGAGAGAGGAATGCCTAAAGCATGGTCTTCGTGGCTAGCAGGCCTTCGAGGCTATCAGGCCTTTGAAGCTATCAGCAGGTCTGCGAAGCTATCAGAAGGTCTTCAAGGCTATCTTCCGGTCTTCGATGCTATCAGGTTTTCATGGCTATCAGGTCTTCGATGCTATCAGGCCTTCCAAGCTATCAGCAGGTCTTCGATGCTATCATGCCTTCGAAGCTATCAGCAGGTCTTCGATGCTATCAGGCCTTCGAAGCTATCAACATGTCTTCGAGGTTATCAAGCCTTCGAGGCTTTCAGGCCTTCATTGTAAGACCCCAACTTTTTAATAAAGATGATTTTTCTATAAATATCATTTTTGAATAATATAGGATGAATTTGATATAATGTTATAGTTGTGGGTATTATTTACAAGTTTTGCAAAGTATGCAAGTTGTTATATAATATTCGATTGGTCGGGGAACATTCATTTTAGCAGGGAATATTCGTACAACGACACAATCATTGGGGGACCCCACAACGGAATTATTGTCGGATTGAGAAAACGACAAAAATACTTTATGAAAATAACGGCGGAAGTTTTACCGTTAACTATTGAAACACCCGGTGTTAAAAAATGCGATGTCTGGCGTGTTTAAAGAGCACATAGTATTGATTATTGATGCTTATGTGAGAAGTCACTCAATTTTATTCAATTATTGCTACAATAATTGCTGCATAGTATCTCACGTTATTTGATTCAATTATTGTCAATATTTTATTAAATCAATAATTGAGACGACAAAGTTATTAATATTATTATTTACAATATTAACGATGTCTAGAAGTTCTGCCAAGGAGAGGTTTGGTCACCTAATTGCGCGCCAATAGGAAAAAATCCTTATTGGCAAGCCCCCTCTTTCCTGGGAACGACCTGGTCGATTAATATTGTAAATTGTAATAATGATGATAAATGTTGTTAAAAATATTGAGAGGATTTTTATGAAGTATATGATGTTATTATATGGACCCCCATTTATCCATTTTTTTAAAATAATCGGTAGAAAGGGGGAGGGAGTACATTACGTGAATGAAAGGTAAGTATATGATGTTATGTGGGGCCCACATGTGGGGCCCACATATGAATTATGTTGAATTGTCAGAAAGGGGGAGGGAGTACATTACGTGAATGAAAGGTAAGTTATATATATATATATATATTATATGTTGGGTGGATAGTTATATATATATATATATATATTATATGAATATTACATGTGTATATATATATATATATATATATATATATATATATATATATATCATATGATTAATTGTGTGTGTGGGTGTTTGGTGGAGATATTAAGCAAATTTTGGTGGAAAAATTGTTAAGCCTTTTTAGTAAGGCAAAGGTTATATATATATATATATATATATATATATATATATATATATATATATATATATATATATATATATTATTAGTTTTGTTTTTTATGAAAAATAGAATATATTATATTTTATTGAATATTATATTAATATTTTGAAAATTAGGCGACTGAGGAAAATTGTTTCGCCATCCGTGATTCTTCAATTTGTTTCGTTCGAATAATTACTGTTGGTCTGTGATAATTTTTCTAAATAGTATCCTTCCATTCTCCTATAAATAGAAGCTCATTCCTTCATTATTTCTTACGAATTCACTGAAACTCTAGAGAGAGAAACTATAGAGAGAAAGAAGGAAAGTATTTTGCTACTTTACTACTCCTATATCCAATTCTTTTACGGTAAGGGGTATTATTTCTTTTGTATTCGTGAAGAGAACTTTTGTTATTCCATTATTCTTTTATTCGGTTGGAATAACCTGTATACGCGGGCTACCCTATACTTGGTGAAATTCTTATGTTATTCAATTCGTTATTATTCTGTTGGAATATCCTGTCTGTGCATTTTACGTCGGACCTGATTACGTCTTTATTATTCTGTTGGAATATCACATGCATGCGTTTCTGGCCGGACTGGTTCCGTTAATTATTATTTCATTGGAATAACTTTTATGCGTGCGGTCTATCGCATGCACGGTGATTTCTTTTGTTATTCCATTCCTTATTATACTCGGTTGGTTAAAGTTTTGACTTCTATACTCCATGAAATTAGTGGAATATCCTTGATATTTGCGCTTTATCCAAAGATCTTTTCATGGAAATATTCTTCCGAGCATTCTTGAATTTTACTCTACAAAAAAGATATCATGATGACAATTTGGACGTTATTGGTTTCTGGATAAATTAATTCTTGAACTTGTTTTATTGAATTCTTATATCATTGTCATCATCCTCATGTTTATATTTTGTTGAAAGTCATACGTGGCCTATAAGCGCATAGATGGACTTGGTATGATTATGACCGAGGGATTATTGAGTGTAATCATGGACCGTAATGTTACAAATGATGTGGAAAAAGTCCTCATTGGCCCGTAGTGCATTGATGGATAGTTGTTGGCATGATCATGACCATTAATGAATACACGAATGTCCTTGGCCCGTAGTGCATGGATAATTTGTGGTCGTGATACTAAAGAATATCCTCGCCGTAGAGAAGTGGGTGATTTGATGATGTGGATTATTTATTGTTGAGTCTCAAATTATAATGATGATGAAAAAACCTTTTAAATCATAAAAGATAATAGATTTTATTTTTTACTTGACTCTTTTAATGGATTGCTTGTTCCGCTGCAGTTAAACTTGATGGTTGTTATATTGTATCAGTTTAACACTATTGAAGACTAAGAATAATTTATTCTGCTTTATCTTAGTCATAATATTTCTTACTGGGCTAGTTGAGCTCACCCTTTCTTTCACTGTTCTCTTCAGGAAATGAGAATATAGCTGGGACGAGTCGGGGAACGGAGTGATGGTCCAGAGGATAGCATTAGTAGTCGTCACTATTATGTGAAATAGTGTGTTAATAATTGTATTGAGGACTTATTTTGAGTTTTAATACTGTCTATAAGACAATGTTTGTATTGAAACTTATAGCTTATGTTGTATATTTAAAGATTGTATTTGTATTCTGTACCATGTATTTGGCGACTCATAATAGGTGATGTATACCTATTTTGGGGGCGTCACAGTTGGTATCAATGCTTAGGGATATGATCCCTGGCTAAGATGTGAGACTAGAACTAGGAGGGGAGAGATGGGGAATTCTTTCGCTAGTGTGACCTACCTAATGTTATTTGGTATTTAATTGGTTGGTCAGAGTATAGAGATAATATGTTACATGTCAACTAACCCTTGTTTTGTGGCAGTATCTGAAAATGACATCCGAGAATTTTGAGAATAGCAATGGAGCACAAGAGACCGTTGAGTCTCCACATATCAATAATCAGGATAATGTGCATCAGGAAGGCGATAATCCTCATGCAAACAACAACACTGACCAAATAATGAATAATGGATTGTTCATAGGCTTTATGCAATTCATGCAACATCAGGCGAGAGCGGCTCCTGTCCAAAATGTAGGTGGAAACACTAGAAACTCTCGGACGGTTACCGCTAAACAGTTCAAGGAGCTGGGACCATCGAAGTTTATTGGAGAGCCAAAACCACTAAGGCGGAAGCATGGATAAAGCAGATCACCAAGATAATTGATGTCTTGGGATGCTCCGAGGAGCAAAAGGTTCCCTTCGCCACCTTCATGTTGCGTGAAGAGACAGATTACTGGTGGGAATCTGTAAAATGTACCCAGCCTGACACATTCAAGATGTCTTGGGAGAAGTTCCAAGAGCTATTCAACGACAAGTACTTTCCCGAAAGTATTCGTCACATGAAAGAGGTGGAGTTTATCAAGTTAGAGCAAAACAATATGACCGTGTCGCAATACGAGGCTAAATTTGCGGAGTTATCCCGGTATGTCGCGAATGTTTTTAAGAGGTTTGAAACCGGAGATACGTCAATATCTTATTTCTCATAAAGCGTGTTTGTACTCGGATGTTGTAAATAGGGCTCGATTATTGGAGTATGATAACGAAGTCAACGCAACCAAGAGAAAGCAACCAGCAACATAAAAATACCGGTGGTATCATCGGTCATCGTGAGCGGTGACAACAAACGTGGAGAGAATCAACATGCGAAATGGTAACCACTTGGTGGTAATCATGGCGGTGGAGAAGTAAAATGGACATTTCAAGAAAAGGAGATTCAACAATGATGGAAAGACGTCAAAGACCAAAGAACAAGTGGTTAAGGAAGGAGAACAACTACCTATTATATGCTTCAAATGCGGAGGGGAGGGACATATCAGTCCAAACTGCGCGATGCCATCGAAAGCGTGTTATAATTGTGGAAGAGAATGTCACCTAGCCCGATTTTGTCATTCACCGAAGAAAAGTTTAGCTAGGATGGAGGCACCAAAGGCCGTCCTAGAAAAGTCAAAGCCGATGGTGTAAGGGAGAACATTTGTTGTGACCTCCCAGAAAGCAAGGAACCCAAACGAGGTCATCACGGGTAAGCTTATCATAAACTCTAGCGAAGTCTATACCTTATTTGATACTGGTTCTACCCATTCTTTTATTTCTCCTACTTGCGCTCAACGATTAAATTTGACTCCGGAGAAATTAGACTTTGACTTAGCTGTTGAAACTCCGTTGGGAGAAACCTTCATTACATCCACTGTTTATAAGTCTTGTTTGGTTCAAATTAGTACCCTCACATTACATGTCGATCTTATTTCATTGAAAATACTTGCATTTGACGTGATTCTAAGGATTGATTGGCTAACTACTCATCATGCAAAAATTGATTATTTTCGGAAGGTTGTTAGCTTTCATATTCCTAACCAACCTATTATGCGAATTCAAACAACTAAACCATTAAAATCAATCAATGTCATTTCAAGCCATAAAGCTATTTGTTTATTGAAAAACGGATGTCAAGCTTTCTTAGCTCATGTCACGGATCTAAACAAAAATACGTCAGTTTTGAATGATATTTTTATTGTTAATAAATTCCCTGACGTATTACTTGAAGAACTTCCTGGCTTACCCCCAGAGCGTGAAATTGAATTTTGTATCGACCTTGAACCTGGTACAAAACCCATTTCCAAAGCCCCATATTGAATGGCTCCTGTTGAACTTCAGGAGTTAAAGACCCAATTGCAGGAATTGTTAGACATCGGTTTTATTCGTCCTAGTACTTCTCCTTGGGGTGCTCCTATTCTATTCGTGAAGAAGAAAGATGGGAGTATGCGACTTTGTATTGATTATCAGGAGTTGAATCATGTCACCATCAAAAATAGGTACCCATTGCCATGTATTGATGACTTGTTTGACCAATTGCAAGGAGCCAAATTCTTTTCAAAGATTGATCTTCGTTCCAGATATCACCAATTGAAGATTAGAACCGATGACATTCCAAAGACGACTTTTAGAACTCGGTACGGGAATTATGAATTCCTAGTCATGTCCTTTGGATTGACTAATGCTCCTGCTGCCTTCATGGATATGATGAACCGAGTATTCAAGGAATATTAGGATCACTTTGTGGTTGTTTTTATTGATGACATCCTTATTTATTCCAAAAGCCGTGAAGATCATGAGCAACACTTGAGGCTAATACTCCAAAAGCTTCGTGAATACAAGCTTTATGCCAAGTTGAAGAAATGCAAGTTCTGGCTTGAGGAAGTAGAATTCCTTGGGCACGTAGTATCAAGTCATGGAATATCTATTGACCCAGCAAAGATTGAAGCTATTCAAAGCTGGGAACAACCTAAAACAGTGATCAAAGTACGTAGCTTTCTCGGTTTAGCTGGTTATTATCGGAGATTCGTGGAAGGATTTTCTCGAATCGCTACTCCATTAACTCAGTTGACTCAGAAAGATACAAAATTTGGTTGGAGCGAGGAATGTGAGAAGAGTTTTCAAGAACTCAAGAGGAGACTCATTTCAGAACCTGTTTTGATAATACCATCTAGCTCGGAGGGATTTGTCATCTACAGTGATGCTTAGGGCAAAGGGTTAGGATGTGTTCTCATGCAACATGGGAAAGTCATAGCCTATGCCTCAAGACAACTCAAAGAATATGAGAGGAATTATCCTACTCATGATCTAGAGTTGGCAGCTGTTATTTTCGCACTTAAAATTTGGAGGCATTACTTGTATGGGGAGAAAGTGGAGAATTTTACAGATCATAAAAGCCTTAAATATTTCTTCACTAAAAAGGAACTCAACATGCGACAATGACGTTGGCTTGAATTGTTGAAATATTATGATCATACCATCCAATACCATCCTGAAAAAGCGAACGTGGTAGATGACGCATTGAGTAGAAGATCATATGTGTAAGACCCCGAATTTTTTTTTTATAAATAAAATGGAATTTCCTTTATTTATTATTTTGAAATAGTAAGGGTTGATTTGATTAATGTGGTTAGTTATGGGTAAAATAAGCAAATTTTACAAAATAAGCAAGTGGTTATAAAATATTCATTGTTGTCGGGGAATATTCGTTTGGTCGTGAAATATTAAATGATTATTTGGGAATATTAAATACGACGGTAGCGATCATTAGTGGGCCCCATAACTTGAAAGCGATTGGAGGAAGAAAGCGACAAATATAAGTTGTTTAAAAATAACGGCGTAGTTGTTACTGATTTAATTGTTGAAATACCGGTGGTTAAAATACAATAATATGCGTGGTCGCACAAGAGCGACACCTTTATTGCATGATATTGTTGAATTATTGATCCTTACATAAGAAGGCACTACTCAATAATTATTACGATGAGTTCTTATTCAATATTATATTGATTCAATAATTCTTTGCGTTGATATTTGGTATCTTTGTTGTTTCAATAATTATCATTACACAAGTATTTTCCATTATCAAATCAATAATTCATATTATTTGAATAATATTATCGAGATAACATTATTGGCGGTTCAGAAAGTTACATCTAAGGAGAGGTTTGGTCACCTAATTGCGGCGCCGATGAGGAGAAATCCTTATTGAAAGCCCCTCTTTCTCGGAAGCGCACTGGTTGTTAGTAATGTGATTCTATAATATTATTTGTGAATAATTAATTATTGATTTATATGATATTGATTTTATGTGGATATAGATGGAGAAAATTTTTAATGTGACAATTGTTGAAAATTAATATTTTATCTTTTTCTGATAAAATAATTCATTTAAATATATTATTTTAATAATATATTAACGGTGATATTTTTATAATGAATGTGGGATATATGAGTATATGAGGAGGTAGAGTATTTTGTGGCATTAAATGTTTAACACATGTTTTGTGTGTCGGTGGACACAATTCTTGACTGAAAATTTATTATAGACTATAAAATCGCCCGTTTATGGATTTTGGTCAATTTCTGTTTGGAATTTGGAAAAACTTTCTTCTGCAAAGTTGTAGAGAATGGAATTTCCCATGGAAAGTCGCAAGTTTTGAATTTTTCTGATAACCGAGCTATTTTCTATGAATTGTTGAAGTTTCGGAAAATAAAATGATTTTTATTAAATTATGGGTGGGACCCACTTTTATTCTAACACATGTGGGTCGCTAATTTGAGTCAAGGATGGTTTGGTGGTTTGAATTGGTAGGTAAGCATGCGTCGTGGAAATGTGTTTAATAAATAATATTAATTTATTATTTAGTCTCCTTTATGCGTTCTAACATTTTCCTATAAATAGAGGCTAAGTTAGAATTGAAAATCACACCGTAAAACAAAGTTTTCTCTTTCTCTCTATATTGTCGAGCGTATTCTTGTGAGTATATTTTGAGTGTTGCTATCACGGTGCGAGTTTACACAAGACTATATCTAGAAATTCGATCGAAAGTACGGTTATTTTGAGGTAAAGGATGTTATTTCTTTTCTTGAATGATATTATTTTCTTCAATATCATTATGCCAAAATATTGGTTGAACTTTTTATCAAATTTGGAACTTTTTCATGTCCGGGTTACTATTCATGAGTTACTATTCACGAGTACTATTCACGAAGCGTGAAGATGTTTTTTGTGAAATTTCTATCTTTTTTGTGTTGGGGTTACTTATTCACGTATACGACATTATTCACGATCTAAGACTATTCACGAATCACGACACTATTCAATAGAAAAATGAAAATTTTTCTTTTTGTCCAAGATGTCTATTTTGGCTACTATCTTTGATTGTATCCATGTTTTGATCGTTATTTTTGAGTTCTGCTTCAAAATTGTTTATTTTGAAGTATTATCGATCTTGGATAAAGCGTTAAACGAATCCCTAATATTTGTCCTCTATCTCCTTTGGATTCGTTCTTAAAATGTTTTTCATCATCCTCGGTCCTTAATGGTGATACTTGATGAATATCTTTGGGCTGTAGTGCAAAGATGAATGATTAAAGCGATGAATCTCTTTGGCGTAGTGCAAAGATGAGCAGTGTTGAGATGAACATGACCAATTGGTGATACAAATGAATATCTTTGGCTGTAGTGCAAAGATGATTAAAGATGTATATTGATTGTTATTCTGAGGGGATGAAATATTGATGATTGACTTTTAAATCTTAGAAGACAGTAGAATTCATTCTCTACGTGACTCTTCTAATGGATTCTTGCTTTCATTGCATTTGTTGATCTAAAACTTGTTGTCTATTGTATTCTATTAGATTTTTCCCTGTTGAAGACTAACGATAATTTGTTGTATATTATCTTAGTCATAATATTCTTTACTGGGCTAGTTGAGCTCACCATTTTCCTTGTTGTTCCATTTTTCTTCTCAAGAGGTGAGAACATAGCAGGATCGAGTCGGGGTATGGAGTGAAGGTTCTAGAGAGAGTTGTTTAGTAGTCCTCACTATTTTTGTAAAATAATGTATCAATAATTATGATGGGGATTTATTTGCGTGTGGATATTGTCTAGATGGCAATATCTTTATTTAAACTCACAGTTTATATGTTGTAATAATAAAGTTGTAGTTATTTTTGTACCATGTATTTGGCGACTCAGAATGGGTTGGGTGGAATGGACCTATTTTGGGGGCGTCACAATATGCAAGTACGAGTGCGATATTGTCAACGCAAAGGCCCATTTTGTGTGACTTGCAAAGGATGGAGATAGAGTTAAAGACTCCAGGGACCCATGTGATGATGGCGAATATACGAGTAGAACCATCTTTAATTGATAAAGTTAAAGCTGCTCAAGCTACAAACCTGGAGTTGATGCGTATGAGGAAGAAAGTGCAAGAAGGTGCTATGCCGGAAGAAAGAATCGATGAAGAAGGAATACTTCGAGTCAACTCCAGACTTTGTGTTCCTAACGACCCTAATTTAAAGTATAAAATCATGATGGAGGCACATAACACACCATTTGCAATCCATCCTGGGAGTACCAAAATGTATCATGATCTTCGACATACATTTTGGTGGGGCAATATGAAGAGAGAGATAGTGCTGTTTATCTCAAGGTGTCTAACGTGTCAATGAGTCAAGGCGGAGCATCAAGTACCAAAAGGTCCATTGCAACCACTTGAAATTCCAGAATGGAAGTGGGAGCACATTACCATCGATTTCGTTACCGGTCTTCCCAAGGTTTCTCAAGGCATAGATGCGATTTGGGTCATTGTTGATAAGTTGACCAAGTCTGCTCATTTCTTACCGATACGAGAAACTTATACACTTGAACGTCTTGCTCGTATGTACATAAACGAGATTGTAAGATTGCATGGTATGCCAGTATCCATAGTTTCTGATCGAGACCCAAGATTCACTTCAAGATTTTGGGTTAGTTTGCAAAAAGCTATGGGCACAGATTTATGATTTAGCTCGGCATATCATCCTCAAACGAACGGGAAGTTATAGAGGACGATTCAAACTCTTGAAGATCTATTAAGACTCTGTGTCCTTGACTTCAAGGGAAGTTGGGACAAGTTCTTACCGTTGGTGGAGTTTTCCTACAACAACATCTATCAAGCAAGTATTGGCATGGCTCCACTCGAAGCGTTGTATGGAAGGAAATGTCGTTCTCCAGTATGCTGGGATGAGGTGGGTGTAGCAACGTTGTTGGGACCAGAGTTGGTACGTATGACTACGAAAAAGATTCAAACGATCCAACAACGTATAAAAACCTCACAAGATCGACAAAAGAGTTATGCTGATGTTCATCGAAAGGATGTGGAATTCGATATAGGAGATCATGTGTTGTTACGTGTTGCTCCATAGAAAGGAGTTACGAGATTTGGAAAGAGAGGAAAGCTTAATCCTCGATTCATTGGCCCATTTTTAATCCTCGATCGAGTGGGAACAGTGGCCTATAGACTCGCTTTACCGCCAAGTATGTCTCGTGTTCATAACATTTTTCACATATCCATGTTACGTAAATATATGGAAGACCCGAACCACATTATTAAGTTAGAATCGGATGAAATAGCAGAAGATTTGATGTATGAAGAGGTTCCTGTTCAAATCTTGGATAAGAAGGAACATATTCTACGCTCCAAGGTTATACCTCAAGTCAAAGTTTTGTGGAGAAACCAAGATGTTGAGGAAATGACTTGGGAGTTAGAATCTGAAATGAAATCAAGGTATCCTTACCTCTTCAACATACCAGGTACGTATCCTAATTTCGAGGGCGAAATTTCATAAGAAGGGGAGGATGTAAGACCCCAACTTTTTAATAAAGATGATTTTTCAATAAATATCATTTTTGAATATTATGGGATGAATTTGATATAATGTTATAGTTGTGGGTATTATTTACAAGTTTTGCAAAGTACGCAAGTTGTTATATAATATTAGAATGGTCAGGGAATATTCGTTTTAGCAAGGAATATTTGTACAATGGCACAATCATTGGTGGACCCCTAGCGAAATTATTATTCGGATTGAGAAAGCGACAAAAAATACTTTATGAAAATAACGACGGAAGTTTTACCGATTAACTGTTGAAACACCGGTGTTAAAAGTATGCGATGTCTGGCGTGTAGTTGCGAAGCACCTACAGTATTGATTATTGATGCTTACGTGAGAAGTCACTCGGTTTTATTCAATTATTGCTACGATAATTCTTTGCATAGTATCTCACGTTATTTGATTCAATTATTGTCAATATTTTATTAAATCAATAATTGAGACGACAAAGTTATTAATATTATTATTTACAATATTAACGATGTCTAGAAGTTCTTCTAAGGAGAGGTTTGGTCACCTAATTGCGCGCCAATAGGGAGAAATCCTTATTGGAAAGTCCCCTCTTTCATGGGAACGACCTGGTCGATTAATATTGTAAATTATAATAATGATGATAAATGTTGTTAAAAATATTGAGAGGATTTTTACGAAGTATATGATGTTATTATATGGAGCCCCATTTATCCATTTTTTTAAAAATAATCGGTAGAAAGTTATCCAGTTTTTTTAATAAGGGTGGGGCCCACATATGGGGCCCACATATGAATTATGTTGAATTGTCAGAAAGGGGGGAGGGAGTACATTACGTGAATGGAAGGTAAGTTATATATATATATATATATATATATATATATATATATATATATTATATGTTGGGTGGATAGTTATATATATATATATATATATATATATATATATATATATATATCATATGATTAATTGTGTGTGTGGGTGTTTGGTGGAGATATTAAGCAAATTTTGGTGGAAAATTGTTAAGCCTTTGTAGTAAAGGCAAAGGTTATATATATATATATATATATATATATATATATATATATATATTTTATTAGTTTTGTTTTTTATGAAAAAATAGAATATATTATATTTTATTGAATATTATATTAATATTTTTAAAATTGGGCAACTGAGGAAAATTGTTTCGTCATCCGTGATTCTTCAATTTGTTTCGTCCGAATAATTACTGTTGGTCTGTGATAATTTTTCTAAATAATATCCTTCCATTCTCTTATAAATAGAAGCTCATTCCTTCATTATTTCTTACGAATTCACTGAAACTCTAGAGAGAGAAACTATAGAGAGAAAGAAGGAAAGTATTTTGCTACTTTACTACTCCTATATCCAGTTCTTTTACGGTAAGGGATATTATTTCTTTTGTACTCATGAAGAGAACTTATGTTATTCCATTATTTATTATTTGGTTGGAATAACCTGTATACGCGGGCTACCCTATACTTGGTGAAATACTTATGTTATTCCATTCGTTATTATTACATTGAATAATATCTTATGCATGCGTTTTCGTCGGACTGATTGGTCTTTATTATTACATTGGAATATCACATGCATGCATTTTACTTGGGACTGGTTAGATTAATTATTATCTCATTGCAATAACTACACTGCATGCGGTCTATTGCATGCACGGTGATTTCTTTTGTTATTCCATTCCTTATTATACTCAGTTGGTTAAAGTTTTGACTTCTATACTCCATGAAATTAGTGGAATATCCTTGATATTTGCGCTTCATCAAATATCTTTTCATGGAAATATTCTTATGAGCATTCTTGAATTTTACTCTACAAAGCAGTATCATGTTGACAATTTGGACATTATTGGTTCATGGATAAATTAATTCTTGAACTTGTTTTATTGAATTCTTATATCATTGTCATCATCCTCATGTTTATATTTTGTTGAAAGTCATCTGTGGCCTATAGTGCATAGATGGACTTGGTATGATTATGACCACGGATTATTCGGTGTAATCATGATTGTAATGTTATAAATGATGTAGAAAAAGTTCTCATTGGCCCGTAGTGCATTGATAGACAGTTGTTGCCATGATCATGACCATTAATGAATACACGAATGTCCTTGGCCCGTAGTGCATGGATAATTTGTGGTCGTGATACTAAAGAATATCCTTGGCCGTAGTGCAGGGTGATTTGATGATGTGGATTATTTATTAAGCTGAGTCTCACCGATAACAGTGATGAAAAAACCTTTTAAATCATAAAAGATAGTAGATTTTATTTTCTACTTGACTCTTTTAATGGATTGCTTGTTCCGCTGCAGTTAAACTTGATGGTTTTTATATTGTATCGGTTTAACACTATTGAAGACTAAGGATAATTTATTCTGCTTTATCTTAGTCATAATATTTCTTACTGGGCTAGTTGAGCTCACCCTTTCTTTCACTGTTCTCTTCAGGAAATGAGAATATAGTTGGGACGAGTCGGGGAATGGAGTGATGGTCCAGATGATAGCATTAGTAGTCCTCATTATTCTATGAAATAGTGTGTTAATAATTATATTGAGGACTTATTTTTAGTTTTAATACTGTCTATAAGACAATGTTTGTATTGAAACTCACAGCTTATGTTGTATATTTAAAGATTGTATTTGTATTTTGTACCATGTATTTGGCGACTCAGAATAGGTGATGTATACCTATTTTGGGGGCGTCATATTCATGGACTTCTTGGTTCTCAATAACTTCTTAATTTAAAAAAGAAGAGAAATTCCAAGAGAGAGTAAGAACGATTAGATCGAGGATTTTCAAAATATCCCAGGAGAGCTCCTCTAAGGTTCTCCCTTCTAGGGTTTTCTCCCCTAGAGGTTCCCTCTCCTAGGACTTTCATTTTTGAGGCTTGCAAAACATCAAGCCCATGAAGTGTTCGTATTCTTGGAATCAAGACTTCAACACTTACAATATTTTGCGCGATCATCTCACCAAAGGCGTGACTCATGCACAGGGGGCTAATGCTTATTGATAGATGGCATAGACACCCTCCAGAAAAAAGGAGCATTCACCCCAAGCAGTGATGAATGTGCATATAGAAGAACACTATGGTCCTATTGGATACGAATGTTTCTACATAGTTGGATGCAAGAAGAATGTCAGTTAACCACATAATCAGCATTCCCAAGTAGCTCGTCGATCCAATGTTGCTATTCTTGAAGGTGGTTAGATGAATCAAACAAGAAGTCATCCCAACCTCCACAAGCTGCTGCATATAGAAATAAGCCTTCCTTCTCTGGTGGAGGAAAAGTTGTATGGTCATAAGTCTGGACTTGTTTCCAAAAGACGTCAAAAAGACCAAAGGAGGGGATCCCTTCCCCAATCATTGAGAAACGGGGCCTCCTTGATTGTTCCCAAGTCTGCAGAATGTTCAACAGGGAGGGCTGCAAAAAAAAAATATTTCAGCATAA
This sequence comes from Panax ginseng, assembly GCA_020205605.1. Classification (NCBI taxonomy): domain Eukaryota; kingdom Viridiplantae; phylum Streptophyta; class Magnoliopsida; order Apiales; family Araliaceae; genus Panax; species Panax ginseng. The sequence goes on along the minus strand of CM035138.1, from coordinate 87,135,226 downwards.
GGGATCTAAAGAGAAAGGAAATGAGGCATTTGAACTTGAAGTGCTCATCATGGCAAAGAGGAAAGTCTAAGATTTTATCTTCAAAACACCTGAAAAGAAGAAGAAACAATGTCAGAAAGAGTACTGAATCACAATTATTTTTCTCCTAATTTTCGAAAAAAACTTCGGATGGCCAAAAGGCACCCTTCGGAGCCTTTTTTGGACTTATTATGGCATACATCATGGCCGTGGGGAATGATCTTTGTAGGGCTCATTGATATCTTCATTTTGATATATTATGGGTCCCAAGAATCCAAATGAGTCAAAAGTTATGATCAAAATAGTAGTTGCTCCTCCAAAACTTCATTTTTTTCATTTAAACTTCATTTTTCCCATAGGGTTCGGCCATGTTGCCTTAGGCCACCTAGGGTTAAGCCATGTTGGCTTCGTAGGGCTCCTCTCTAGCTTCGTTTTGATATATTATGGGCCCTGAAACTCCAAATGAGTCAAAAGTTACGATCAAAATAGTAAATGCTCTTCCAAAAACTTTATTTTTTTCATTTAAAATTCAAATTCCTCCATAGGGTTCGGCCATGTTGGCCTAGGGCCCCTAGGGTTCAGCAATGTTGGCCTAGGACCCCTAGGGTTCGGCCATGTTTCCTTCGACCACCTAGGGGTTGTTCTTTTCTCCCTTAAAAAAAATACATGTTGCCCTAGGACCCCTAGGGTTTGGCCATGTTGCCCTAGGGCCCCTAGGGTTCGGCTATGTTGGCTTCGGCCCCTAAGGGATGTTCCCTCTCTTCATTCCTTTGAAGTCATGTTGCTCTACCAATCAACTGCTAGGAATGAATGCTCCTTCGCCGCGAAGATTATAGCCTTTTTCTGATAAATTTCGAGGGAAAAAACAAAGATATAACTAAGGTGATGGGGCTCAAAAAACAGAATAAAGGCTACAATTAGCTAAAAAGACAAATAGATGAAGTAATCAAGAAGAATTCAAACATGTGGCAAGAACATAACAGGAAGCAAGGCCTACTCCGAAAAATAACATGGGGGTTCGGGAAGATGGAATCATATGCCTAATTTCGTTCATTGACAAAGTTATTGGCATGATGCGTCAAAATTGCAAAACAAGAAGATTATTCATATTAGAAGTTGAAAGATACCTTACACGATGAACCTTCGTAGCGCGATAATTGATCGAGTTTCCAAAAGATAAGTAGATATAATCTTACTTTTAAATAGAAATATATTAAAGTTATTATTTTCTAAATATAAAAGAAGATTTAATTTTATTCCCAACAACGGGTAATTTTCGAAAATAGATGATTTATATATGCATATATATATATATATATATATATATAAAATCTTTTGCTTTTAAATAAAGAAAGATTTGGTTTATTTCCAAAAATAAAGAAAGATTTGATTTATTTCCAAAACAAAGAAAGCTTTGATTTTATTTCCAAAATGAGATTAAGATTTGATTTTATTTTCGAAAAATAAAATTAATTAAGATCTGATTTGGTAAAAAAGTGAAAGATCTGATTTACCAAAAGAATGATTTTATTAGATTAAATTTTATTTATATTTGATTATGTTTCATTTTTTCCATTTCCAAAAAAAAATAAGGAAACAAATTTTGGGCAAGCTATGGAAAGATTTTTGGAGAAGTTCCCAATTTGTCCAAGAAAGAGCCCTGCTAGGTTTTGCCTACCTTGGGTTTAACCCTAAGAGTTTGGTTCCCTAGAGGTTCCCTCTACTAGGACCATTGTATTCAAGACTTATAAAGTGAAGCCCTGCAAAATCATTCAAAGGCTTACAATTTTCTTGCACGATCGTCTATTTGGGAATGCGACTCTCGCGCAGGGGCAAATGTGGGCCCAAGTGTAAAATTAGGGTTCACATGACCTAATTGAATTAAATGCACAATTAGGGTTCTATGACCTCATTAAATGTGCAAATTAGGGTTCGCATAACCTAATGGAATAAAGACGAAAAAGTCAGAAATAAATGTGCTAGACCCGGGAGAAGCCTCCACGCGTCCCGAGGCAGAAGACTTGTGGAGGCGGCTCGTTTTGGGAATTGATTGAGGGATTGGATTGGTGGCTAGAAGGACAGGGCAATATAGGCATTATTCTAATGACTAAAAGGTATTTCTGGAAATTCCCTGAAAGCATGTGCCTTGCACATGACTACTTTCCAGAAAACCCTATAAATGGCCCTTCCATTCTATTGGGAAGGGGACCTCTCTGGAGACACAAGACTTGAACTCTTTTGGTGACTTAAGGCTTGGATATTCCACCTAAAAGTACTAAAAGGGTTTGGATACTCGCTCTTAACTCAAAGGACTCTTTTGATAGCTTAAGGCTTGGATATTCCACCTAAAAGCATTAAAAAGATTTGAACACTCTCTCAACTCGAAGAACTGAAGAAGGCTCTTGGAGTCCCAATAACCCTAACACAGTTTCCGAATTCTAGGGGTTCTGCCACGCGTCGTTGGAGTAATCACCCACCTGTCGTTCTCCCCTCTTCAATCAATCAGTCAATTCCATGCTCTTCGTGGATTTCTCTCCTCCTCAGCCAACACGAAATCCTAACAAGCAAGGCGCGATTTCCTTGCCCACAACCATTATGAAATTATAAAATCTAATAACATATATAACATCATAACCCACAAATTCATTAACCAAAACTCCAATTTTAAAAGAAACTCAAGAACACATAAATTAGATTATGTACCTTTAATTCCTTAAGAAATAAAATTAACCTTATCAGTAAAATTATAATTTCTATTCAACCATTATAATCATAACATTATTTAACAAATTCTCACTCCTCTAATTTTATTATTTAATTAAATTAGAATATCACCATTATACTCGCGTAATAAAATACGTATAAATCCCATCTATTTTATCACACTTAAATAAACTATCCCATAACAATTTTCATCAAATATTTGTTTAATACCATAAATATTCATTTTATTCCATAAAGTTTCCAACTAAAATATTTAATGTACTTAATAAATATTTTACTGCGATTATACTAACATTTACATTTTCATGCAATATATTACCTTCTCACTTTATTAAATCAATTATACTTGTATTAATTCACTATTTTAATTAAGTGAATTGTTCATACTATTTATCAAACTTAACTCATAATAATTTCCATTGCCCACAAGGCATAACAATTAAAATTATATTATCTCATAACATAATTTTGACTTAATTAAATTAACTAATACTATTTAATTTCTTTAATAGTTTAATTAACTATTAAATCTCACATTCTCCAACATATGAATATATAATTCTCTTCACACTAAATCACATAATTCAAAATATATACACCTCATAGTAAGAATTTTAATTATTAAATTCTTATATTAATAACTTATGAAAAATCGGGTTGTCACGACTACCTGGAGCCCAAGTTGTGGAGTTACAACACAGATGAGATAGTAACAAAACTCTGCAAGCCTGGAACTGTCTGGAAAACTAACGAATTCTATGGCGAGAAGACATATTTCCCCCAACAGGCTTTAAGTCGCTACGACAAGGCTTGGTACGCTTTTATTTGCTCTAATATCATGCCAACCCGCCATCTAAGTGATGTCACAAGAGAGAGGGTGATTCTGCTTTATGCCATTATCACGGGGCTGAAGGTTGATGTAGGGGTTCTCATCTAGGAGTTAATTAAGAAGGCCATCCGGAGCAACACCATGTTGGGACTCCCCCACTCATCTCTAATAACCCGATTCTGTAAAAGAGCGGGTGTATTGTGGGAGATAGAAGGCGTCACTCAGCCTCCCATGGCTGTCATTGATCATCACGTCATCACCCCGATTTGCTGTTTGGGAAGGAGCGCAGTCTCACCCAAGGGGCGAGGGTTATTGATGACTGGGTAATATACCCATGAATTGGATATATTTGGACTTAAATTATTGTATTCTCAAGTTCTTTAGAAGCATTTTTATTGTGTTTAGTTGTTGTTTTGCAGATTCGGGAGCTGCAGGGGCATTTATTGGAGTTTCAAGAATTTAATGGCAATATGTAAATAATCGACTATAGCGCTGTATATTTGAGAATAAATTCTAAGGCAATGGCAAAAGGAATACTGGGTCTCATTAGCTTTGACTGGGACGCGCGTTGACTTTTTGGCTGACTTGATTATTGAAGGTGATTTAAAGCCTAATTGGATTGGGATTGTGGAAGATATAAAAAGAGGTTAAGTGCTAAAATTAGGGGCTATTCATTCATCTCTCTTCATTCATTCATTGGAGGCTACACAAGGATTACTTGAAGATTAAGGATTGGCTACAGAGTTTTATTCTTCTACTCCTTATTTTTAATTTGTAATTCTTTAAGGATGATTTGCAAATGATTATTGGTTTTTATTTCCGTTATGAACTAATTATTTAATTAAGATTTCAATTGAACCTTTTATGGCTATAAATTAGTTATTCAGTTTATTCCAATTATTTATGTTGAAGTGAATTGTTTATCATGCCTTGCATCTAGTGATTAATTATTTGGCCAGTAATTACCTTGTTACTCTAGAAGGAATTGAGAGAGGAATTCTAGGGTTAGAACTGGGCTTGATAACGTGTAACTTATTTATTTGCCACGATGAATAATTAGGTTTGTGAATTGAATGGAAATATACATTCACCGCATGTAACACATAAGGAATTGGAATTGTAGGAGTTTAATTCAATTGTTTTGCATAGGAATATAGCAAGATTAATCTGGATTAAATAGAAGTCAATTGATCACTTGAAAAAGGACTTTTGACATTTGAGAATTCCTGTTAACAATTCAGTAGGCATAATAATTGGGATAATTGGATAATTAATTTATAGTTCATAATTGGGGATATTGAAGTCTTAACCTTTATTTATTTGAATTCAGTCATAAAGCAATTTAGTTTAATTAGTTAATTTAGTTTTCTTAATTAGAAAAATCACGATTTGAGATTGTTTAAATAAAATTGATTTGGTTAAGAGTTAGTACTTGGTAATTTTTATTAAATAATTCCTTGTGGGAACGATACTCTACTTTCACTTTTATACTTGTTGACCGTGTATACTTGTACGTATTCATTGATTGCGAAATCAATCAACAAGTTTTTGGCGCCGTTGCCGGGGACTTTTTATTAATATTAATTTTATATTAGTTATAATCAATTCGGTCTTAATTTAAACGTTACTTATTTTTCTTCTTGGATTGGCAGGAATTCTTGTGCGTGTATGCACACTAGATCGAAGGCTAAAGAGGAACTTTTTCCGTATACAGACGACATCGAAAAGAAGTTCCGGAAAGTGCGTTTGAATAGTGAGGTTATACATTTGGAAGAAGAAGCGCGCATCACGAAATACCCGTGAACTTGGCAGAGAACGAACAGAAATCACTTAGGGATTACGCCATGCCGAATGTCACGGATTTGCAGTCGAGTATTAAGAGGCCGACTATCAATGCGAATAGTTTCGAGATAAAACCGGGAACAATTCAGATGCTACATAATACATGTCAGTTTGGGGGTAATTCGACAGATGATCCTAATGAGCATATCTTGAGTTTTTTGGAAGTTTGCGATACCTTCAAATTTAACAACGTATCAGAAGATGCTACAAGGTTGAGGATGTTCCCGTTTACTTTGAAAGATAAAGCATGAAGCTGGTTACACTCTTTGCCTCCTAGCTCAATCACCACTTGGGATGACTTAGCTCAAAATTTTTTAGCTAAGTTCTTCCCACCAGCGAAGTCGGCAAAACTACGGAACGATATTCACACTTTCGCACAATTTGATTCAGAGTCGTTATATGAGGCATGGGAAAAGTTCAAGGATATGCTCCGTAAGTTCCCTCATCATGGAATTCTGCAGTGGATGCAATTAGGGATATTTTATGATGGTTTGCACGTGTCCACGAGGTCTAGTATTGATACAGCAGCAGGAGGAGCGATCATGTCCAAGAGTTTTGATGAGGCATATCAATTGTTAGAGACAATAGCCACCACCAACTATCAGTGGCCCACGACGAGGTCTAATCATCCGAAAGCATCGGGAAAGTATGAAGTGGACGCGATGACAGCATTAACATCACAAGTTACCGCAATAGCTAAGCATATGGAAATATGGCGTCCACAAGCCACACAGCAAGTAACGATGGTTTGTGAGTTGTGTACTGGGGGTCATGCTACGGATCAATGTGCCATAAATTCTAAATCATCATAGTTCGTAGGAAACTATAATCGCTCAACTCAACTATATCCGACTCAAAATGCGTATAATCCAGTTTTGAAAATCACCCGGGATTTTCATGGAGTAACAATCAAGGTGCAGCTCAAGCACCTAGACAGCAAAACACCTCCGGATTCCAAAATCAAACTCAACAACAACAAGAAAGGAAACAAAGTTGGGAAGAAGCATTAGAAAAATTCATTAGAGCATCTGACAAAAGGAATGAGGAACAAGACAAGAAAATGAATCAAGTAGAGTTGACTTTGCAAAGCCATGGGGCATCGTTAAAGAATCTGGAAAATCAAGTGGGGCAAATAGCACATGCATTGAATAACCGTCCACTACGAACACTCTCGAGTGATACAGAAATAAATCCGGGCAGAAATGAGCATTGCAAGGCAGTAACTTTACGCAGTGGGAAGGATTTACAAGAAACAGTTAAGGATAAGGAAAAGGGGGACAATGCAACAGCTGAAATAGAAGAAGTTATGGAAACCGAGAAAGATAAAGATGAAATCGTAGAGCAGAATGCACCGGAACCAACTATCATAATGCCACCCATACCATATCCGCAGAGATTTCAGAAATCCAAGTTAGATAAGCAATTTTCAAGATTTTTGGATATTTTCAAGAAATTGTATATCAACATCCCATTTGCCGATGCTTTAGAACAAATGCCGAGCTACGCTAAGTTCATGAAGGATGTGATGTCAAAGAAAAGGAAACTGGGTGATTTTGAAACAGTAGCGCTAACCAAAGAATGTAGCGCAATTATCCAGAACAAGTGCCTCCGAAGTTAAAAGATCCAGGCAGTTTTACTATTCCGTGCGACATTGGTAATCAATTTTCGGGAAGAGCACTGTGTGATTTGGGGGCCAGTATTAATTTGATGCCATTATCAGTCTACAGTCAGTTTGGGCTCAAGGCACCAAAACCGATAAATATTAGTTTATTGTTGGCGGACCGATCAGTTACATATCCACGAGCTATCGTTGAAGACGTATTAGTAAGGGTGGATAAATTCATCTTCCCAGCAGATTTCGTAATCTTGGATTGTGAAGCAGATAAGGAAATTCCCATCATTCTCGGGCGACCATTCTTAGCAACGGGGAGAACTTTGATCGACGTACAGAAAGGAGAATTGACGATGCGAGTTGAAGATCAGCAGGTCACTTTTAATGTGTTTAAATCAATGTCTTATCCGAAGGAAAACGGTGAGTGTTTGCGGGTGGATTTAATGGATGAGTTAGTTAATCACAGGTTTTGCGGTAATTACTCAGAGGACCCAATAGAATCCATGTTGTTCGGAATAGACGACTATAGTATTGATGAGGACATTAAGCAGATCAAATGGCTAGACACATCATCATTCTACCGAAAAAATAATCAACCATTCAACATGCTGGATAGGCCCGAAAAGGAAGGTAAAAAGTGTAAACCCTCGATAGAATAGCCGCCGATGTTGGAATTAAAGCCACTTCCCTCTCATCTTGAGTATGCTTATCTAGGGAAAGATTCGACTCTACCAGATATTGTTTCGATAGAGTTAACTGACACCCAAAAGGAAAAATTGCTACGAGTTCTGCGCGAGTTCAAAACAGCGATTGGGTGGACTATAGCGGATATTCGAGGTATTAGCCCATCTTTCTGTATGCATAAGATTTTAATGGAAGAAGGGTCAAAACCAACCATTGAGATGCAAAGAAGGCTAAACCCCATCATGAAAGATGTGGTGAAAAAGGAGATTATAAAATGGTTGGATGCCGTATTATTTACCCAATCTCAGACAGTTCGTGGGTAAGTCCTGTACAGTGTGTACCAAAGAAAGGGGGTATGACAGTGGTGAAGAATGAAGCTAATGAGCTCATCCCGACTAGAACTGTTACAGGCTGGAGAGTATGTATGGATTACTGCAAGTTGAATAAAGCCACACGCAAGGATCACTTTCCTTGCTGTTCATTGATCAAATGTTGGAATGAGTTAGCGGGACATCAATTCTCTTGTTTGTTGGATGGATATTAAAAGGCACAATCAAATTGCCATAGCTCCAGAAGATCAAGAAAAGACCACGTTCACATGTCCATACGGTACGTTTGCATTCCAGCGTATGTCTTTTGGTTTATGTAATACGCCAGAAACCTTTCAACGATGTATGATGGCAATCTTCTCCGATATGGTCGAACATAATTTAGATGTATTCATGGATGACTTCTCCGTGTTCGGTGATAGTTTCAACTTGTGTTTGAAGAATCTGATCTTGGTGTTAAAAAGATGTGTAGAGACTAACCTAGTGCTTAATTGGGAAAAATGTCATTTTATGGTGCAAGAAGGGATTATTCTGGGACATAAGGTTTCCGCATCCAGATTAGAGGTGGATAGAGCGAAGATTGAGACAATTGAGAAACTGCCTCCTCCATCATTTGTAAAAGGCATTCGAAGCTTCTTGGGACATGCAGGTTTCTACAGATGCTTCATTAAAGATTTTTCAAAGATTTCGAAACCCCTATGTTCACTCTTGGAGACAGATGTACCGTTCAAGATGGATCAGTAATGTATCGAGGCATTTGAGGTATTAAAGAAGAAGTTGGTCTTTGCTCCAATCATTTATAGCGCTTGGATTGGTCTTTACCGTTTGAATTGATGTGCGGACGCCAATGACTACTGCAGATGGGAGCGAGTGTTGGGACAACGTCACGACAAGATTTTTCACACTATCTACTACTCTAGTAAGGCGTTGACGGATGCCCAATTTGAACTACACAACCATTAGAAAAGAGTTACTTTGCGGTGGTGTTTGCTTTCAACAAATTTGAGCTTATCTTATTGGCACCAAGGTAATTGTCTACACTAATCATTACGCCATTAAATATCTGATTGAGAAGAAAGATGCAAAATCGCGGTTAATACGGTGGGTATTGTTGTTACAAGAATTTGATCTGGAGATCCGGGACAGAAAAGGTACAAAAAATCAAGTGGCGGGTCATCTGTCTCGGTTAGAAAACGTAGAGGTACAGAAAGAAGACAACTTATTGATTAATGAAAAATTTCCGGATGAACAACTGTTCCGGGTAACCACAATATTGCCTTGGTATGCTGACTATGTAAACTATGTGGTTGCCAAAGTGTTACCTCCGGATTTGACCTCACAACAACGAAAGAAGTTTCTCCACGATGTGAAGAAATACTATTGGGATGAACCATTTCTGTTTAAGGCCTGTGCAGATTAAATGATAAGACGTTGTGTGCCTCATGAAGAAATGGATAGTATATTAGGCCATTGCCACTCCTCAGATTATGGAGGTCATTATTCCGGCGATCAAACAGCAGCAAAAGTACTACAATCGGGATTTTTCTGGCCTTCTTTATTCAAAGATGCTTATCTCTTTGTGCTGAAATTCGATCGATGCCAACGCGTGGGTAATATCTCCAAGCATAATGAAATTCCACTAAACACAATTTTGGAGGTTGAACTATTCGACGTTTGGGGAATCAATTTTATGGGACCTTTCCCATCATCTTTCAATAATCAGTACATCTTGTTAGCGGTCAATTATGTTTCCAAATGGGTAGAAACCGCAGCGTTACCCACGAATGATGCCAGCGTTGTTATCCAATTTTTAAAGAAAAACATCTTCACACGATTTGGGACACTGAGAGTGATAATAAGTGATGAGGGGACTCACTTCTGTAACAAGCAGTTCACAAAATAGCTTGTAAAGTATGGGGTTCGTCACACAATTGTAGCTGCGTACCATCCACAAACCAATGGCCAAGCGGAGGTGTCGAATAGGGAGGTTAAGCGGATTCTCGAAAAGGTGGTAAATCCGTCACGAAAAGATTGGTCATTATGTCTGGACGATGCTCTATGGGCCTATCGAACAGCGTACAAAAATCTGATCGGCATGTCACCTTACAAAATGATATTTGGAAAGGCATGTCACCTCCCAGTCGAGCTAGAACACAGTGCACACTGGGCCATTCGAAAACTGAACTTTGATCTAGAAGCGGCGGGTGAGAAAAGGTTATTGCAGTTGAACGAGATGGACGAATTCTGGTTCAATGCGTATAAAAATGCAAAACTCTATAAGGAGAAAGTCAAAGCCTAGCATGATAAGAAAATTCTTGATCAAACATTCGAACCAGGCCAACAAGTTTTGCTTTTCAACTCACGCTTGCGGTTATTTCCTGGAAAATTGAAATCCCGATGGTCCGGGCCATTCGTGATTATATTTGTTGCTCCACAAGGAAACATTGAGGTCAAGGAACCGAACTCCAAGTGTACATTCAAGGTCAACGGTCAACATCTGAAACATTACTGGAGTGGACCCATCGAACGTCAAGCTACGGTCATGTACTTCTCCGATCCAGCGACCAAATAAGCAACACCAAAAAGTCGGGCTGACGACTATAAACCAAGCGCTATAGGGAGGCAACCCCACAAGTCTTAGTCGTTTGTTTTAATTTATGTTAAATTTTCTTCTTTTTCTCTAGTAATTTACATATATTTCTATTTTTCCTTAAAAGTTTTCATGCAATTCATTTTTGGTATGACTGGTGAGTTGAAATTTGGGTTACTTCATAGCCTCACACGTTGCCCAACAGCGGCCCGACGCCCCAATTCTATAGTTAATCAGAGCCTCAGCGCTGCAAGGCAGAATCTGCAAGAAGGGACCAGCGCCCCGGCGCTCCAAAGCCAAAGGAACTTAGCGCCCCGACGCTGAGGACTGTCATGACCTTCTGGATCCCAGCGCCCCGGCGCTGGAGCATAGTATACTTATAGCGCCCCGACGCTAGAGGCGATTATCAAGTTCTGGAGCCTAGCGCCCTGGCTCTATAAACAAGCTTACACGTGATACGCTTTGCCATTTGGCGCGCTTTTTGAATCCCAACTGACTTAAGACCGTGGTTTTGCACACTCCTACATTCCTTTTAACTGCTACACACATGCACCACTTGACACTTATATACCCGATCGTGTAACTGCCCTTCCCATTCATGATTAAATAGCGTACATTACCTACATAGTAAAATCAAGTTTTGTGTTTCAATCAGTATTATTCAATCTACTTGATTTCATTCTTGTTTTTACATCCAAGGTATGTATTGTGTTTTACTCGATCTACTTCTACTCCTTCTTCCCTACGAATGACATTGTTGAATTCCGATTAACATGTCTATGTTATTCTCATGGTAATTGCATATTTGGGGAGTGAATGATTTGACAACTTCGGAGTGTTTCCAGTATTATATAAACTGCACACAATGTGTTTGATGTTTTGTCTGACCTAATGTTCATGCATATAATTCTATTCAAAATTGGCTACACTTTCATTCTAACTATCCCACTACCGTAGGACTACGGCGATATCTTTAGTATGGGGGTTTTGAACCTAAATTGATGCGTATGTCGAATCAAATATTTTTTATGGGACTCAGTGGTTATCGGAATTGCATTTACACGATTGGAATTCTTAAAATTTATCGGTTCACTGTGTTGTGACACGCCCCAAATCATGTATTCCAGGTGCACATAACGCAAAGTTTGGGAATTGTGTTCGGGGTCTATGTATACACATTCAAGTTATGCCCATTCCTAATTTTTGTGTATGACGCAATTGGGTTTTGAACTAGATGTTGGTTGCACTGTAGTTGCTACTCTACATATGAATTCTTATGTTGTCCCCTATACATGACAATCCAGAGATTTACATCACGCATACTAGATGTTTAATGTATTTCCTTAATAAAATTGAATGTTATTTCTCTTGTTAAGGCATGTATATCCCTTGTGAATCTGTTTGTTTTGAAGTTTGGGGGTGAACATGCGGGTAATTTTTACACATGCACTATACACTCAAGTCCAATACATGTGTTTGTGAACATTTGCAGACTTTTCCGATATGGCCTCTAAGCGATAACGTGGAGACGGTTCCGATGCAGCCTCGACACCGTCGAGATTTGATAGCCGCCGATTTGTCTCCGCCGAGGCACGAGAACGCTATAATTGCATTGCTACCCGCTCTCTCGTCCCCGAACGTGGCTTACGGCCCGACCAAACCAAAGATGGGGAAATAGCGGTAATGATTGCTGAAAGAAATTGGTTCTCCCTCACCGAACAACTTAACCCGGCAGTGATCGCAGTCGTCTAAGAATTTTATGCCAAAGTTTCAGAACACGATCACTATGCAGTGTTTGTGCGGGGAAAAACTGTGGAAATTGGTGAAGAGGACATCAATGGGTGTTACCAACTAAATTTAGAAGAGGTTAACGATGAGTATGCCGGTCTTTTGAGCCAAGGTCCAGACTATGAGAAAATAATCCGAGAGCTGTGTCAACCGGGCACCACATGGACAGTGCATGAACGTGGCAGTATGACCTTCCCGCATTCTTACCTCAGTCTATATGGGAAGGCGTGGTATGCCTTTATATGTGCTAAACTCATGCCATGCACACATGTGAGCCATGTCACCAAAGAACGAGCGGTGTTGCTATATTCTATTATCCAAGGCTTGCAAATAGATGTCAGTCACGTGATCCAGCAATCCATTCTCTGAGCATCTCGAGGTGGAACTACAGGAGGTTTACCCCATCCTTCATTAATTTGTGTTCTATGTGCCAAGTTTGGGGTAAAATGGAAATCAGATGAGATGATTCAAATGCCTATGCCCGTGTTGGACCATAAGTTGATCAGCCGTTATAAAGTGTGGACAGGTGGGGCAAAATACCCTAGGGGATTGGGTTTCATAATTCCCCAAGTTACACCTACACAAGCCCCACCAACTTAGGCTACACCTACTTATGGCCCATCTACAAAGATGACTCATCGCGGTGTGGTCCTCAAAGCAGTCCAATGAGGGAGATAGGCATTTGGTTTTACAATATGGAGTCCCAGAATGTGCGCTTGTCGGAACGTCAAGACGTGATTTTCAAGTTTTTAGTTGAATAATTTGCTGCACAGAATGCACTGACCGTCCAATCACATCCATGCGTTCAACTTAGCCATTTCCCAACTACTCCTGTTCTGCCAGTATTTCTCCCTTCTGATCAAGAGATGAGCGAGGACGATGATGCTCCACCCGAGGAATAAGCTCGTCAGGGAAGTCCTCTGTTTTATTTTGCCTTATTTTTTGCATGAGGACATTGCTCTAGATTAGTTTGGGGGTAGTTGATTTTTATTTCTAAGTTGTAGTTTGTGGATTTGGTTTGTGATTGTTAGTTTAATGTTGCATTTAGGATTGCATGTTAATTCCAGATTTTGATAGTGCGTTTATTTGGGGGGCAAATGATGAATTTATAATTGCATGAACAAGTCTAGTAAGGATTGTTGAGTCAGTGATATGACTTTCTTGACATGAATTGAATCTGTATCTATTTGACACTGATATTATAGGAAAGCACTTTGAAAAACGACCATGTTGGCAATGATAGTTTAAATGGTTAGATAATAGAGTTCTAAAGGATGATTGCTAGTGAAATGAAAGGACAATTTGAATAGCTAGAGAAGACTGAATTTATACATAAACTCGAGTTTGGGGGAAAAATATTTGAAATATATAAGCTAAAAAAAAAAGTATACATGGTGACTAGTCTTGTTTGGGGCCTTTGTTACTTGAAAAAATGCGCTTACCGATGGGATTGTCTTTACACCTAGCGCCCTAAGGTCTTTTATGGTCTGGGAGTCGTTGGTCGAAAGCTCGCTAAGGGGTAACACTGTTAGCCTAATGGGATGAGACATTGCACAGTCATTTATGTATATTTAAAAAAAATGCAAATAAAGCGGGAAAAGTACAAAGAGCCCCGTTATAAAAAAAAGAAAAAGAAAAGAAAAGAAAAGCATAAGTATTCCATTTTGACTCTTGAATTCGGGTAATTGTTTGATTTCAGTTGAAACAAGTATATTTGATGAGTTATCAAGTTTACACTGTATGAAGCTTACTAAGAAATTTATTATCTTTCATATTTTTGCCTTTCATGGGTTAACATGGTTGTTGAACACACACTCACAATATCAGTAACTCATTGATTGTTGGGATATCATTGATTTGTGTTCACATGATGTATTAACATGTTTTTGTGATTTTTCTGAGGCCTATGGATATACGTGAGCTATTGGATTGCTGGAATTTTGTTCATTTAGTTAGTTGCATTTGCATGAGTTGTCGTTTTCATATTGTTAGTATTATTTTGTGTTTGTTGCTTGAGGACATGTAACGATTTAAGTGTGGGGGTGTTTGATGATGGGAAATATACCCATGAATTGGATATATTTGGACTTAAATTATTGTATTCTCAAGTTCTTTAGAAGCATTTTATTGTGTTTAGTTGTTGTTTTGCAGATTCGGGAGCTGCAGGGGCATTTATTGGAGTTTCAAGAATTTAATGGCAATACAAGATGATAAATAATACACTTCTGTTGTAGGTATTTGAGAAATAATTACTAAGGACAAATTGGGGTACTGGGTCTCTACCGGCTTTGACTGGGACGCATGTTGACTTTTCGGCTGACTTGATTATTGAAGGTGATTTAAAGCCTAATTGGATTGGGATTGTGGAAGATATAAAAAGAGGTTAAGTGCTGAAATTAAGGGCTATTCATTCATCTCTCTTCATTCATTCATTGGAGGCTACACAAGGATTACTTGAAGATTAAGGATTGGCTACAGAGTTTTATTCTTCTTCTCCTTATTTTCAATTTGTAATTCTTTAAGGATGATTTGCAAACGATTATTGGTTTTTATTTCCGTTATGAACTAATTCTTTAATTAAGATTTTAATTGAACCTTTTATGGCTATAAATTAGTTATTCAGTTTATTCCAATTATTTATGTTGAAGTGAATTGTTTATCATGCCTTGCATCTAGTGATTAATTATTTGGCCAATAATTACCTTGTTACTCTAGAAGGAATTGAGAGAGGAATTCTAGGGTTAGAACTGGGCTTGATAACGTGTGACTTATTTATTTGCACAGTGAATAATTAGGTTGGTGAATTGAATGGAAATATCTGTTCACCGCATGTAACACATAAGGAATTAGAATTGAAGGAGTTTAATTCAATTGTTTTGCATAGGAATATAGCAAGATTAATCTGGATTAAATAGAAGTCAATTGATCACTTGGAAAAGGACTTTTGACATTTGAGAATTCCTGTTAACAATTCAGTAGGCATAATAATTGGGATAATTGGATAATTGATTTATAGTTCATAATTGGGGATATTGAAGTCTTAACCTTTATTTATTTGAATTTAGTCATAAAGCAATTCAGTTTAATTAGTTAATTTAGTTTTCTTAATTAGAAAAATCACGATTTGAGATTGTTTAAATAAAATTGATTTGGTTAAGAGTTAGTACTTGGTAATTTTTATTAAATAATTCCTCGTGGGAACGATACTCTACTTTCACTTTATTACTTGCTGACCGTGTATACTTGCACGTATTCATTGATTGTGAAATCAATCAACAGTTATTTACCGGCTCCACAGCCGACACCCTCAATTGAGGCAGGAACCTCCATGCATGTGCCTGATCCCCCATCTGAATCCATCTCGCCTGCAGCCCTAGCTGAGATATTGGGCAGCCTTAATTTTCTACACTGCAAGGTGGATACTGTAGCTCAATGGCAGAGCCATTTCAATCACTACCACGCGGTGTTCGCGAATATAATTTCCAATATTTATGTTGCCCAAGGAGGAGATGACACCGAGTCCATGCCATTTTGATTTCCAGAGCCTCTAACTTTCATGCCTTATCCACCACCATTCCTGCCCAGGGAGGAGGTCCGCGAGGATGAACCTGATGATGATAACGATGATGAGGATGATGAGGATGCTTGATACTGCAGCAAGGAGGCCAATGCGGACATTGGAAAATATCCAGTGTAGGGGAGATTTCCTGTTAACTTTAGTTATATGAATTGCTTTTATGTTTGATCTGTGAGAGTTTCTTTTGGGTTGTATAGCCTTAGACTATATTTTTATGCTGGGTTTAGACTGGGTTCTTTTTGACTGGTTTTATGTTAGAATGATGCATGATAAGATGCATATTTAAATGTTTAAATTTAAGATGCATGTTTTAATTTCTGAAATGGTTATGAATGTTTTTGTTGTTATAAATAGCATTTTGGGTTTTTGATATATATATATCAGGTGTTGTTGTTAGTAATATTTTGGGATTGTGATGGATGATTTTTCTTATATAATTAATATCTTGTTGGTTTTGTTTATAGCCATATTTTGGGATTTGCACAGATGATTGGTATACATGATGCCATGTGTTATGGATTTACCCTATTTTTGCAAGGGTACTTTAACTTTTACTGTTTCTTTCCTTAATTTGTTGATTAACCCTTTTCCCCGATCTGTAACTGTCCATATGCTAGGTAAGGGTGTTATAGCTTTTAATTTTTGATTGTGGCTAATGACAAGCACCAAGTGATTATATCTTTCTCTTAGAGTCGTGTCAAGCATTTGTGAGCTAGGGGTTTGTTAATTCGATAAGTCGAGACTGTTATTGATCTGTCTTTCTTAGTAAGCACTAACCAATTATTTTAACAAGTTATCTTTCGAATTTAGCTCTCTCGTTTATTATTTTGTGAATTTGTGCACTATGATAAAACTCTATTGATTTCAAGGTAATAAAAGACTTAGACGCTTTTACATTTTCGGATCTATAGTTCTGGCTAAAAAAAAAAATCAATAGTCTTACGGTGGGTCGAGATGGAGCATGAAACGCACTCGCCCAAAAATGCATACTTGTGCGAGATAGAGTATAAAATGCACTTGCCTAATAATATTCGGATTTAGTAAAGTCTTTTTTGATTTAGTTAATTACGTGGCCTTTGTTGCTCGAGTTATTAGATTCATAAGGGTGTTTTATACCTAGTGCCCTAAAGTCATCTGGCTTGAGAGTCATTGATCAAAACCTTGTTAATGGGTATGCTCTGTTTAGCCTAAGGTAATTAAGCACTGTTTGAGTAAGATTTTACTTCGATGCTAGAACCTTTTGATCCTTTCTTGTATTTGCATTTTGTTCTTAATGCTTATTGATTGTGTGAGGTGCAGAGTAAGCATATTGGTTATCACAATCAACCGTGTGATCTTAATTTGGGCTATGATTAGTTAGGATGGTTGGTCTATACATACACACATAGAATGGATCGAGTACAGTCTCATACTTCAAAAATTGATATTAAGCCCTTATTCATATCGGTGTTTGTCCTGTTCTCAGAGAGGGTCTATAATTGTGCTCAGAAGCCATGATGATAGTCTATAGGTGTAGATTTCATTCGCGCCTTACAGTAATGTGGGTGTGGGTGTCATATAGTTTGCTTGAGGACAAACAAAACCTTAAGTTTGGGGGTATTTGATAGATGAGATCTATATCCACGAATCAGACCCTCTATGGCTTAAGACACTGCCTATTTTCTGTTATTTGTTTAGCTTTTTTATATATATATATATATATTGTTGTTATTATGTTTAATCTTCATGATGCAGGGCTCATTAGGTCATCTCCAGCTTAAATGGGCAAAATGGTCATTTTTACACACTGGCACTGCAACATGTCTTCAAGTGTTTGAATTGTTCTCTCACATTGCCAATCGGTCTGCGGATGATACGCGGTGCTCATCCGTAGTTGCGTCCCCATTCTTTCTTGAATATTTCTCCAGAAGTTTGACGTGAATCGCAGATCTCTATCGATACAATAGATACTGGTACTCCATGTCTCGAGATAATTTCTTTGATATATAATTTGGCTAGCTGGTCCAAACTATACCTGATCTTGATCGGCAAAAAGTGAGCTGACTTTGTAAGACGATCTACAATCACCGATATGGTGTCATGCCCTATCGTGATGTGCTCCCATTTCTATTCTAGAATTTCTAACGGCTGTAGTAATTTACTCGGTCGTTAATGCTCTGCCTTAACTCTCTGACAAGTTAGATGTAATAACCCGATATTTTCTATATAAATAAATAAGAAAATTTTCATATAATTTTTTTATATTTTAAAGGTGGGAATATGTGTCAGGTAATGTGTATGTATATTTGTGATAAATAAAAATTTATTTATTACCTGAATAATTACAAATTATTGTTTTTAAGAATTATTAATCACTATAAATTATATTCTTATACTAATTAATTTTATAGTATAAATGTTTTTATTATTTATTTTCCATGAAAATATGATTATATATTATTTAAATAATATATGAAATGACTATTTAATTATTATAATAACTATTTATATTATGTGAATTTATTTAGATTAGTTAAGTTAATTATTTTAACTTAATTAATAATGTTATATATATAAGACCCCAACTTTTATGAATAAAGATTAATTTTTCTGAAATATATTTTTGAATATTATGGTGTGGATTTGATATAATGTTATAGTTGTGGGTATTATTTACAAATTTTGCAAAGTAAGCAAGTGGTTATATAATATTCGATTGGTAAGAATATTCATTTTAATAGAGAATATTAAATGACAAAGACAATCATTAGTGGACCCCATAATTGAAGTATTGTCGTAGTTAGAAAAGCACGTAATTATCTTTTATAAAAATAACTGGTGAAAGTTTTCTTGTTAAACTCTTGAAGCTGTCCAAATTGGTAAAAGTATGAAGAATACACGTGGTTGCGTAGTAGAGTATTACAGATTGATTATTGATGATTACGTGAGAAGTCACTCAGTTATACTCAATTATTGCTACAGTAATTGCTGCATAATATCTATTATATTATTGATTCAATTATTGTCACAGTATCATCTGCATAATATTTTATATTATTAAATCAATAATTAAGATTACTTATTCATATTATTATTTGCAATATTGACAATGTCTAGAAAGTTCTGTCAAGGAGAGGTTTGGTCACCTAATTGCGCGCCAATAGGGAGAAATCCTTATCAGAAAACCCTCTATTTCCTGAGAATGATCTGGTTGTTAAATATTGTGAGTTATAATAATAATGATGAATAAGTTTGTGTTGATTAAAGATGAAATTGATATTTCCATTGTGTTGGAATTATTAGTGTTAGTGGTAATCGACATCTATTTCGATAATAATAGATGTCTGGAGGTTATATTGACCAATCGTGTAATTAATCGGATAAATGAGCAATTAAATGCTATTAATTCACATGTTTATAACTATTTGTTCACATGTGTGTACTATTGATTCACATGCATGTACTATTAGGGGAGGTGATGCAAGATTGATAATACTTGCATGACTAAATTAAAAATGGAGGTATAGATGAAGGTACTATCTTTGTAATTATTTTTTTCACATGATTGTACTATTGATTCACATGATTATCTTTGTTGATTCACAAGATGTACTATTAGGGGAGGTGGTGCAAGTTTGATAATACTTGCAGGACTAAATTAAAAATGAAGGAAAAGATGAAGGTATTATACTGTAATATTTTGAGCCCCAAAACGTGCAATTATCAAAACTATATTTTCCTATAAATAGAAACTCATTCTTCTTTAATTCTCACCAATTCACTAAGATTCACAAGAGCAATTATAGAGAGAGAAGCTTTAGAGAGAAAGTAGAAGAGAAGTCTGCTACCTTACTATTCCAGTATCCGGTCTTCTTCTGAGGTAAGGGATATTATTTTGTTCAGTATTCATAGGAATAATATTTTCTTCCATACTATGTAGTATGTGAGTAATATTATTTCGTCTCGTATTCCTGATTATACCCTCATTTTGTTAAAGTATTGCTTCTATACTCCGTGAAATTAGTAGAATATCCTTGAAATTTGCGCTTCATCTAGTATCGTTTCACAAGGATATTTTCTGCACATTCTTGTTAAATTTTAACCTTTTCATGCCGGAGTCCTGTCCATGAGTAGTATTTATTTTTACGGTGCTATTCATAAAGTACTATTCACGGGGTACTATTCATAAAGTACTATTCACGGGTACTATTCTCGAAGTACTATTAACGGGGTACTATTCACTCGGGTACTATTCACCCAGGGAATTATTTATGACAAAAATTGATTTCTTTGTTGTCCAAATCCTTTTTGATATAATATTATTCATGAATTTTACTTCACAAAGCAGTATCATATTGACAATTTGGACATTTTTGAATTCTGGATAAATTAAATTATAAATATTTAAAAATTTAATCTTTGCTTTTTTTTAATTGAATTCTTATATCATTGTCATCATTCTCATGCTTATATTGTGATAAAAGTCGTGTGTGGCTTACGTGTATAGATGTACTATTGATTGGTATAATTATAACCAGGGGATTATTCGATATAATCATGACTGTAATGTTACAAATGATGTGGTAAAAATCCTCATTGGCCTGTAGTGCATTGATGGACAGTTGTTGGTATGATTATGACCGGGGATTATTCGGTATAATCATGACCATTGATGATTACATGAATATCCTTGGCCCATAGTGCAGGGATGATTCGATGATGTGATTTATTTATTAAGCTGAGTCTCAGCGATAAAATTGGTGATAAACTTTTTAAATCATAGAAGATAGTAGATATCATGCTTTACTTAACTCTTCTGATGAATTGCTTGTTCCGCTGTAGTTAAACTTGATTTTTATTATATTTTATCAGTTTAACACTGTTGAAGGATAAGGATAATTTATTCTGCATTATCTTAGTCATAATATTTCTTACTGGGCTAGTTGAGCTCACCCTTTTGCTTTCATTGTTCTCTTCAGGAAATGAGAACGTAGCTGGGACTAGTCGGGGAACAGAGTGACGGTCCGAGATGGTGGCTATAGTAGTTCTCACTATTTTATGAAATAGTTTGATAAGAAATGTAATGAGGACTTCATTTGAGTTTGAATACTGTCTATGAGACAATATTCGTGTAAAAACTCTAAGCTACACTTTTGTCGTATTGTATAAAAGAAGTTTGTTTTTGATTTATGTATCATGTATTTGGCGACTCAGAATCGGTGATGTATACCTATTTTGGGGGCGTCACAGTTGGTATCAAAGCTTAGGGATATGATCCCTGACTGAGATGTGAGACAAGAACTAGGAGGGGAGAGACGGGGAATTCCTTCGCTAGTATGACCTACCTAAGTTTGTTTGGTATTTAATTGGTCGGTGATGAGTGGGTTTTTAACCTATGAATTATGTTCATTTGGCTTGTTATATTGTTAGTTTCTGGGTATTTTCATGTTACTTTTGATGGGGTTTACGTTTGTTGTAGGTAATTCAGACTCATCTAGTGAATGGGAGTATTGGAGGACATTTTGAGCGACATTTGAGTCCAGTGGTGGGTAGCCTTGAGCATCTTTGTGTCAAGAGGCGAGACGATCGCGGAGCCTTGTTGAAGTGATACAAGGCTCTTGTGGTGGGCTAGCGCGGAGCACGCTATGTCAAGAGCGATTTGCAGTGTTGAGCGCTGAAGGCGAAAGTGCAAGGTTCTTTTGGTGGGCTAAAGCGAGGCCTTGACATTGCGGAGAGGTTGAGGCTAAGCGGATGACCTTTGGTCTGTGAACTTGTTTGAGGGAAGTCTTTGCGAATTAAAGGAGTCTCTCTTGGGCAGAACTTAGAGATGGATTATGAGTCATGGCATGAGAAGAGATATAAGCTGATCTAAACATACTTGGAGAGCATTCATTCATATCATATCATTCATTCAATCAATAAGGAGACTTACTTGGAGAAGGATTGGAAAGAGCAAGGGCTTGGAGAAATGAAGAACAGGAATAGTTTCACAAAGATTTCAGAATTGAAGGCCGAGAAGGGTGGTATATTATTATTCTTCTCTAATTTCTATCTTCTGTAATTGGGATGATCTTTCCTTTTATTTATTCAGTGTTTAATTCATTTATTATGGGCTAAATTACTTGTTAGGCTTATAATGGATCTCTAAGTGGAACGATGATTGTGTAACCTTGGTTTTCAGTTTAAATAAGCTATTATGCAGTTTATCTATATTAATTGGAGCTTGAATTTATGAATTGCTTGATCGATAATTTTATGTGGATTTGTATGAATTCGAGAGATGAAATATAAATCTAGACTTAGTTAATATAGCATGTGTCATGAATTTTGTGGATAACAGATTCTTGATTATTGTTGAGGTAGAGATATGCTTGACATCACATGTAATCGTGAGGAGAACTTGAACTTAAACCTTATTTAATTAGAATTCACGTAGAGATATAGTGAGTTGATTAATTGAGGTGTTTGATGTAATTCTATCTTAATTATGGAGTTGGGTTAATACGGTGTTAATATATCGAGAGGTGAATAATATTGCTTATGTGTTCTTGATTAATAAACTGGGATAGTGAGTTAAACTGGAATAAGGTGATAATAATCAGAGGGATGCTTAGAGTGAAGTTACGAACCTAATTCTCCAATATTTGTTTGAAAATCCAGACTTAGGGTTTGTTGATATTGAGTTGATTTTTGATATTTGTGACATTTTCAATATAAACTGGAAATTGATTAGTTTAATAAAATTTGGATTAGTAGGAGATTGGTAGTTGCAAGGGAAATTTGTGCGAAATCTCTGAGGGAACGATACTTTACTTACTATTATTTTACTTGTTGACCACGTATACTTGCGTGCTGAGCGTAATTAGATTTTACCCAACAAGTTTTTGACGCCGCTGCCGGGGATTTCAATACAGATTTTATTATACTTGCAATATCAGTTTAATTAGTCCAGTTTTACTTAAACACTTTTTATTCTGTTTTGTTCTTCGAATTTTAGGTTTTTGATATTGGTTTATGCAAACTCGATCAAAGAATCTAGACTTGCTTCCTTTTGAGGACGACATCGATAGAAGGTTTTAGAGATTAAGTGAGTGGATAAAGGAAACAAGGGACGAATTCGAAAACTCTGAGAAGGAAGAAGAAATGGCTGTCGAAGACCAGAAAGCGTTGAGAGATTTTGCGACACCCAAGGTGACTGAGCTGCAGTCGAGTATCACCAGGCCTACAATAGCTGCAAACACGTTCAAAATCAAGCCTGAGACAATTCAAATGATGCAGAATTCAGTGCAGTTTGGGGGAATGGCTAATGACGATCCGAACGAGCATTTAATCAGTTTTCTGGAAATATGCGACACTTTCAAGTATAATGGGGTGTCAGATGAGGCAGTTAGGCTTTGCTTGTTCCTATTCACTCTGCGGGACAAGGCGAAGAGTTGGTTACACTCTCTACTAGCGGGTTCGATAACGACGTGGGAGGACGTGGCTCAGAAATTCTTAGTAAAATTCTTTCCCCCTGCAAAAACTGCAAAGATGAGGAATGAGATTACCATGTTCGATTAGCAACATGGGGAGTCACTGTACGAGGCATGGGAGAGATACAAGGAATTGCTTAGAAAATTCCCACATCACGGACTGCCCAAATGGTTGTAATTGAATACATTTTACAATGGACTACATGGGAATCTGAGGACTAGTATTGTTGCGGCATCGGGGGGAGCATTTATGGCTAAGACTTATGAGGAGGCATACCAGTTAATAGAGACTATGGCGGCTAATAATTATCAGTGGCCCATGGCAAGAATGACATAACCTACGGTCGCTGGAGTGTTAGAAGTAGATGGAGTGACGGTAATAACATCACAGATTTCAGCACTCGCTAAGAAGTTCGATGTGTGGTCCGGGGGACAGACGCAGACAGTTGCAATTATTTGTGAGTTGTGTGCAGGGGAACATTCGACAGATCAATGCGTAATCAACCCAGAGTCGGTACAATTCATGAGTAGCTACAACAGAATTCCTCAGAACACATATCAGAATGCATATAATCAGGGGAATATGAATAATCTGAATCAGTCGTGGAATAATAATTAGAATCAGCAAGCTCCACGACCATCGTACCCCCCAGGATTTCAGAATAAAAAATAGCCAGCTCAACGTCAAGAGAGAAAATTGGATTTAGAGGAATTGTTATCGAAGTATATAACAAGTAACGAGGTAGCTATAAAGAACCAAGCAATGGCAATGAAATCACAAGAAATGTCCATTAAGAATTTAGAAAACCAGATGGGACAAATTGCCTTAGCATTGAATAACAGACCACAAGGGACCCTACCTTGACACCGAAAGAAATCCAAAGGAAAATCATGAACAATGTTAGGCAGTTACCTTGAGGAGTGGAAAATAAATGGTTGGGAAAGATGCAGACAAGTCAGTTGTTTCCGATGATAAGAGTAATGATAACATAGTGGATGCAGAAAAATAGGATGCGAATACCTGAATTGAGAAAACAAAGTTAGATGACACGCCAGTTATGTATCCGCCACCGCCATTTCAGCAAAGAGTTCAAAAGCAGAAATTAGACAAGCAATTTGCAAAGTTCTTGGAAGTATTTAAGAAATTGCAAATTAACATTCCGTTTGCGGAAGCCCTAGAGCAAATGCCAAGTTATGCAAAATTTATGAAGGGGATTCTGTCTAGAAAGAAGAAGCTAGAAGATTTCGAGACAGTGGCACTAACAGAGGAGTACAACGTGGTTCTACAGCGAAAGTTTCCACCCAAGTTGAAAGATCCGAGGAGTTTCATTATTCCATGCACGATCGGGACTACGGCTTTTAACAAATGTTTATGTGATTTAGGAGCAGGTGTGAACCTTATGCCGTTATCAGTTTACACAGAATTGGGATTGCCGGCTCCAAAGCCTACGAACATCTCATTACTGGTTTGGCGAGATAGGTGATCACGATCAAGAGAGGCATTGTGGAAGACATATTAGTCAAAGTTGACAAGTTTATATTCCCTGCTGATTTCATTATTCTAGATTTTGAGGAGGACAAGAACATCCCAATTATCCTAGGGAGACCTTTCTTGGCGACGGGTAGGACACTCATCGACGTACAAAAAGGTGAATTAACGATGAGGGTCCAAGATCAAAAAGTCAAGTTTAATGTATTCAAAGCCAAGAAATTTCCCACGGATGAAGAAGAGTGCTTTCGGATGGAAATCATTGATCAAATAGTCAACGAAGACTTGGGAAAGAGTCTGTGCAACGATCTTTTAGGGACAACATTATTGGGGGATGAGGAGATCGATGACCCAGAATTTATGGACTATTTACAGATATTAGACTCATTGCCATGAGTAAGCCGATTTAAAACACCTTGTGAATTATTACACATGGAGGAGATAGCCACAAAAAAATTGAGACCATCATTGGAGGAGCCACCAACTCTTGAACTCAAACCACTCCCTAAACATCTCAGGTATGCATATTTAGGCAATTCAAATTCGTTACCTGTAATTATTTATGCCGCACTTAACAATTTGCAGGAAGAGAAATTGCTAATGGCGCTTAGAGAACACAAGGCAGCGATAGGGTAGACGATAGCGGATATCAAGGGAATCAACCCGTCTTTTTGCATGCATAAGATTCTGATGGAAGATGACGCAAAACCAATGGTGGAGCAACAATGACGACTTAACCCAATTATGAAGGAAGTAGTAAAGAAGGAAATTCTGAAATTATTGGATGTTGGAATCATTTACCCGATATCCGATAGTAAGTGGGTTAGTCCGGTTCATTGTGTTCCAAAAAAGGGAGGAATGACTGTGGTTCAAAATGAAGATAATGAGTTAATACCGACAAGAACAGTAACGGGTTGGAGGGTGTGCATCAATTATAGGAAGTTAAACAAGGCAACCCGAAAAGATCATTTTCCGCTACCTTTTATCGACCAAATGTTGGACAGATTGGCAGGTCACGATTTTTACTGTCTTTTGGATGGGTACTCGGGCTATAACAAGATTGCCATCGCTCCTGAGGATCAAGAGAAGACCACATTTACGTGTTCCAACGACACGTTCGCGTTCAGGAGAATGTCATTCGGGTTATGTAATGCACCGACTACCTTCTAACGGTGTATAATGGCCATTTTCTCTGATATGGTGGAGAAAAACGTGGATGTCTTCATGGACGACTTCTCTGTCCATGGAGACAATTTTGATACATGTCTTGGGAATTTGGTAATGGTGTTACAACGATGCGAGGAGACAAACCTTGTACTTAACTGGGAAAAATGCCACTTCATGGTTGAGGAGGGCATAATTTTGGGCCACAAGGTTTCGGCTCAAGGACTGGAAGTGGACAAAGCTAAGTTGGATACGATCAAGAAATTACCTCCACCGAGCTCCGTGAAAGGAATCAGAAGTTTTCTGGGACATGCAGGGTTCTACAGAAGATTCATAAAGGACTTCTCTAAAATTGCAAAACCGTTGTGCAGTCTTTTAGAGAAGGACTTTGTGTTTAGTTTTGATGAAGAATGTAAGTTGGCTTTTGAGCTGTTGAAAAAGAAGTTAACTACAACCCCAGTTATCGTCGTACTAGATTGGAATATACCTTTCGAGCTGATGTGTGATGCAAGCGACTATGCAGTCGGGGCTGTTTTAGGATAACGTCGAGATAAGGTATTTCATGCCATTTATTATGCAAGCAAGACACTTACGGAGACTCAAATGAATTATACAACTACAGAAAAGGAACTGCTTGCAGTGGTATATGCGTTTGATAAATTCAGGGCATACTTGGTCGGCACTAAAGTGATAGTTTACATGGACCATTCGGTTATTCGGTAGCTAATTGCGAAGAAAGATGCTAAACCATGCCTTATTTGGTGGATTCTCCTTCTTCAAGAGTTTGATCTAAAAATAAAGGATAGGAAGGGGACGGAGAATCAAGTAGCTGATCATTTGTCTAGGTTGGACAATCCGGTTACACAAGAACAGGACAAGGGCATCATAAACGAGTCATTCCCGGACGAGCAATTGTTTGGGGTAAATGCAGAATTTCCATGGTATGCGGACTTTGCGAACTACTTAGTAAGCAACATGTTCCCCCCTGATCTTACAAGACAACAAAAGAAGAAGTTTCTTTATGACGTCAAGTGGTATATGTGGGATGAGCCTTACCTATTCAAACAATGCACCGACAAGATGATCAGAAGGTGTGTGCCCTACAGCGAGGTACATAGTATACTGCATGAGTGCCATTCGTCGGCATACGGGGGACACTATGGTAGTGAGAGAACATCCAAAAAAGTCCACCAAGCAGGGTTTTATTGGCCCACGCTATTTAAAGACGCCCATCAATTTGTTAAAACTTGTGATAGATGTCAACGAGTGGGCAACATATCGAAAAGGAATGAGATGCCACTCCAAACTATCTTAGAAGTTGAGATTTTTGATTTATGGGGCATCAATTTCATGGGGCCATTTCCTTCCTTATTGTCAAATCAGTATATTTTGTTGGCAGTGGATTACGTGTCAAAATGGGTTGAAGCAGTAGCGTTACCGACTAACGATGCCAAAGTGGTGGTAAAATTCTTACAAAAAAATATTTTTACGAGGTTTGGCACGCCAAGAGCTATCATAAGTGACGAAGGTAGCCACTTCTGCAACAAATCATTTACAGCTCTCTTGGCAAAGTATGGGGTCAACCACAAGGTGGCAATAACCTATCATCCCCAAACCAGTGGGCAAGCTGAAGTCTCAAACAAAGAGGTAAAGAAAATTCTGGAAAAAGTGGTGAACCCGAATCGAAAGGATTATTCGCTACGGTTGGATGATGCGCTATGGGCATACCGGACTGCTTATAAGATGCCAATAAGGATGTCACCATATCAATTGTTGTACGGGAAGGCGTGTCACCTACCAGTTGAGCTACAACACAAGGCCTACTAGGCCATTCAGAAACTAAACTTCGATCAAGCAATTGTGGGGGAAAAGAGGCTGTTACAATTAAATGAGCTCGCTGAATTCCGACTTCAGGCATACGAAAACACTAAACTATACAAGGAGAATGTCAAGAAATGGCACGACAAGAAAATCGTGCACTGAACTTTCGAGCCGGGGCAATCGGTACTGTTGTTTAATTCACGATTGCGGTTGTTCCCCGGAAAGCTTAAGTCAAGGTGGTCGGGACCATTCACCATCAAAACAGTGTTTCCGCATGGTGCAATCGAACTCTATAGCCGAAATCCACTGGAAACATTCAAAGTCAATGGACAACGGATAAAGCATTACTGGGGCGGAGATGCAAACTGGGATTCTGTCAACATTACTCTCACTGACACGCAATGATGCAAGAGGCACCATCGGGCTAGCGACGCTAAAACTGGCGCTACTTGGTAGGCAACCAAAGCTCTAAGTTTTTTTTCCATCTTAATTAGTAGTATATTTTGGTTTTAAATCGAGTCAAGTACACATTTTAATCAAAGAATTACATGTTTTGCAGGAAGTTCAAGGACAAACGACACTTTGCCAGACAAGCAATCGATCAAGGCTACAAAAAAGATAGACCAAGCTTGATCGCGCCAAAGACTCAAACCTCATATACACAACCCCGCTTAACTGCGCCATAAACGCCGATCCTCCAGTGTGAAACACGCTGCACCATCCTCATCGTCTCGGATACACAACACTTGACAGACGCTTACATCAAACATATTTCGGTAGCGGATCGCCCCCCACCAATACAACAACTTGGATATCAAAGCGCGAGCGCCTTGCTTATACCTCTCATGCCTAACCAACACCCGTGCCGCGCTTACTCGGATTGGGCAGATTCTGAAAAGGTGGAGCAATGTGTTATAAACTCTATCAAGACACCTCTCCTCATTACATGAAAACTCTCCACATCTCTCAATTCTATTGCATTTCCTATTCCCCATAACTCCCATTTACACCATCTTTACTCTCCTTCTCCTTTTCAATTTCCAACACCACTACCCTTTGCACTTCCCAACTCCACCCACGTTGGCTTCCTACTATCTATATGAAGACCCACCATCCTAGAAGTTATGGTACTATAAAGCTCAAACATTCAAATCCTAAATCTAATCCACGCCTTGCACAATTTCATACAAATTGGGATTCCTCTTCAACTTCTTCAAGGTAAGCCAATTCTCTTCATCCCTCACGAAATTATCTGTTGTGACATCAATTTGAGTGGTAAATTCGGGCAATTGAATACCAAAGGAGTGGGTACTGTGTTTTTGATAATTTGGCTAGCAAAGCAACATCAATCATCCAAGTTTGGGGGTAACATTCAGCCCGCCCACCACCTGTTTGATAAAAGTCCAGAACCACCTTCTTGTGTCCAATCACACCGGACACAACATGTCTTCCCACAAACGTCAACGGGCATCATCCTCCACAACTCGGCCTGCATATGACCATACAAAATTTGTAAGTGAAAAGGCCGCGGAAAGATTCAAGACCTCCATTGACAAGAAGAATTTGGTGCTAGAAAGAGGATTGAAGCCAAATGCGAATTTGGATGGAGACATGGCTCTACAAATTGTAGAACGTAATTGGTTTCAGCTAGTAGAACAACCACTCCCAGCGGCAATCAACATAGTTAAGGAGTTTTATGCTAATGCAATGGAACATGTCAATCATGTTGCCATGGTTCAGGGCAAACCGATGGCGTTTCACGCCGAGGAAAATATAGAAGTGAAGGAATAATGAGCTTCTATTTATAGGAAAATATAGTTTCGATAATTGCACGTTTTGGGGCTCGAAAAATTATAGTATAATACCTTCAATTTTTCTTTCATTTTTAATTTAGTCCTGCAAGTATTTTCAATCTTGCACCACCTCCCTTAATAGTAAATCATGTGAATCAATAGTAAATCATGTGACTCAATTATTCTAATCATGTGAAAAAAATAATTACAGTATAGTACCTTCATCTATACCTCCATTTTTAATTTAGTCATGCAAGTATTATCAATCTTGCACCACCTCCCCTAATAGTACATGAATGTGAACACATAATTATAAGCATGTGAATTAATAATAATTAATTGCTCATTTATTCAGTTAATTACCCGATAACTTCCAGACATCAATTATTATCGAAATAAATGTCGATTTCCACTAACACCAATAATTCCCACAAAATGAAACTATTAATTTCATCTTTAATCAATACGAACTTATTCATAATTACTATTATAACTCACAATATTTAACAACCAGATCATTCCCAGGAAAGAGGGGGCTTTCCGATAAGGATTTCTCCCTATTGGCGCGCAATTAGGTGACCAAACCTCTCCTTGACAGAACTTTCTAGACAATTTCAATATTGCAAATAATAATATGAATAACTTTGTCGTCTCAATTATTGATTTAATAATAATAAATATTATGCAGATGATATTGTGACAATAATTGAATCAATCATATCAGAGATATTATGCAAAGAACCATCGTAGCAATAATTGAGTATAATCGAGTGACTTCTTATGTAAGCATCAATAATCAATATCGTATTACTTATGCAACCACGCCAGACATTCATTTACTTTTACTACCGGGTAGTTCAACAGCTTTTAATGAAGAATACTTTCATTTGTTAGTTTTATAAAATGTTAATTACATCATTTTCTAACTACGACAATACTTCCGTTGTGGGGTCCACCAATAATTATGCCGTCGTACGAATATTCTCTATTAAAATGAATATTCCCCGACACAGCGAATATTTTATAACAACTTATATACTTTGCAAAATTTTCAAATATCACCCTTAACTTTAACCTTTTATCAATTTAACCATTTACGAAAAAAAAATTTAATTATAAGAAAATTGAATACTTTCATTTCATAAAATTTTGGGTCTTACACTAAGGGTTGGGACAAATGACAAAATGTCCATTAAATTCACAAGTTAAATGACCCTTTTGCCCTTATTGCATAATTGTATGTAACTTATAGATCTAGCAAAGTTGGAGTTGCTCAACCACTCTCACTAACCCATGTGACTACAACAGCTACATATCAGCCATTGCATATCAGCCAACACATTATATACATGATATATAAGGATCAAAAGAGAGAAATGTTCATTATTTGGCTCATTTGTTCTACCAATACTCAACCAACACTACTAGAATACTGGACAACTGAAACCAATTTTTAGAGACGGACTAAGTTCCGTCTCTAATTCTAGTAATTTGAGACGGACTTAGAAACCAAATTTTTCTATGTCTCGACATGATTTGGTAGTAAAAGACCGAGACGGATTTTGAAACCACAAGCATCGTCTAAAATTTTCGAAACGGGATTAAAGACGGATTTAACCGTCTCAAAAAGTAAGTATTTTTTAGAAAATTATAAACTCATTTTTGAAACAGATTTGAGACCAACTGAGCTCGTCTCAGATTAATAATTAAAAAAGAATTAAATATTTATGTTTGAAACGGATTAGAGACCGAAATGTCCGTCTCTGACTTTTATTTTCCCTCCAAAAAATAGTTTCCAATTTCCTCCTTATTGTTAGAGACGGATTCGAGACGGATATAGTCCGTCTCAGTATTTTAGTTTCCCATCAAAAATTCCCTCCAACTGTATCAACAAAACAAAAAAAAAGAAGAAGAAACAAAATAAGACTAATCGATCGTTCCATCCCCAAAATCGTTCATCCCTGTGTTCGTTCTTTCTATCAGATTGAAAATCCCCAAAATCCATCTTCTCAATTGCAACCATAGCTCCCGATTTTGCTTCTCAATTTCCATCCCAAAGCCCATCTCTTCTCAATTGCAACCATAAATTCCCGATTTTGCTTCTCAATCAATTGTCGTCTTGTGGATCTTGTGGATCTTAGTTTAG
The DNA here is from genome assembly GCA_020205605.1 of Panax ginseng. Lineage (NCBI taxonomy): Eukaryota > Viridiplantae > Streptophyta > Magnoliopsida > Apiales > Araliaceae > Panax > Panax ginseng. The sequence goes on along the minus strand of CM035138.1, from coordinate 87,103,369 downwards.
GGCTAAAGGAAAACTGGGTGACTCTTTGGTCAAGACGAAAACAATCACGCACCACCTTAGCAGCATGGTCATCCCTCCCGATGGTAATCTTTCTTTTCTTGTTCTTCTTCATTTTTCAGACTATCTTTGCTGAATATTCTAATTTCCTGGCTTATCTTGTGAAAGAGTTGGATTGCAGAGTGTTTTTATTAAGCTTAATCTTACCTGTTAGTCAATCAGTTCATCTTGTGGAAAGATAGATTGCTAGAAGGTTTATTTAAGGGTATTATTAGTACCAGATTGGAAAGCTAAAGTATTGGTTTCTTCAAAACTCTATGGTAAACTATGGGAATGGGGTTTACAACTAATTTATAGGTGAAGTTCTTTTTTTCTAAGGATCTAAGGTTAATAATAATAATAATAATAATAATAATAATAATAATAATAATAATAATAATAATAATAATAATAATAATTTGACAAATTTTAATAATGTTCATTCGGAAAGGATGCCTCTTGATCGAAGTTGGATCGATAGGCGAGTTCTTTGAAAATGGAAGAACAATTAGTGAAGAATTTAGAGAGGAGTAAAGGAATTCCTCAATTTTGCTTACTCTATTCACAGGAATGTTAGTGAGCGAAAATTAAGTGTCCTTTCTCAACTTGTAAATTGAGGTTCTTCCGACGAGAAGATGTTGAAATACATCTTTATAGAAAGGATTCAAAAATAATTACAAAAAATGGTTTGTGCATGGCGAATATTTATTCGAAGAAAGTTCAAATCATGGTGATAATGTTGAGGTCCCGCTTGATACAAATCCAAACATAGATCTCGTGCGTGATGTTGCTGGGCAAAGTTTTGATTGGAGTAGCGAGACATCTAGATTAGAAGAACCAAATTCTGATGCAGCCAAGTTTTTTTAACTTTTAAAAGATGCTGATGATCCCCTATGGCCAGGTTGTGAGAAGTCAACAAAATTATCTATGGTAGCACAATTGTTGAACCTCAAGGATGATTCAAACATGAGCCAAGTTCACTTTAATTGCATGATCTCATTAATGAAGAGTGCATTGCCTAAAGATGAGAAGCTTCCTGAGAATTATTATAGGGCGAAGCAAATGGTAAAAATGTTGGGACTTGGTTATCAGAAGATACATGCATGTGAAAACGATTGCGTGTTGTATTACAATGAAAATGAAAATAAGACGAATTATTCTGTATGTGGTCATCCTCAATTTAAACCTAAGCCATAGGGAAATAAGAAGCAAAAAGATATACCTTTTAAGGTTTTGCGATATTTTCCAATTACACCTAGACTTCAAAGATTGTATATGTCCAATGTCACAGCAGAACACATGACATGGCATAAAAAGAATCCCAGTCCCGATGGTGTAGTTGTTCACCCATCAGATAGTGAGGCATGGAAACACGTTGATCGCACTTATCCATCTTTTTCTGCAGAATCTCAGAATATTAGACTTGGACTCTCCACTGATGGGTTCAATCCGTTTGGAAACTTTGCAAATTCGTACTCCTATTGGCCAGTTATAGTCACTCCATATAATTTGCCACCTGGAATGTGTATGAAGCAGCCCTACATGTTCTTGACATTAATCATTCCCGGTCCAAAGAGTCCTGGTAAGGATTTAGATGTATACTTGAGACCACTGATTGATGAATTAAAAATGTTGTGGAATGACGGAGTTAACACCTATGATGCATATGCGAAGAAAAATTTTCAGATGAAAGTTGCACTTATGTGGACTATTAGCGATTTTCCAGCTTATGGAATGTTGTCAGGTTTGAGTACTCATGGTAAGATGGCTTGCCCTTATTGTATGGAGGGTAGCAAGGCTTTTACTCTTTAGAATGGTAGAAAACCTTGTTTCTTTGATTGTCATCATCAATTTTTGCCTATTGATCATTCTTATCGATATCAAAAGGACAAATTCAAGAGGAATAAAATTGAATGCAACTTTCCACCACCTTGGTTATCAAGCGAAGAGGTATTTGAGCGTGTGTCAAAATTGCCACCTATTACATTTGGAAAGGTTGGCAATAAACATAAAATATATAGTTATGGAAAGGAACATAATTGGGTGAAATGTTCAATCTTTTGGGAGTTACCCTATTGGCGTTCACTTCTAATTCGACACAATCTTGATGTGATGCATGTTGAGAAAAACGTGTTTGAAAACCTGTTTTATACAATATTGGATGTCAAGGGTAGAACAAAGGATAATCCAAATGCAAGGAAGGATCTAAAGACCCATTGCAAGCGTCCGGAACTAGAATTACAAAATATTAACCAGAATATCATAAAGCCCAAAGAAACTTATACACTAACCAAACCCCAAATTCAGGATGTTTGCAAGTGGGTTAAGCAATTGAAGCTCCCTGACGGCTATGCTTTTAATATTTCGAGATGTGTTAATGTAGAAGATAGCAAGTTCACTATGCTAAAGAGCCATGATTGTCATGTGTTTTTTGAGAGGTTATTGCCAATTGCATTTCAAGACTTGTTGCCCAAGTCGATATGGGATGCATTGACCGACTTGTGTCATTTCTTTAGGGATTTATTCTCAACAAGGTTGCGAAAGGAGCATATGGAGTTGCTTGAGACAAATATTGTGACAATATTGTGCAACCTTGAGAAAATATTTCCTCCAGCTTTTTTTGATTCTATGGAACATTTACCAATTCACTTAGTTTATGAAGCTAACATGGGTGGACCCGTACAATATCGATGGATGTATCCTTTTGAGAGGTAATATTTTTAAAACTTTTTTTCATTCTTTGCAACAAATTTAGTTTAGTGATAAATCTTACATTTACTTTTTAGGTGTATGTTTCATTTAAAGAAGAAGGTTTAAAATAAAGCACGTGTGGAAGCTTCAATTTGTGAGGCTTATAACATGCACGAGATATCGTTGTTATGCTCACATTATTTTGAATCCACAATCCAAACAAGGTTAAATCAAGTCCCAAGGAATGACGATGGAGGTGACGTGGATCCGGGATGGTCGCCTTTTAGTTTTTACTAGTCCGTGTCGTGTTTAGGTGAAGCTACTCATAGGTCATTAAATGATGATGAGGTGAAAGCTGTCCACATATATTTACTTTTGAATTGTGATGAAATCGTGTCATTCCTCGAGTAAGTGTGTAATAAATGTTTATGCACAATGCTTAAGATATTACTTAATCTACTTCTAATTTAAGTTATACAATCATAATTTATACAGAAAATTTAATGAAAGCGTAAGGCTTGAACATCCCCACATCACCAAAGAACAAATTGCCACATTATGGGAAATGGACTTTGCAACTTGGCTTCAAGTACATCTGGGTAACACTTTAGGTTTAGCTAATTTGATCATGTCATCTTCTAGTTTGTTCTCTACATAGTATACTATCGTATTAATATTTATTTTTCAACAGGTATCAAATGACTCAACGATAGATTATCGTATACGCCAAATATCATTTGGCCCAAAAAGACGTGTAAAGTGTTATAAAGGTTACTATGTTAATGGCTTTAATTTCCATACACATGCATATGGACAAAATAAAAAAATAGTTAATAGTGGAGTTTGTATCAATGGTAGTTGCTATGATGAGGATGAGCATGACTTTTATGGTCACTTGGTAGATGTCATAGAATTGACATACTTTGGAAGAGGTAACAAAGTTATTGTGTTTAAATGCGAGTGGTATGATACCGAGGGAAAAGGTATTAGAGTAGACAATCACGGGCTTGTAGAGATTTTACATAAAAAATATCTTCAGACAAATGATCCCTTTGTATTGGCAGTACAAGCTCAACAAGTTTACTATTCAACCACCCTGTCTCGAAAGAGAGAAAGAAGCGATTGGTGGAATGTCATCAAGACAGAGTCTAGGAGATTTGTTGACCAACAACCAAGTGTGATGGAAGATTTTTACCAAGAAGATGAAGAGGAATATGAGCCAATTTTATTAACTATCGATTTGGAACTTGACCAAGATGGTCTACTTGTAGTCACAGGATTAGGGGAAGAAGTCGATCCCAATGATCTTCATACTACGATAAACGAAGAAGACTTTATAGATGATGATGATGATGACATCGAAGATGATGAGTTAGAATTCGAATCTTCTTCTAGTGGCGAGGAAATGGAATTTGATTTTTAAGTTTCCACATGCTTGTAAGTTTGTAAATGATACATTTTGTTCAATTGTATGTAATCTTTTATTGCTTATGTTTTAACTTTTAATTTTCTAGCATGCACTATATAATTTGATTTTTATTGCTTATGAAAACTTGATTCTCTCTTTGTTATAAAATACTTTCATTTTATTTGTTCTTAACCAGGTTTATTTATGATTATCACAATCTTGCAGATATGACAAGGGCATAAGCGCATGTAGGTAAACGTCTATGGCAAGATGGTCCTAGAAAGAGAAGAGACAAAGTTTTAAATAATCATGAAGTTGGCTCTACTCCACAACAATCACAGACACCAAAATCAGATGGCTCAACAACAGCAGCAGCTGTTACAAAGGACAAATTGCCAACACCACCACCAGTTGCAACAAACACTCAACCAACAACACCACCAGTTGCACCAAACACTCAACTAAGAACACCACCAGTTGCACCAAACACTCAACCAACAACACCACCAGTTGCACCAAACACTCAACTAACAATACCACCAGTTGCACCAAACACTCAACCAACAGATGAACAAGCCAACATTGAATCTACTACTGCAAGTAATTATATTTTATTGTGATGACATTATTAGAGATATATACTCGTTCTTAGCTTACTTATTTATAAAACTGTGCAGGTGTCCAGGGTATTAGTGCTAGGAGGGGAGCTAATTATATTAAAGATGCGCCTGAGAATCCAGAGGATAGGGAGGTGATTCACATACTTGGTACTAGGTACTTCTATTTTTTTCCCTTCCATTGCATGTTCTCAGTCTTGATCAAACTGAAGTTAATGTCATAAGTACACAATAGTGAACTCTGCACACTCCTAAACTAAGAAGCTTCACATGGCATGGGGTTGTAAATGGCCTCGTGAACTCTGCACACTCCAAAATAGCTTCCAACCTCACTTCCATCTTCTTCTTCTACTTATCCATAGTTTAATTAGCCAAAAATTACTAATATTACCAGCTTGGTGTCCTTGCATGTAGCTGCTTCTTTGAACTGGATGCCCATAACAGTACTAATATTACCAGTTTGGTGTCCTTGCCTCTGTTTTTTATCCTACTTTATCAAGGAATGTGCATGTGTCACTATTGGCAATGGACACATGTGTCACTATTTTTTATCCTGCTTTATCAAGGAATGTGGATGCTTTATCAAGGAATGTACATGTGTCACTATCATTTGAAGTAACAATATGATTTTGCAAAAAAATATTGGTGTTCTGTCTTTCTTTTATGTTTACTACTGTAACCATATCCTGATTTAAAGAGTAATACAACATTGTACCTCGGGAAACCCAGCCTGATCAAGGATTGCACACACATTTTCTGACATAAAATCTACACCTAAAACAGTAATATATTTGCATCCCTCTTTTACCATTTTGACAGCCATATCTGCCATAACCAATGAGTCAGATATATGGATGTGAGGCCACAGATTCGGTGGCAAAGAATAAAAGACCTTGGACCTCAGGGTCCATGTAAAAATGAGCAACAACACCAATTTTCCTCTCCTTTAGAAAAATGGAAAGTTCTTGAACTTTGAGCAACAACACCAATTTTCAACTTTTTTTTCTAGTTATTAACCGTGATCAATATAATATCAAGTCATATGATTAGTTATATGATAACAAACTGCATGTATTCCCTCGGCCGTCACGACCAGAACCTCTCAATCAATTCAGTCCAAACAGAAAAACCATATGATAACAAATTGCATGCTATAAGTGATTGACATCTTATTCTTATATAGCAGATAGGGCAATTTTAATTGACCTCTTACCCACAACAAATGTAGTCAATAATCATTATAATCCAGGCTAGGGCAATTTCTGCTTATCTTTATATAATGCAGCTTATAATAAATAATAATTTCTATTTGTGTTTGTAGATTTCAGTCCAATTCTGTGGTACGACAAATTGTTAGTTCTATAAAAAATCAAATGGGTCCATATCTGACTTGGTTATCAGTGGCAAAAAACCTCAGGAATGAGTTATGGTCTGAATTTGAAGAGATGTATGAATTTAGTAATGAAGTAGAGAATAAAAAGGCAAGAAAGGTTTGGGAGCAGGTTTGTGCTATACCCTATAAAGATTTAATGAAAAAGGTAAGAGACGAGGCAAAGAAATAAACAGGGCTTACAACTTACAATTTTGAAAAAATGATCGAGTACCCACCCTCGTTCATGAAGAAAGAATATTGGGTCTCTTTTTGCGAACGATGGAATAAGGAAAGTTGGCAAAAAAATTTCAAATTTTGGTTCTATAAATCGAAAGAAAGGTGGAACACTTAACCATGTTGGAGGGTCAATACCTTTTATAAGTCACGCGAAAAAGCTTGTAAGTATTTTTTGTTATGGTTGCTTTAATATAATTAAAAATGTTTGATTATTGTGCTTGTGCTTCCGTGATGGTAGGAAAATGAAAAGAAAACTAAACCTACTCACATCGAGGTTTTTGATCTAACACACACAAAGGACGGTGTGTATTGTAATGACAAGGCAAGAAAAGTAGGAGTAAGTGTGTACCTATATGCTTTGTGTATTGTGAATTATATATGTTTGACATATTATGTTCTAAACTTGGCTCATTCAATACCTTGTATGTCAATCACTATTTTGGGTAGTCTATTAAGACAGTTATGATGGTGTTATAAATTCTAAACATACTTGTATGTGCTAGACATAATCTATCTGAATTCGTATAAAAACCAAGCTTTAGCTCAAAAGTCTTATGACTTTTTGGACTACTCTCTTTTAGAAAATAGGATAGGGGGGAGGTATCACGCCTAATGGCATGAAAGGCATCAAATTTTTTTGGGACTTGTCGCTTTTTGGTTTTCTCGATTAGCTTCAGTCATTAAGAAAATAGTTTTTTTAAGAGGTAGCATATTAAGAGTGATAACTTGGAAATAGGGCAGGGCAAGGTTGCTGCCTAATGGCAGCAGAGGATAGTTGTGTAGGCAGCTAGTTGTTCTTGCAATTAGTTTTAATTTAGCCAACTGCTAATGCGGTATAACACTTGTTAAACTCAGTTGGAACTGAGTCCAACCAAAGCCTCAATAAACTAACTGAATTCCAAAAAGTCAAATACATATATGACTGTTATCATAAGGAGATGTTGGGGAACTGTGGTATATTAAAAGAACTACTAGATAGACTTACTCTATTAAGAGGGAAACACAATAGGGTAATAGGTAATGTGGAAGGAAGAAGTTATAAAGCATTATATGTTATGGACTCCTAAATCCACAGAACAAAATGGATTCTTCTTCTGGGGTGCGAGGGAGGTTTGAGTTTATTTTTTTATAAGTAGTAAATCATTGTAAGAAAACAACTGAGTCATTAATCGTAGGCATGACAAATCTTGACCTGATTTGATTTTTTCCAGTCTAATTTATTGAATTAGAGTTCTAGCTCCTTTTATCCAATCATCCAGGATGTGTTTCGTTGGATCAATATTATAAATGGGTCAATTAATATTTATTGTTAAAAATTTGTTTCCAGCCCATAAAATAAAAAATAAAAAATATTAAATATATCTACAAAGGCTACTGAGTCCTGACAATAATAGAAAACAAAAATAAAACCTTTTGAACCAATAATATATAATGCAAACTTACTGTAATACTCGATAGTAATTTGTTCTACTAAAATAAGAAAGTCTATGAATTTAAAATACATCAATCAATAGTTCAATCCGTAAATGGGAATATTTGTTAAAGTGTTTTCTAAAGCTGTTAATTAAATACAACACTATAGTAACTAGAGGCTGCAAATATAAAAATTACATAACGTTAGAACAACATGTGGGTATTTTTATTTTTTTCCTTTCTCTAAAACAAATTAATTATGACGATACTAAGAAAACTCTACTATTATTACTTGAATCAAAAAATTAAAATTATGAAGTTAAAAATGGGCATTTGAAAACATTCAATGTAGTGTAAAAGTAACTAACATCATATTGTCATAATGTATGATTGTATTTATAAAAACTATATGTTCATCTTAGTTATTTGCATATAGGGGGACCACACAATACCCTTTTTTTTATACAGATTTTTTTTTCTCACTAGCACGACGTGTTACATGCTTTAGGTTTTATTACCTACATATGTATGGTTTTTCATTACGTTGGTGTAGTACTATTTGTTGCACCTTATGTATAAACTTGTGCTGAGATTATTGCTTAAAATAGGTGCAATCTGCAAGTTGCTCAAGTTTGTTCATAGACCATAGTATGTAATCAGTTTTCTTAGTCTTATGTTTAGAATGCATGCATTTATTTCATATATTTGACATGCATTCCATGTACTACTACTTGTAGGATGTTGATGTCGAGGATGAGCATGATGAAGATTCAGGCGATAGTAACGAGGATGGACACTCGTGATTATATATGCATGTTGATCTTTTAGGTAGTGTTTTTTAGAAGTTACTTTTGTTTACCATCGAGGAGGGGATAAGATGGTGTGATTATGCATATTTTTGAGCTATAAAGCAGTAGTTTTTAGAAGTTACTTTTGTTGTATTTGGTGAGTCTTCTAGTACGTTGATATTTGTAATAGTACTCATCGATAGATGTCTTATCTAGTATTGTCTATAAATAACAGTTTAGTAATTATCATTATTATTTTGAACATATTTATTTTTAGATTTTGAAATTAAATTATGAAAATATTTATAATTTGTTGTTAATAAATATATTGAGATGACTTCTTTCCGTCTCAAAGAATTTGCGATGTTGGCGTCAAAGTTGACACGAATTTTGAGACGACTGCAGCTTGTCTCAAAATATGCGCGCTAAAAAGATTTTGGCGTCAAAGTTGAAACGGGATTCAGACGGATGGTATCCGTCCCAAAATATGTGTAAAATAAATAGTTGTTGCCTATTTTGAGACAGATTTGAAACAGCCTTTTCCGTCTCAACTTACGTGAACTAAAATAAAGCGCCAAATCTGCCCGCCAAATCCGAAACCGGTAAAATCGGTTTCAAAATTCAGCTCCCCATGGGATAGATTTGAGACGGATTTGAGCCGCACTATGTCCGTCTCAGATGGTTTGAGACGGCACTTTTTCGTGTCTAATTTCCTATTTTGAGACGGATTTTGAGACGAGCATAATTAGTGACCAACTGACACGCTCAACATCCGTCTCAAAATCCGTTTCAAAATTGATTTTGAGACGGATCTTGCTGTATTTTGAGACGAAATTTGTCCGTCTCAGATGCACAGATTTTTGGTAGTGCAAGTCTATCTCTCTCCTCACCCATGAAAATCTTTAGCATTTAAGTTCCCAAATCAAGCCCACTAACACCCATAACAAAATCAGAAGCCAAGAATCGAAATTATCAAAGTGAGGTATAAACCTAACCCTAGAAATCTGATCATGAAAGCTATGTTAGATGTTAGTTTTTTGTGTTAAACATATTATATGTAGTGTATATTTGTAAGACCCCGACTTTTATAAATAAAGATGAATTTTCTATAAATATCATTTTTAAATATTATGGAGTGAATTTATTATAATGTTATAGTTGTGGGTAATATTTATAAATTTTGCAAAGTACGCAAGTTGTTATATTATATTCAATTGGTCAGGGAATATTCGTTTTAACATGGAATATTCGTACGACGACACAATCATTGCTGGACCCCACAACGTAATTATTGTCGGAATGAGAAAATGACATAAATATCTTTTTATGAAAATAACGGCGAAAGTTTTACTGATTAATCGTTGAAATAACTTAGGTGTTAAAAGTACGAGAATCTGGCGTGGTTACATAGTAGCCGCGATATTGATTATTGATGCTTACGTGAGAAGTCACTCAGTTTTACTCAATTATTGTTACAGTAATTGTTGCATAGTATCTCACGTTATTTGATTTAATTATTGTCAATATTTTATATATTATTAAATCAATAATTGAGATGATAAGTTATTCTAATTATTATATGCATAATTAACAATGTCTAGAAAGTTCTGTCGAGGAAAGAGGTTTGGTCACCTAATTGCGCGCCAATAGGGAGAAATTCTTATTGGAAAGCCCCCTCTTTCCTGGAAACGATCCGGTTGTTAATATTGCAAGTTATAATAATATGAATAAAGGTTGTTAAAAATATTGAGGGGATTTTTATGAAGTATTTGTTGTAAATTGCTTATTTTATGGACCCCTATTTACCCATTTTTCAAAATAATAGGTAGAAAATTATTTATTATAATAAAGGTGAGGCCCACATGTGGGGCCCATATATGTTAAAGATCTGAATTTGAGAAATGGGGAAGGGGTGTAGTAACGTGGAAGGAAGGGTATTATATTATTATATATATAAGTTTTGTTATATATATATATATATATATAAACATGTGTTTGAAAAATTTAGGGCAAGGAAAAATAAATTTGCCTTTGCCGTAAGGCAAAGGTTATTGTTATTATTATTATTATTATTATTATTATTATTATTATTATTATTATTATTATTATTATTATTATTATTATTATATATTATAAGTTTTGTTTTATTAGATTTTAAATAGAATATATTATATTTTATTTAAAATTTTTGTTTTATTAGAATATTTTATTACACAGTAATGAATAGTAAAAATCAGAAAATCAACGAATTCGCCGAATTCGCTCGCTCGTGAATTCTTCTGTTAATCCGTGAGAAATTAAATTCAAATAGTATCATTTCCATTCTCCTATAAATAGGGTGATTAATTAGAATTGAAAATCATACCAGAATTAGAGAATTCTTCTTCTATAATATTGAGCGTATTTTTTAGAGTTTAAGAAAGCTTTGAGCATAGAAAACAGTTCAAGTTTTCTTTAAGAATATCCCCGCTATACCAGTTGGAATACTCTTCTTTTCAAGGTAAGGGATGTTATTTTTGTTCAATATTCGCTTAAAATAATATTTTCTTCAATACTCTGTAGTATGTAAGTAATATTATTTAGTTTCAGATTTCGAATTTTATACTCATTTTGTTAACTTTTGGCTTCTATACTCCATGAAATTAGTAGAATATCCTTGATATTTGTCCTTCATCCAGTATCTTTTAATGGAAATATTATTCTGAGCATTCTTGACAAGTTTTAACTTTTTTATGCTGGGGTACTATTCACGGGGTAACTATTCCCGAAGTTACTATTCACGGGTACTATTCACCCGGGGTACTATTCATGACAATAATTGATTCGTTTTCGATCCAAATTATTTTTGGTACAATATTATTCTTGAATTTTACTCTACAAAGCAATATCATGTTGATAATTTGGACGTTATTGATTTCTAGATAAATTAAATTATAAATCTTTAAAAATTTACCCTTGAACTTGTTTTAATGAATTATTATATCATTGTCATCATCCTCATGCTTATATTGTTATGAAAGTCGTCTTTGGCCCGTAGTTCATAGATGGACTTGGTATGATTATGATCAGGGATTATTCGGTATAATCATGAGCGTAATGTTACAAATGATGTGGTAAAAGTCCTCATGGGCCCGTAGTGCATTGATGGACAGTTGTTGGCATGATCATGACCATTGGTGAATACACGAATATCCTTGGCCCGTAGTGCATGGATAATTTGTGGTCGTGATACTTAGGAATATCCTTGGACGTAGTGCAAGGGTGATTCGATGATGTGGATTATTTATTAAGCTGAGTCTCAGCGATAAAAGTGATGAAAAATCTTTTAAATCATAGAAGATAGTAGATTTTATGCTCTACTTGACTCTTCTAATGGATTGCTTGTTCCGCTGCAGTTAAACTTGATGTTTATTATATTTTATCAGTTTAACACTGTTGAAGGCTAACGATAAATTATTCTGCATTATCTTAGTCATAATATTTCTTTCTGGGCTAGTTGAGCTCACCCTGTTGTTTTCATTGTTCTCTTCAGGAAATGAGAACGTAGCCGGGACTAGTCGGGAAATGGAGTGACGGTCCAGATGATAGCATTAGTAGTCCTCATTATATTATGAAATAGTGTGATAATAAATGTATTGAGGACTCTATTTGAGTTGAATACTGTCTAGAAGACAATATTCGTATTAAAACTCTCAGTTTATGTTTTGTCGTATTTTACATGACAGTTGTATGATTAAGTTGTATTTGCATTTTATACCATGTATTTGACGACTCAAGATGGGTGATGTATACCTATTTTGGGGGTGTCACAATATTGATGATCTGGGTTGCTAGATGTTAGATCCGTAGCATCTATAGGCTCGGATTTGGTGTTTTTCAAAATATGGAAATTTTAAAAAGTCATCTGACAACCGAATGTCAAACCTCCTAGATCTCATCCTGTTTGTGTTTTTGGCTGTTTAAATGTTTTTGCTTGTAGTATGCTAGGAGGACTTTGATCTGGACTTGAAATCAGACTTAGATCATGTGTAGATTTCAATTTATGGAAGGTCAAACGGCGTATACCTATTTTGAGGGCGTCACAGTTGGTATCAAAGCTTAAGGATATGATCCCTGGCTGAGATGTGAGACAAGAACTAGGAGGGAAGAGACGGGGAATTCCTTCACTAGTATGACCTACCTAAGTTATTTGGTATTTAATTGGTCGGTCAGAGTATAGGGATAATATGTTCCATGTTAATTAAACCTTATTTTGTGGCAATATTTGAAACTGACATCCGAGAAAATTGAGAATAGCAATGGAGCACAGGAGATCGTTAAGTCACCACAGATCAACACCCAGGATAATATGCATCAGGAAGGCAATAATCCTCAAGTGAACAACAACACCGACCAAATGGCGAACGACGGAATGTTTAGGAGCTTTCTGCAATTCGTACAACATCAGGCAAGAGAGACTCCTGTCCAAAATGTAGGTGGAAACACTAGCAACTCTCGGACGGTCACCGCTAAACAGTTCAAGGAGCTGGGACCACCGGAGTTTATTGGAGAGCCAAAACCACTTAAGGCGGAGACATGGATAAAGTAGATCACCAAGATATTTGATGTCTTGGGATGCTCCGAGGAGCAAAAGGTTCCTTTTTCCACCTTTATGTTACGAGGAGAGGCAGATTACTGGTGGGAATCGGTAAAGCGTACTCAACCTACCGCACTGAAGATGTCTTGGGAGAAGTTCTAAGAACTGTTCAACGACAAGTACTTTCCCGAAAGTATTCGTCACATGAAAGAGGTAGAGTTCATTAAACTAGAGCAAAACAATATGACCGTGTCGCAGTACGAAGAAATGTTTGCCGAGTTGTCCCGGTTTGCGTCCCACTTGGTTGATAATGAGGAGAGAATGACGTGGATGATTCTAAGAGGTTTGAAACCCGAGATACGTCAATATCTAATTTCTCATAAACTGTATTTGTATCCAGATGTTGTAAATAAGGCTCAGTTATTGGAGCGCGATAACGAGTCAACCCAACCAAGAGAAAGCGATCGAAGAAATGATAATACTAGTGGTAGCGATCATCGCAAGCGGTAACAACAAGCGTGGAGGAATCAACATGCGAAATGGTAACCACTTTGGTGGTAATCATGGCAAAGACAATAAAAGTGGACATTTCAAAAAGAGGAGATTCAACAATGATGGAAAGCGTCGAGATCATTTTTGTTGTTAAGGAAGGAGAATGACCACCTATCATATGTTTTAAATCTTCGAGGGAGGACACATCGGTCAAACTATGCTAATAATGATCCAAAATGTGTTACAATTGTGGAAGAGAAGGTCGCCTGGCTAGATTTTGTCGTACAGGGAAGCCAACGGTGGCACCAAATGCCGTCCCAGACAAGTTAAAACACGTAGTTCAAGGGAGAGCGTTTGTTGTGACCTCCCTGAAAGCAAGGAACCCGAATGAGGTCATTACGGGTAAGCTTATCATAAACTCTAGCGAAGTATATACCTTATTTGATAACGGTTCTACCCATTCTTTTATTTCTCCTACTTGCGCTCAATATTTAAATATGACTCCAGAGAAATTAGACTTTGACTTATCTGTTGAAACTCTGTTGGGAGAAACCTTCATTACATCCACTGTTTATAAGTCTTGCTTGGTTCAAATCGGTACCCTCGCATTACCTGTCGATCTTATTTCATTGAAAATACTTGCATTAACGTAATTCTAGGGATTGAATGGTTAACTACTCATCATGCAAAAATTAATTATTTTCATAAGGTTGTTAGCTTTCATATTCTTAACCAACCTATTATGCCAATTCAAGCAACCAAACCATTAAAATCAATCACTATCATCTCAAGCCATAAAACTATTCGTTTATTGAAAAATTGATATCAAGATTTCTTAGCTCATGTCATGGATTTACACAAAAATACGTTAATTTTGAATGATATTTCTATTGTTAATAAATTTCCTGATGTATTCCCTGAAGAACTTCCTGGCCTACCCCCAGAGCGTGAAATTGAATTTTGTATCGACCTTGAACCCGGTACAAAACCCCTTTCCAAAGCCCCGTATCGAATGGCTCATATTGAACTTCAGGAGTTAAAGACCCAACTGCAGGAATTGTTAGACATCAGTTTCATTCGTCCTAGTACGTCTCCTTGGGGTGCTCCTGTTCTATTCGTAAAGAAGAAAGATGGGAGTATGCGACTTTGTATTGATTATCGGGAGTTGAATCATGTCACCATCAAAAATAGGTACCCATTGCCACGTATTGATGATCTGTTTGACCAGTTGCAAGGCGCCAAATTCTTTTCAAAGATCGATCTTCTTTTCGGATCATTAGTTAAAGATTAAAATCAATGACATTCCAAAGACGGCTTTCAGAACTAGGTACGGGCATTATGAATTCCTAGTCATGTCCTTTGGATTGAATAATGCTCCTGTTGCCTTCATGGACATGATTATCCGAGTATTCAGGAATATTTGGATCATTTTGTGGTCATCTTTATTGATGACATTCTCATATACTCCAAAAGTCATGAAGATCATGACCAACACTTGAGGTAGATACTCCAAAAGCTTCGTGAAAACAAGCTTTATGCCAATTTGAAGAAATGCGAGTTCTGGCTTGAGGATGTAGCATTCCTTGGGCACGTAGTATCAAGTCATGGAATATCTGTTGACCCGACAAAGATTGAAGCAATACAAAGTTGGGAGCAACCTAAGTCAGTGACCGAAGTACATAGCTTTCTGGGCTTAGCTGGTTATTATCAGAGATTCGTGGAAGGATTTTCTCGAATCACTACTCCATTAACTCGGTGACTCGAAAAGATACTACCCCATACCTATACTCCCGGTATGGTGTTTACAAAGAATTAACATAATGCATTTAAATCTATACACCCATGGTATAATTAAAATATTACATTAGATAGAGGACTATCGGATATAATTCCCATAGATTCAAGATTCACGGTATCCCATATGAGATGGTAATTCCCAAGAGAAATATTCTTGTGTTTGGATACCCTCACTTGAATATATGAGCTATATCTGTGACTAGAGTCTATCTATCAAAAATTGATATCGATAATAACATGAGCAGATCCATATTACTAATACCCTCACCCGGATGTATAGTCTATGTCATGCGAATATATCTTATCGTATCGATAGTAACCATCTATCTGAAATTGAGTATTAATAACAACATGAGCAGTCCATGCTATTAACACCCTCACTCGGATAAATAGTTCCCAAGGATCTCAACTAGAATAGAAGACATCTTACTTTACATCTATATATATGAAAAAAACACGGTTTGGAAATAAAAGATGTTATATATATATATATCATAATATTATGATTCGATTACAAAATTCTCATAATGAGTTCTTATTACAAGGTATTCATATGAGAGAAGAATATAATCTAATATATGTAGGGGCGCTTCCCTTTATCTACTCGGATGTTCGGGATTACCATCTAAAAGCGCAAAGGAATAATTTGCAAGGGTGAGCTATGACATGCTTTCGCCAAGTTGTATATTTATAACAATATAGGATTTGAAGAATTATAACAATTCAAATTTCAAGCGATAGTTGTTACCATTTACGGATTTCTAATTCCAACTAGTTACGGAATTTTTATCATTTACATTAGTCACAAAGACTTAGAAATTTTATTGAGATGTGAGATAGGGGATCCTATTCAACATCTAGGAGTATGCATATCACTACACGATTGCTCAAAATACACTTACAATTTCTTGTCGATATATTCATTGACTAAACTTCGCTCCCTTACGGGATACTCGACTTCCGGTATAAGATTGTCTTACCAAAACAATTTGGTTTGACACTGACGATTTATGCTCGATAAACAATATCATATGAATAAACAATTCATTTCTTAGTCATCTTTGGAACTATAGCAATAACTTTTCAATAATAGGTAATTGATGTAGGTGTATTATATCAGCGGTATATCAAGATAGAATCTTGTTAAAGTGAATAAGCAGAGGTTGATAAATTTTGCATAAGTAATAAATTGGGTATAGGAGACTTGCTGAGCGTAGATCGATTCGAGCTATATGCTTATCGAAGGCTAATAAGTACTATGGCGTTTATAAATATAAATCTAACACGTTAGTATTGATAACAATACTCAAATAAAACATTTATTTAATCTGGGTTAGATTTAGATTTGACTTTTAATACCTTTGATAAATGAACTAAATTTTATTTATAAAATTTGGTTATATTTTAAATAATTTAATTATCCTTATAATATATTTTAGAAGGTTTAAAGTATTTTTAAAATATTTATTTATCCTTTAAATGATTTTTAAATCATTTATCTCTATTTATAAGTAATTTATATTTACTAAAATTTTATAAAAACATTATTTAATATTATTAAATAATTTATAATCATTATTATGATTTTTATTTCAATAATAATATTTTTACATAATTATTTAGTATTTAAAAGTAATTATTCTAATTACTTTATTAATAAGTTAATTATAAATAATATCTAAATAAAATAAAATAATTATTACATTTTTGTAGAAATATATAGAAATAATTTTTATAATAATTTAAAAAGCTATTTTTTATATGTATTTATTAATTATTTCTAATTTTTTATAATTTATTTTTAAAGAAAATAATTTACATAAAATCATTAAAGCTCTCTGGTGTGAGAAAGTGTCATTGTAGGTGTTCTTGAGTTTACAGGCGGTAGTTTGGTGGTGGTCGAGTGACGGTTTGACCATCAAATAACTTCGTTCTTGGTAATGATTTTTGGTTAGATCAGTATTGGTGTTGTAGTACTCATCTGATAGTCTGAGCTCAAGCAATAATCGGGCTTTAATCTACATCTAACAAGAAATTATAAAGGTTCAAAATTCTTTGTCGGAGTTGTTCTTGGGTTTACAGGTAACCCGAGCAGTGGTCGTAAGCCGGTCAGCGGTTTTGTGGCTTGAATAACTTTGATTACATGTGTATTAGATGTATGTTTGTTTGTTGTAACATGTAATCTATATATAGGGTACATATATATAACATTAACATGAACAAAACTTAAATCTAAGGTCTCTATTTATCTTTGGTCAAAATCTGACTACCAAGCATTCTTCGTGTTCTTGGTTTTGAAAAAAAACCCGAAACTTGGTCATACTCGATCGACTACTTTTGACGATAATTAGAAATAATCCTATGAGTTATTTGTTCGATTGAAGATCATAGATATGTAGTATGTATAGGGTACTAATATATAACAAAAACTTAAACAATTAACAATCGGGAAGATGATTAAAAAGGTCGGTCAAACTATTTGGTTTAAGCTGTTCTTGAGCTTTACGGGCAACCCGGAAAACCAACTTAAGTGAGCAGTGACCCACTTTGTTGCTTATATCTTGGAATCTATGGTTCATATGAAACTGTTTTCTTTTCTAGATTAAAGACCTACTTACGGGCTACAAATACCAATTAATTAATGAGACCAAATCATAAACACACATGAATCGAAAAGCCACGACATTGGTTTGTCGGACCATTTTTTCAAAATTTCCAGATTTCATAAAAGCGGCTTAATTAAGGCATCTAGATGTTATGAAAGCGTGTTCTACCACTCTAGCATACTTTCTAACATCCTAATACAATATTCTAAACATCTAAACAACAAATCTAACATAAGATCAAAGAAATTTATGAACTAGGGTTTGCACCTTAACTTGAGCAATTCTTGATTCTATCTTACGATCTTGTTCTTTATTAACACCCAGGCTTGATATGGTAGGTTTATAAGTGTATCTAGGCTTTGAGAATTCGTGAGTTTGCTCAGCCCTAAGGTTCCTATTTATAGAATTCTTCAACTTGGCTTTTTGGTCATTTTTCCACCTACTTGCCTCTCTATAAAGATCGATTTGTGACTCTTCTGCTTTGCTTGGGAGTTTGGAAGCATGTCATGTGATGTTTTGGAACTTGAAATGGTGACTCTCAACCTACTTGTGAGCTAGTTGATCAAATTAGTAGCTTAATTAGGTTTAAATCTTCACTAATCTTGATTAGGGTTTTGTTTCTAATGATTAGGAATGTTAAGTAATGTTAATTAGTACCTAATAGAAGTTTACTAACCATGATTAGGTGTTAACATAAGCTAGTTAGAGTTAGATTAGCTAATTAGGGTTTAATTTATAAACTAGGTTTAGGGTTTTTGCTAATTAGGGTTTAGGGTTTGTTAACCTAGGTTTCTTAACCTAAATTTCTCACTAATCTAACAAAGCACGACAAAGCGTTTTTTGTCGATTGTAAAGCACGACAAAGCAACTTGTCAAAATAATTTTCTTAGAAAAAGTCGATTATGGAAAAAAAAATTTAAGCCACGAGGTGTAAAACACGGCGTTTTTGGATAAAAATTTATTTGGTCAATTTTGTCAAACCAAGTATATAATAACACGTAACACATTGAGCAGCAGAGAAATTTTATTTATATACTTGGGATTTATACATACGAGTCTTATTAGGGTTTTGGGTTTTTACATTTCACCTCCACTAATAAAATTTCGTCCTCGAAATTATGATACATGTTAAGTAAAAAGTTGAGGATAATTTCTCTGCATTTTATCTTCAAGCTCCCATGTAGCTTCTTGACGTTACGATTTCTCCATATTACTTTTTAGCGATGCTATCACTTTATTACGGAGGACTTGCTCTCTTTACGATTCGACGATCTTGCACGGGTTCTTCTACATAAGAAAGATCTTCTTGATTTGGATAGGTTCATAATTTATAACGTGTTTATAATCAGGTTTGTATGGTCGTAAAAGCGGACACATGAAACACATTATGAATATGGTTTAACTTTCGGTGGTAGTCTTTATTTCATAAGCAACTTCACCAATTCTTCTCAAAATTTCAAAAGGTCGATGAACCTCGGACTTAGTTTTCCTTTCTTGCCAAAGCGTATCTTGCCCTTTCAAGGAGATACTTTCAAGAATACATGGCTTCTACGCTAAAATTTCGTTGTTGTTGTGATGTGGATCGGCGTATTTTCTTTGTCGATCTTGAGATGCTTGCAATCGTTGGCGTATGATTACGATAGTTTGATTGGTTTGTTGAATTATTTGAGGTCCCAACATTTGTCTTTCCCGACTTCATCCCAACACACATAGGCGTTCTACATTTTCTTCCATATAAGGCTTCATAGGGTGGCATACCTATGCTAGCATGATAACTATTGTTGTGGCGAATTCGACTAAAAGGTAATTGATCTTCCCAACTTCCTTTGAAGTCTATGACACATGTTCTCAACATATCCTCTAATGTTTGTATGGTTCTCTCACTCATCCATCGGTTTGAGGATGATAAGTTATACTTAGTCTTAGTTGTGTTCCTAAATTTTTACGAAGACTTTTCCAAAAATTTAGTAAAAGCGTGGATCTCGATGCGATACTATGGAAGCAGTACTCCATGCCTAGAGATAATTTCATGAATATATAATTTGGCAAGGTGATCCGGGTTATGTGTAATTTTAATAGGTAAAAAGTGGCGGATTTAGTTAAGCGGTCAACTATTACCCAAATGGCATTATGGCCTTTTTGTGTAGTTGGAAGGCCCACTACAAAGTCCATGGTTATATGTTCCCACTTCCACTAAGGAATTGGTAAGGGTTGAAGTAAACCACTTGGCTTCTGATGTTCTGCCTTAACCCTTTGACACGTGAGACATTTACTTACCCATTCGACTATTTCCTTTTCATATTCGACCACCAAAAGTGTCGACTTAAATCTTTGAACATTTTAATCTTTGCCGGGATGTATGGCAAATTTAGAATTATGTGCTTCGTTCAAAATTTCATCTTTTAAAGCTTGATCTAATGGAACCCAGATTCTATTTTCATATCTTATTATTCCATCGCATCTATTATAAAAAATTTATTATACTTATCATGAGTTATATTAGACTTGTATTTCTTACACACTCTTCATTTTTTTTTCTGTATCTCTCTAACTTTATCGGCGGAGATGAAACTCCTTCTAAAATATACAATTTTTGGGTAGAGGTAGTTGGACATTCCACCTCAATTTTTAAATTTTCAAAATCTTTTATTAACCTATCATTGGTGGTTAACACATTCAATTTTCTTGATTCTTTCTTTCTACTTGCATCATTACAACATTAGCTTCTTAGGGATGATATAAGATTTCACAGTCAAAATCCTTTATCGGTTCTAACCATAAATCTCTGTCTTAAATTTAATCTTTTTTTTGTGTAAAAATATATTTCAAACTTTTATGATCTGTATATATTTCACACTTTTCCCCGTATAAGTAATGTCTCCAAATTTTTAGAGCAAAAACCACAGCGGCTAACTCTAAATCATGAGTAGGATATCTCTTCTCATAATCTTTGAGTTGTCGTGATGCATAAGCTATCACTTTCCCATGTTGCATCAACACACACCTAATCCTCTGTGTGATGCGTCACTATATACTACAAGGCCTCCTGTATCATCTGGTAAGGATAACACTTTGGAGCCATGCTCGATCGCTTCTTGACTCTTGGAAGCTTTCCTCACATTTATCTACATCGGACGTATTTCACCGTCTTTCGAGTTAAATTGGTTAATGGGGTTGCTATTTTGAAAAATCTTTTATAAGCGAAGTCGGTAATAAACCGCTAAGCAAGAAAACTTACATTACTTACATTGGAGTTGTTGGTTGTTCCCGATTCACAACCGTTTTGATCTTAGTTGGATCTCTGAGATATTCCATCTTTGTCGATTACATGACCTAAAAATTGAACTCTCTTCAACGAATTCACACTTGGAAAACTTTGCATAAAGTTGTTCCTTTCGTAATTTCTCAAAACGACTCTCAAGTGTTGACATGCTCTTCCGTGTTCTCGAGTATACGAGGATATCATCGATAAACACTACAAACAAATTTGTCCAAGCATGGTTTAAACACTCGATTCATTAAATCCATAAATCTTTCTTAGGTGCATTTGTTAATCAAAAGACATTACTGAAATTCATAATGTCCATAAGCGTGTCCTAAAATATTTATTTTTGGCACATCCTCCTTTCTTACCTTTAATTGATGATAACTTTTTCTAAGGTCGATTTTTGAAAAATGTTTATTTACTTTTAATTGGTCAAACAAATCATCAATCCTTGGCAAAGGATATTTATTCTTAATAGTTAGCTTATTTAGCTCCTATAATCTATACAAAGTCTCATAGTTCATCCTTCTTCTTTACAAAAAACAACAAATTGGTGCTCCCCGGGGTGAAACACTAGGTTGTATGTACTTTTTATCTAAGAGTTCACTGTAATTGAATAAGTAACTCTTTCGGTTCTATAGGTGCCATTACATGCGGTGCCTTAGAAAGCTGGTGTGCGTTCTGGTGCAAGATCAATGATAAACTCAATCTCCCTATCACGGAAAGCAAGCGGGTAAATCATGCGGAAATACATCGGGAAATTCCTTAACTATAGGTATTTGATCTAGTTTTTTACTCCTTGGTGAGTATCAACTATATAGGCCAAATATCCTAAACAACCCTTTTAAGTAATCTTTACGCACTGAACTATAGTCAAACATCGAGATTGCTTGGGTGAACAACTCTGGTTGAACACTACCTTTGACTTGAAGCGGTCGAAAAGGTTAATACATTTTGATGACAATCGATCATGGCGTTATGATTAACTAACCAATCCATTCCTAAATTACATCAAATTCTCCCAATTGAATTGGTATCAAATCTACCTTAAAATTATGTCCTTTTATTACCACACTACGGTTTACGTATATGGTCTTATAGGAATTCTTTCATTATTAGCAATTTCTACACAAAATGGTTTGTCTAAATTTTCACAAGGCATATTCAAGTTTGTAGAAATTTCTAGAACACGAATGAACAAGTAGCACGAATCGAAATAACACATATGCATTTAAAGTGTTGATAGGGATGATACATCACCACGTCTGTGAACAACAACATCCTCTCAGAGACATATTAAATGTTCTCATGGTAGGTCGATTACGAACCCCAAGCTGCATGACTCTTGTCGATTGATTATTCTACGGTATTCTAACCCCTTTTCCTCCTTGGTTTATGGGGCAGTTCTTAGAAAAATGGTCCATTGAACCACAATTAAAACATTTATTTTTCTTTGGAAGAGGACCTTTGTGAAAGATAATGTCTGTTGTCCACAATTAAAGCATTTGTTAAGAAGACACTCTCCTCTATGTTTCTTACTACACTTAGGACAAGGTTTAATATTATTATTACTAAAATTGTTATTAGTATTTCCTATCTTTTTCCACTGAGTTGTTAGAAAAAGAATTATTCCATTTAAACTTGTTATTAAACCCACAGGCTGGGTTACTGTCTTACTTTTCCCTTTCTCACTCTGAGTCTTTTGTCTGATGAAACTTAGCGAGATTTTCATTCTCACTTTCGGTTATAGTGGCCTTCTCTAGTATTTGGAGAAAGTTTTGATTTGAAGAAAGCGATAATTTACTCGAATCGAGGTTTTAAACCTTCTTGGTACCTCTGAGTCTTTCTAAGTTCGGTGGTTACTTGATGAGGCAAACTGGATAGTTCATTAAACTTAGGCGTATCTTTGGAGTTCTGATAAGATCTCCTTGTTTTAAGTCCGAAATTTTATTTCCATTCGGTCTTTCGGGGATTGGGAAAAATAGTTTTCAAAGAACAACTCTTTAAATCTATCCCGAGGAACAATTTCGGTTTTCTACTCGACCTTTGGTTGATTCCACCAATAATTAGCTTCACCTTTCAAGAAGAAAGTTGCAAAAGTTGTCTTACGGTTATTACTAACATTGGTTACTAGGAAGAATTTTTCTATCTAGAAATCCAAATCTGTGCATCTCTGAGGTTCTAATGTACCTTTAAATTGAGGTGGTCAACTAATTAAAAAGTCTTTAAAGGATGTATTTTGGTTTTACAGTGCATTTATTACTCTCTAACATCATATCTACTAATTGTTGAGTAGGATTATCCTCATTATTCATTTCTCTTTGGGGTCTTACGGTTGGTGGCATGATTCTATAAAACAACAACAAAGATTCACATAAGATTCTTAGATAACCAAAACATATTGTTTATTTATAACTCACGGTCTTACAACAACTTTAAACATACTAGTATCTTTACGGTACAACTTTCATTACAAACTTTGAATGCTTCTTTATTATACTAATATAAAGCATCCAACCACCTATATTACTCTCTAGAATTCATTGATATCATCAAAGGAATCTGGATCATGTGACAAACCACGGATCGTCGATGAGATAAGCGAGTTTTCTTCTCCTCTCTTTGGATATCGAGTTACTACGATCTTTGCAAATCATTAAAAGTATCTCGAACTCCCGGAGATGTTTTAAGAAACCTTGGTGAATTCCCTCCTGCTCCTATGTGCATAGTGCGGTTGTACTTTTCGATCGATGACTATGACTCCTTTCATCCATTAGCATACACTCATAAATCGCCCTAAACTTCATCTTATTGTTCTCACATTACATTTTGCTGCGATGTAGTGATGCCATTGCCTCATCATGCTCATCTATTCTCATTAATTGTCCGACCCTTTGGATCTTCTTCTTCTTCTTCTTGACATCAAGCGGTTGTTGATCATGAAGCAATTCTTCTTCTTACGCATCACTAGCTATAAAAGACTCTATTTGCGGTGGATTGATTCTATCACTCTTTCTTGACATTGGAGTTGGCCATCTATAAAAGAAAACTCCATAAATCTTTGGTATAAAGGTTTACACCACATAATAATTTTAATGTTATATTTTATATGTCTTTTTTTAAAATTTTTACGGACTCGAAGACTATATACTAAGAAAACTCTTCCTTATATCTATATATACTATGACTTTGATACCAAAATTGTAACACCCCATACCTATACTCCGTGGTATCCGGTATGGTGTTTCTGAGAAGAATTAACATAATGCATTTAAATCTATACACCCATGGTATATCGATTAAAATATTACATTAGATAGAGGACTATCGGATATAATTCCCATAGATTCAAGATTCACGGTATCCCATAATGAGATGGTAATTCCCAAGAGAAATATTCTTGTGTTTGGATACCCTCACTTGAATATATAGCTGTATCTGTGACTAGAGTCTATCTATCAAAATTTGATATCGATAATAACATGAGCGATCCATATTACTAATACCCTCACCCGGATGTATAGTATATGTCATGCGAATATATATCTTATCGTATCGATAGTAACCATCTATCTGAAATTCAGAGTATTAATAACAACATGAGCAGTCCATGCTATTAACACCCTCACTCAGATAAATAGTTCCCAAGGATCTCAACTAGAATAGAAGACATCTTACTTTACATCTATATATGTAAGAAAACACGGTTGCGGAAATAAAAGATGTTATATATATCATAATATTATGATTCGATTACAAAATTCTCATAATGAGTTCTTATTACAAGGTATTCATACAGACCAGAATATAATCTAATATATGTAGGGGCGCTTCCCTTTATCTACTCGAGATGTTCGGGATTACCATCTAAAGCGCAAAGAGGAATAATTTGCAAGGGTGAGCTATGACATGCTCGACAAGTTGTATATTTATAACAATATAGGATTTGAAGAATTATAACAATTCAAATTTCAAGTGATAGTTGTTACCATTTACGGATTTCTAATTCCAACTAGTTACGAATTTTTATCATTTACATCGGTCACAAAGACTTAGAAATTTTATTGAGATGTGAGATAGGGGATCGACCTATTCAACATCCTAGGAGTATGCATATCACCTACGGTGCTCAAAATACACTTACAATTTCTTGTCGATATATTCATTGACTAAACTTGGCTCCACTACGGGATACTCGACTTGGTATAAGATTGTCTTACCAAAACAATTTGGTTGACACGAGTTTATGCTCGATAAACAATATCATATGAATAAACAATTCATTTCTTAGTAAATCTTTGGAACTATAGCGATAACTTTTCAATAATAGGTAATTGATGTAGGTGTATTATATCAAGCGGTATATCAAGATAGAATCTTGTTAGTGAATAAGCAGGGGTTGATAAATTTTGCATAAGTAATAAATTGGGTATAGGAGACTTGCTGGCGTAGATCGATTGAGCTATCTTATTCGAAGGCTAATAAGTACTATGGCGTTTATAAATATAAATCTAACACGTTAGTATTGATAACAATACTCAAATAAAACATCTATTTAATCTGGGTTAGATTTGACTTTTAATACCTTTGATAAATGAACTAAATTTTATTTATAAAATTTGGTTATATTTTAAATAATTTAATTATCCTTATAATATATTTTAGAAGGTTTAAAGTATTTTTAAAATATTTATTTATCCTTTAAATGATTTTTAAATCATTTATCTCTATTTATAAGTAATTTATATTTACTAAAATTTTATAAAAACATTATTTAATATTATTAAATAATTTATAATCATTTATTATGATTTTTATTTCAATAATAATATTTTTACATAATTATTTAGTATTTAAAAGTAATTATTCTAATTACTTTATTAATAAGTTAATTATAAATAATATCTAAATAAAATAAAATAATTATTACATTTTTGTAGAAATATAGAAATAATTTATAATAATTTTTAAAAGCTTTTTTTTATATGTATTTATTAATTATTTCTAATTTTTTATAATTTATTTTTAAAGAAAATAATTTATAATAAAATCATTAAAGCTCTACTAGTGTGTGAGAAAGTATCATTGTAGGTGTTCTTGAGTTTACAGGCGGTAGTTGGTGGTGGTCGAGTGACCGGTTTGACCATCAAATAACTTAAATTCTTGGTAATGATTTTTGGTTAGATCAGTATTGGTGTTGTAGTACTCATACTGATAGTACAAGCTTCAAGCAATAATCGAGGCTTTAATCTACATCTAACAAGAAATTATAAAGGTTCAAAATTCTTTATCGAATTTGTTCTTGGGTTTTGGGTAACCCGAGAGCGAGTGGTAAATGGCCGTCAGCGGTTTTGTGGCTTGAATAACTTTGATTACGTGTATTAGATGTATGTTGTGTTTGTTGTAACATGTAATCTATATGTCGAGGGTACATATATATAACATTAACATGAACAAAACTTAAATCTAAGGTCTCTATTTATCTTTGGTCAAAAAATCTGACTACATTTGTTCTTCGTGTTCTTGAGTTTTACGGGAAAAACCCGAAACTTGGTAAATACTCGATCGACTACTTTTGACCGATAATTTGAGTAATCCTATGAGTTATTTGTTAGATTGAAGATCATAGATATGTAGTATGTATAACAGGGTACTAATTATATAACAAAAACTTAAACAATTAACAATCGGAAAGGCGATTAAAAGGTCGGTCGAACTAATTTGGTTTAAGCTTTGCTGACCTTGAGCTTTACGGGCAACCCGAGAAAACCAACTTAAGTGAGCAATTGACCCACTTTATTTGCTTATATCTTGGAATCTATGGTTCATATGAACTGTTTTTTTTTCTAGATTAAAGACCTACTTACGAGGCTACAAATACCAATTAATTAACAGACCAAATCATAAACACACATGAATGAAAAGCCACGACATTAATTTTGTCGGACCATTTTTTCAAAATTTCAGATTTCATAAAAGCGCTTAATTAAGGCATCTAGATGTTATGAAAGCGTGTTCTACCACTCTAGCATACTTTCTAACATCCTAATACAATATTCTAAACATCTAAACAACAAATCTAACATAAGATCAAAAGAAATTTATGAACTAGGGTTTGCACCTTAGCTTGAGCAATTCTTGATTCTATCTTGATCTTGTTCTTTTAACACGAGGCTTGATATGGTAGTTTTATAAGTGTATCTAGGCTTTGAGAATTTGTGAGTTTGCTCGACCCTAAGGTTCTATTTATAGAATTCTTTAACTTTGGCTTTTTGTTCATTTTCCAACTAACTTGCCTCTATAAGGATCTGATGTGACTCTTCTGCTTTGCTTGGGAGTTTGGAAGCATGTCATGTGATGTTTTGGAACTTGAAATAGTGACTCTCAACCTACTTGTGAGCTAGTTGATCAAATTAGTAGCTTAATTGGGTTTAAATCTTCACTAATCTTGATTAGGGTTTTGTTTCTAATGATTAGGAATGTTAAGTAATGTTAATTAGTACCTAATAGAAGTTTACTAACCATGATTGATTAGGTGTTAACATAAGCTAGTTAGGTTTAGATTAGCTAATTAGGGTTTAATTTATAAACTAGGTTTAGGGTTTTGCTAATTAGGGTTTAGGGTTTGTTAACCTAGGTTTACTAACCTAAATTTCTCACTAATCTAACAAGCACGACAAAGCGTTTTTTTGTCGATTGTAAGCACGACAAAAACAACTTGTCAAAATAATTTTCTAGAAAAGTCAGATTATGGAAAAAAAAAAAATTAAGCGCGAGGTGTCAAAACACGGCGTTTTTGGATAAAAATTTATTTGGTCAATTTTGTCAAACCAAGTATATAATAACACGTAACACATTGAGCTAGAGAGAAATTTTATTTATATAATGGGATTTATACATACGAGTCTTATTAGGGTTTTGGGTTTTGATTTGCGATTAGATTCGGCATATCATCCTCAAGCAGACGAGGCGATCGGAGGACTATACAAACTCTTGAAGATTTATTAAGACTCTGTGTCCTTGACTTCAAAGGAAGTTGGGATAAGTTCTTGCCATTGGTGGAATTTTCCTACAACAACAGTTATCAAACAAGTATTGGCATAGCTCCATTCGAAGCGTTGTATGGGCGCAAGTGTCGTTCTCCAGTATGTTGGGACGAGGTGGGTGAAGCAACGCTGTTAGGACCGGATTTGGTATGTATGACTATGGAAAAGATTCAAATGATCTGGCAACGTATAAAGACATCACAAGATCGACAAAAGGAGTTACGTGTGTTGGAGAGCATGTGTTGTTACGTGTGGCACCATGGAAAGGAGTTACGAGATTTGGAAAGAGAGGAAAGCTCAATCCTCAATTCATTGGCCCATTTGAAATACTTGACCGAGTAGGAACTGTGGCTTATAGACTCGCGTTACCGCCAAGTATGTCTTGTGTTCATAACATTTTTCATATATCCATGTTACGTAAATATGTGGAAGACCCGAACCACATTATTGAGTTAGAACCGGACGAAATAACGAAAGATTTAACGTATGAAGAGGTTCCTATTAAAATCTTGGATAAGAAGGAACATATTCTACCCTCCAAGGTTATACCTCAAGTCAAAGTTTTGTGGAGAAACCACAATGTTGAGGAAATGACCTGGGAGTTAGAATCTAAAATGAGATCAAGGTATCTTCACCTCTTCGTCATACCAAGTATGTACCCTAATTTCGAGGGCGAAATTTCATAAGAAGGGGAGGTTGTAAGACCCCGACTTTTATGAATAAAGATGAATTTTCTATAAATATCATTTTTAAATATTATGGAGTGAATTTAATATAATGTTATAGTTGTGGGTAATATTTATAAATTTTGCAAAGTACGCAAGTTGTTATATTATATTCAATTGGTCAGGGAATATTAGTTTTAACAAGGAATATTCATACGACGGCACAATCATTAGTGGATCCCACAACGAAATTATTGTCAGAATGAGAAAACGACATAAATGTCTTTTTATGAAAATAACGGCGGAAGTTTTATCGTTAACTGTTGAAATAACTGGTGTTAAAAGTACAGTAATACGTGTGGTTGCATAGTAGCACACGATATTGATTATTGATGCTTACGTGAGAAGTCATTCAGTTTTTCTCAATTATTGTTAAAGTAATTGCTGCATAGTATCTCACGTTATTTGATTCAATATTTTATATATTATTAAATCAATAATTGAGATGACAAGTTATTCTAATTATTATATGCATAATTAACAATGTCTAGAAAGTTCTGTCGAGGAAAGGAGTTTGGTCACCTAATTGCGCGCCAATAGGGAGAAATCCTTATTGGAAAGCCCCCTCTTTCCTGGGAACGATCTGGTTGTTAATATTGCAAGTTATAATAATATGAATAAAGGTTGTTAAAAATATTGAGGGGATTTTTATGAAGTATTTATTGTAAATTGCTTATTTTATGGACCCCTATTTACCCATTTTTCAAAATAATCGTTAGAAAATTATTTATTATAATAAAGGTGGGGCCCACATATGGGCGCCACATATGGTGCCCATATATGTTGAAGATCTGAATTTGGGAAATGGGGAAGGGGTGTAGTAACGTGGAAGGAAGGGTATTGTATTATTATTATATATATATATAAGTATTATATATATTTATATATATATATAAACATGTGTTTGAAAAATTTAGGGGAAGGAAAATAAATTTACCTTTGCCGTAAGGCAAAGGTTATTGTTATTATATATGTATATATATATATATATATATATATATATTATAAGTTTTGTTTTATTAGATTTTAAATAGAATATATTATATTTTATTTAAAGTTTTTGTTTTATTAGAATATTTTATTGCACAGTAATGAATAGTAAAAATCAGAAAATCAACGAATTCTCCGAATTTGTTCGCCCGTGAATTCTTATGTTGATCCGTGAGAAATTAAATTCAAATAGTATCCTTTCCATTCTCCTATAAATAGGATGCTTAATTAGAATTTAAAATCACACCAGAATCAGAGAATTCTTCTTCTATAATATTGAGCGTATTTCTTTAGAGTTTAAGAAAGCATTGAGCATAGAAAATAGTTCAAGTTTTCTTCAAGAATATCCCCGCTATACCAGTTAGAATACTCTTCTTTTCAAGGTAAGGGATGTTATTTTTGTTCAATATTCGCTTAAAATAATATTTTCTTCCATACTCTGTAGTATGTAAGTAATATTATTTCATTTCAGATTTCGAATTTTATACTTATTTTGTTTAAGTTTTGGCTTCTATACTCCACGAAATTAGTAGAATATCCTTGATATTTGTGCTTCATCCAGTATCTTTTCATGGAAATATTATTCTGAGCATTCTTGACAAGTTTTAACTTTTTCATGCCGGGGTACTATTCATGGGATTACTATTCTCGAAGTTACTATTCACGAGTACTATTCACCTGGGGTACTATTCATGACAATAATTCATTCGTTTTCGGTCCAAATTATTTTTGGTACAATATTATTCTTGAATTTTACTCCACAAAGCTGTATCATGTTGACAATTTGGACATTATTTATTTCTGGATAAATTAAATTATAAATCTTTAAAAATTTATCCTTGAACTTGTTTTAATGAATTATTATATCATTGTCATCATCCTCATGAATTATTATATTGGTATGATTATGACCAGGGATTATTCGGTATAATCATGAGCGTAATGTTACAAATGATGTGGTAAAAGTTCTCATTGGCCCGTAGTGCATTGATGGACTGTTGTTGGCATGATCATGACCATTGGTGAATACATGAATATCCTTGACCCGTAGTGCATGGATAATTTGTGGTCGTGATACTTAGGAATATCCTTGGTCGTAGTGCAAGGGTGATTCGATGATGTGGATTATTTATTAAGCTGAGCCTCAGCGATAAAAGTGATGAAAAATCTTTTAAATCATAGAAGATAGTAGATTTTATGCTCTACTTGACTCTTCTAATGGATTGCTTGTTTCATTATGATTAAACTTGATGTTTGTTATATTTTATCAGTTTAACACTGTTGAAGGCTAACGATAAATTATTCTGCATTATCTTAGTCATAATATTTCTTACTGGGCTAGTTGAGTTCACCCTGTTATTTTCATTGTTCTCTTCAGGAAATGAGAACGTAGCCGGGACTAGTCGGGAAACGGAGTGACGGTCCAGATGATAGCATTAGTAGTCCTTATTATATTATGAAATAGTGTGATAATAAATGTATTGAGGACTCTATTTGAGTTGAATACTGTCTAGGAGACAATATTCGTATTAAAACTCTCAGTTTATGTTTTGTCGTATTTTACACAACAATTGTATTATTAAGTTGTATTTGCATTTTATACCATGTATTTGGCGACTCAAGATGGGTGATGTATACCTATTTTGGGGGCGTCACAATATTGATGATCTGGGTTGCTAGATGTTAAATCCGTAGCATCTATAGGCTCGGATTTGGTGTTTTTCAAAATCTGGAAAATTTAAAAAGTCGTCTGACAGCCGAATGTCAAACCTCCTAGATCTCATCATGTTTGTGTTTTTGGCTGTTTAAATATTTTTGCTTGTAGTATGCTAGGAGGACTTTGATCTGGACTTGAAATCAGACTTAGATCATGTGTAGATTTCAATTTATGGAAGGTCAAACGACGTTGACCGACCATGACTTGTTGATTTCTGGGTAACCCAGAACTTGCCCAGAAAGCTCTGACAACAAGTTCATGGGTCCAGATCTTGCTTGTGCTTGTTAATTTGATTCTGATGTTGTATCTAGATTGTTGTGCGGTATATGGACGACAAATTTGGGTTTTTAAATAACATATACAACATATAGATTTGATGTAGTGACTGGTCAAACTAGCTAGCTCGTTCATGAACTTGGTTTTCTCGGTAACCCAAAAAACTCAAGAACATCCTTTCTGACAGACTTTGACCGGACCAGATCTAGCAATTGTGTTGTTGTTATATGTGTTTTATGTGTTAGATCTCTTCACTTACATGTTGGCTACACACTGCAACTCTTAAATCATTAAAACATCACCAGAATTACAAGTTGTGGAAGCCTAAAGTAGGGCAGTCGAACTTTTCTTCATTTCTGGATAACCCAGAAATGAAGAACAACTTTGACAGCTACTTTGCATGCTTAGATCTTCTCTGTGTTATGATTGTTGACCTTTTTTGTTGTTGGATCTTGTAGGTTTACATTAGTACTACTACATCTAATCATTAGCTAGCCCAGAAACACATTCCTCAGTGAATTAAGCTTGGTCAAAGTAGGTGGCTTGTTAACTGGTTACGAGTGTTCTTGAGCCTCAAGAACACTTTAGGCGACGGTTTCTGTCGCTAAAGGCTATAGTGACAGATTTAATAATTTTAATTAATTAAATTTCCAAAAATCATTTTAAAATAGAAATTTATTATTAAAAATTCCAAAAATAGTTTTAAAAATTTATTTGAAGTTATACAAATTAACTTTTAATAATTTGACATATTTTTCATAAATATTAATATTTATTTGGATATTATTGATATTTAAAATGAGTGTTCTTGAGCCTCAAGAACACTTTAGGTGGCGGTTTCTGTCGCTAAAGGCTATAGCAACATATTTAATAATTTTAATTAATTAAATTTTCAAAAATCATTTAAAAATAGAAATTTATTATTAAAAATTCCAAAAATAGTTTTAAAATTTTATTTTAAGTTATAGAAATTAACTTTTAATAATTTGACATATTTTTCATAAATATTAATATTTATTTGGATATTATTGATATTTAATTTATTTAATAAATGTATTAAATAAATTGATTAAAATGATTTTTATATTAAAAATTATTTTAAATGATAATAAAGTATTTAAAAATATTTTAAGTTATAAAATATAACTTTTAATATTTTAAGAAAAATTTCATTAATTTTTTTCATATTTATGATTTTAGATTTATTTAACAACTATATTAAATAAATTAATTAAAAATGATTTTAATATTATAAAAATCATTTTAAATGAAAATAAATAGTTTAAAATATTTTAAGTTATAGAATATAACTTTTAATATTTAAAGGTAAATTTTATTAATAATTTAATATTAAATGATATTAGAGTTATTTAATAATAATATTAAATAAATAGTTTAAAAATGATTTTATTAATTTTGATTGATATAAATGGTTTAAAAATATTTTTAAGTTATAATAAATGACTTTTAATATTTTGATAAATAGTACATTAATATTTAAATATTAATGGAAATTATTTAAAATGATTTTAAATGTTTTAAAAATCATTTAAGGGTAATAAAAAGTATTAAAAATATTTTGAGTTATTTATAAATAACTTTAATATTTTGGAAATGGTTTCATTAATAATTAAATATTAATGATAATAGAATTATTTAGTATTTAAATTATTTAATAATGATTCCAGTGTTTGAAAAATCATGATAAATTATAATAATTAATTAAAAAAATTATTATAAGCCATGGAAAAGTAATACGACTGTTATTTAAATTATGTAATCGAATATTGAACTACAGAATAGAGTTTTAGACTCGATAATTACCCGATAAAGTCGTCGGTACACCGAAATGTTTCAGAAATTGATCTGGACTTAGATAATTTGACTAGTTAGATGATTGTTTGTGATCCAATAACTGCTAAACCTATGTGACAATGTGGTTAGGTTATTTGTTGACTAAAGATAGTAATATTATGTGTTATAGTATGTTATTCTAATCGAACGAATGATCTTATCAATATAAAAGATAAAACTAAGTTGTGTAATTGTAAGTAGCAGCTCAGGCAAGTATCCTAATTTTGCATTTACTTTATGCAATGGACATGAGTAAGAAAGTTTTAGAATTATATTATCGTTATGCCAGATTATTAACTCTATTGTTATTGATTATGTATCCAAACATTTGTATTCATACATGTTCTTAAATTATCCGATCATTGTTTATCAATATAGTATTATTGTATAATCCAGATATTTATTCTGTTCGTTAATTTCTAAATATGGTTCTACAAGTGTCCTCACTTGGGATAATCATTGTATTTAATCACATGTTGATATATACTTATTGGTTTCCTGTATGTATACGTTGACTTAAAAGTCGTCTAGGCTATTTAATTCAGCTAGACACAAACTTAAAAATATTGTTGAACAAGATATAACTTTATTGTATCCAACCAAATTGTTTTGGTTCGGCCGACTAAGTATGAACATCCCGAACATGGGAAAACTTTTGTGCGCCTAAGGCGGATAAGATGAACGAAAATATCGTTCTTGCATGTAGTATTGATCAATACAGGGCATAACAGGCTGATCACCCTTCGTGCATGTAAGTTATGACGGTTTGCAGATGAAGTTCTGTTAAACCTTATCGAAAATTGAAAATAATGTTCATAGTCTGTCGACTGCTCTCCATTTATAGTCAGTACGTAGTTTCAAATTTTGATATATAATTGATATGTTGTTATTATTGGTTCAACTTACTTCACAACTGTTGATTCGTTGTAGAAGTGTCATTCAAAGAAAACATTTACTTCGTTTAGCTAACACTTATTGTTTATTATTACTTGTTGGGCAATCAAATGCTCATTCTTGCTTAATTTAAAAGTTTTTAGCTAAGCGTGATCAACCAGAAAGTTCAGGAAAGAACAAAGGGATGTTAGAGTTTATGCCCTAGAGGCCAATTATTTGATATAATTGCTTAACGTTTTGATATTATATTTGATTGAATAAATGAATGATTTTATTAATTATGGTTTTATTTGTTGCGTTATATAAATGTTAACATAATAAAAATCCTTAGAATAGTGATACAAATTATATAGTTTCAAGTATGTGACTTGAACATGAGATTATATAATTACAATTAGTATCATTGTTCTTAAATGTCCCTAGTCGAGTATCATTGTTGATGGGACAACAATGATGCATTAAGACTAGTATGTGGATTGACTGATGACCAAATCTCATTGGTCATAAATATATGAGATATTAAGTCAATACATAGGTAAATGTTAGAGAACGATGTACTGGACAGACCCACCATGAGAATTCTATGTGGAGCATTATGCGAAGTGTCATTAGCAATTCTCATAGTGACAGTGATGTAATGGTCCTCTGACCTGAAATCACTATATTTCTTCACAGGAATTTATGTACTTTGATATCATCAAATGTCACCTTTAATAGGGTGGACTATAGAGGTGATTATTGGGTACATCATGAATCATGTGAGGAATATGAGTGATCTAGATGGAATTTAACCCTCCAATGTATTAGGAGTGATATCCATAGGCCTCTTGATTGAGTAGGACTATGAAATGCATGGCCATGATCAAATAGTGATTTGTTTCATATAGTCTACTCATTGATCAGGAAAAACTTAGATTAAATTATGAAGAGTATGACATATACCATGACTCGAGTTTAATCTATGATATTAAGGTTAAAAAGATTAACTTACATTGAAACATTGGTCACGAAAAGGTTACATCGAATCATCGATCTTATTATTACTTGGGTAGCAGTGATGCATTACTAGATGCCGCTCACTGTTTATAATTTTATAATATGACTTTAAAATTATTGCCAATGTAATAATAACCTATAGGGTCACACACATAGAACATAATTTAAAAAAGGAAATTAATTTAAATTGTAAAAATTTAAATATATCAATATGATTGATAGTATTTTAAATCACGAATTTAAATTAAAAAGGATAATTTGTATATATGTATATTAATTAAGTAAGACTTAATTAAGATATATATATAAATTCGAATTTTAATAATATTAGGTTTTGATTAATTCCTCCTAACTGCTATATATATGATATATATCAGTCATTTTAGGGATTAAGTCAAAATACTAAACCTTAGCCGCTCTTAGAGAGAGACTAGAGAAAACAATTTAGAAAATCCTCATCCTTGGTGGCTAGTACCGCGGTTTCTTCTTCTACAGATCGTAGGACGATTCACAGAGCGTTCGTGTGGATACCGTAGAGACGAAGCTCGTTTGGATTGCGTTGGAGATTCGACCGCATCAATTCCTGCTTCATAATCGGTATAATTTCTAACCACTGAGTTAATTGATTTTCTCATGGATCCTGTTTAGGGTTTCGAAAATGCACTTTAAATTGTTTAATTTCAGCTGCGTTTTATGTGTCGAAACCCAACAAGGGAAAAGAAAGTTGACCGAATAAGTTTGTGTTATTTATGTAATAGTTTGACTTTATTAAGATAAGGATGATATATATTATTATCATGTAATGTAATGTATTAAAGGTTGGAAACCTGGGGATTTAGAAAATCTAATATATAAATTAAGTTTGATATCTATATTATTGTTATTATTTCGCTCAAAGAAATGGTATCGTGAAGCACTGAGTTCAGGTTTCAAATACCTGAATTTGGGCGCATCACATTAGACATCTGTTGACGCATTTTGTAACCTCTCTCTTCATGTTTGGCCACCAAAAGTGTTAACGCAAATCTTGAAACATATTTGTGCTTCCTGGTTGTATCGAGTACCTCGTACTGTGCGCTTCATATAAAATTTCCTCTCTTAGTTCTGGTACTGACGGTACCCAAATTCGTCCTTCGAATCTCAACAATCCGAAGCCATCAATCTTGTATTTCAATTCGTCGCCTTTAGTTAACCTCTTCTTGATGTTGTTGCAATATTCATCCTTCTCTTGTGCCTCTTTAACCGTATCTAATAAGGTCGGGCTTGCTACTATTGTAAATAATTTTTTATTAGTCTCCATCAGATACTTGATTTCCAATTTCAGTCGTTCAAACTCTTTCACTAACTTCTCTTAAATGGTTAATTTTAGTAACTTCTCCCTGCCTTTTCTGCTCTGGGCATCTGCCACTACATTTTCTTTGCATGGATGGTACAAAATCTCACAATCATAATCTTTGATGACTTCCAGTCATCGGCGCTGCCTGATAGGTGTGATTTATATACATGAATCATATCCTCTATGGCTTAAGACACTGCCTATTTTCTATTATTTTTTTATCTTATATATATATATTGTTTTTTTATTATGTTTAATCTGTATGATGCAGGGCTCATTAGGTCATCTCCAGCTTAAAGGGGCAGAATGGTCATTTTTTATACACTGGCACTGCAACGCCAATACCAAGCTTTAGCTTGGCGCTGCAGCACGACTGGCTCAGGCTGACGACATCATGGCATTGCAGCGGCACAACTCCTTTGTAAGTTGGCACTGCAATGCGAGCTCTGGTGTTTTTAATGCCTATGTGGCGCTGCAGCGCCATCCAACAATACATTCTCCACGCCGCTGTGCCACCTCCGGTGTCCAGGTAGTGACTTGCTTTTAATGACCTAAAAGATGAGAAGTAAATACATTCAGATAGAGTAGCCGCCATCCGTGATTCTATTACAGAGCATATAATAGGTTTTTAGTTTTAATTAGTTAGAAGAGAATGAAGTTGTGCTTCAAGGAATGAAAAGTCATTGCATCCTACACAGCTCAGAATCTACACGGAGAAGAGAAGAGTTGGAGACAGAAAACTTCACAACATGAGTTTTCTTATTCCAAATCTTTCATTTATTTATGTATTAATGAGCATGTTGAATGTTTTAAAAATGTGTATTAGTACCATGGTTATGAATTAATTCCATTTTAGGATTGCAATGTAATATATTGTTTAGCTTAATTAACTTTCTCTCCTATTTATATTAATGAATCATTTTGGAATGGGTTGTTGTATTTTATGCTTATTGATTGATTGCTTGATAAAGAAATCAATATTGATATTAATGGATATTGAAAAATGGCTATTAATATCTAACCTTTAAATACAAGAACACTTGTTATGACCATGCCTTTGGAATGTGTGCATAAACTGCTTAATAGGATAGACATATCTTTATTTGCCTTGTATAACCTTGAGACTAAGCTTAATGACCCTGGTCTAGTTTATTCTGTGACACCCCTCAATCCGAGTACTTCAATTCCCACATAATT
This sequence comes from Panax ginseng, assembly GCA_020205605.1. NCBI lineage: Eukaryota > Viridiplantae > Streptophyta > Magnoliopsida > Apiales > Araliaceae > Panax > Panax ginseng. The sequence goes on along the minus strand of CM035138.1, from coordinate 87,065,040 downwards.
TGGTGTTCACTATACAAACAATCTCTTTTACATATAATTTTGCCAACTGGTCTAAGTTAAATTTGATTCTGATTGTAAGGAAGTGTGCAGATTTTGTTAGTCGGTCAACGATAACCCATACTACGTCATACCTTTTCTGAGTTGTTTGAAGGCCAACCACAAAATCCATCGTAATATGTTCCTATTTCCATTCTGGGATCTCCAACGGTTGTAGCAACCCACTTGGCCTCTGATGTTCTGCTTTCACTTTCTGACATGTCAGACATTTGGCAACACACTCTACAACATCTCGTTTCTTGTTTGTCCACCAGAAATGTTGTCGAAGATCTTGGTACATCTTGGTACTACCAGGGTGAATTGAATATCGTGAGCTATGAGCCTCGTTCAAAATGTCTTCCTTAATCTCTGGTACTGGCTGTTAGAGTTTATGCCCTAGAGGCCAATTATTTGATATAATTGCTTAACGTTTTGATATTATATTTGGTTGAATAAATGAATGATTTTATTATGGTTTTATTTAATGCGTTATATAAATGTTAACATAATAAAAATCCTTAGAATATTGATACAAATTATATAGTTTTAAGTATATGACTTGAACATGAGATTATATAATTAAAATTAGTATCATTGTTCTTAAATGTCCCTAGTCGAGTATCATTGTTGATGGGACAACAATGATGCATTAAGACTAGTATGTGGATTAACTGATGACCAAATATCATTGGTCATAAATATATGAGATATTAAGTCAATGCATAGGTACATGTTAGAGAACGATGTACTAGACAAACCCACCATGAGAATTCTATGTGGAGCATTATGCGAAGTGTCATTAGCAATTCTCATAGTGACAATGATGTAATGGTCCTGCGACCTGAAATCACTATATTTTTACACGGGAATTTATGTACTTTGATATCATCAAATGTCACCTTTAATAGGGTGGACTATAAAGGTGATTATTGGGTACATCATGAATCGTGTGAGGAATATGAGTGATCTAGATGGAATTTAACCATCCTATGTATTATGGGTGATATCCATAGGTCTCTTGATTGAGTAGCATTATGAAATGCATGGCCATGCTCAAATAGTGATTTGTTTCATATAGTCTACTCATTGATCAAGAAAAACTCAGATTAAATTATGAAGAGTATGACACATTCCATGACTCGAGTTTAATCTAGGATATTAAGGTTAAAAGGATTAAATTACATTGAAACATTGGTCACGAAAAGGTTGCATTGAATCATCGATCTTATTATTACTTGGGTAGCAGTGATGCATTACTAGATGCCGCTCACTGTTTATAATTTTATAATATAATTTTAAAATTATTGCCAACGTAATAATAACCTATAGGGTTACACACATAGAACGTAATTTAAAAGGGAATTAATTTAAATTTTAAGGATTTAAATATATTAATATGATTAATAGTCACTAATTTAAATTAAAAGGATAATTTGTATATATGTATATTAATTAAGTAAGACTTAATTAAGATATATATATATATATATATATATAAATTCGGATTTTATGAAATTAGTTTTTGATTAATACCTTTTAACTACTATATATATGATATATAGCAGCCACTTAGGGTAATTTTTCATAAACCAAAACCCTAGCCGCTCTTAGAGAGAGACTAGAGAGAAACAGTTCTGAAATCCTCATCCTTGGGGGCTAGTACCGCAGTTCCTTTTACGGTAGATCGTAAGACGGTTCGCGGGGCGTTCGTGTGGATACCGTAGAGGCGTGATTCATTTGGATTGCGTTGGAGATTTGAGCGCATCAATTTCTAGCTTTGTTAATCGGTATATTTTCTAACCACTGAATTAATTGCTTTTCGCATGGATCCTATTTTAGGGTTTCAAAATTGCACTTTAAACTATTTAATTTCCGTTGTGCGTTTCTGTATCGAAAACCCTACACTGGCGGTACCCAAATTCTGCTTTCAAATCTTAGTATTCCTTCATTGTCCCTCTTGAAACTCGATTCGGTTCCTTCATATGTCTTCTTTTTCACCTTTTTATATTCTTCGTCCTGAAATTGAGCCTCCTTAACTTTATCCAGTAGGGTTGTACCAGATTGCATCTGGAACAACTTCTCATCAATTTCCATAGGATACTTCACTTCAAATTCCAACTTCTCCATGGCTGAAATTAGCACCTTCTGAGCGGTCAACATCATCAATTTCTCCCGACCCTTTATACTTAAGGCGTCGGCCACATTTGCCTTACCCGGATGGTATAAAATCTCACAATCATAGTCCTTAATTAACTCCAACCACCTTCTTTGGTGCATATTCAAGTCCTTCTATATAAAAATATATTTCAGACTCTTGTGGTCTGTATATATTTCACACTTCTCCCCGTAGAGATAGTGCCTCCAAATTTTCAAAGAAAAAACCATTGCAGATAACTCCAAGTCGTGGGTCGGATACCCTTTCTCATAATCCTTCAATTGTCGTGATGCATACGAAATGACTCTACCATTTTGCATAAGCACACAACCAAGTCCTTTATGTGACGCATCAGTATAAACAACAAAATTTCCTGTATCATCCTGAAGAGATAACACATGTGATGTTCTCAACCTCTTCTTAGGTTCTTGAAAGATTTCCTCACACTTCTCCATCCAAAAAAATTTCACAGCTTTTCGAGTCAAATTCGTTAACGGAGTTGCGATCTTGGAAAAGTCTTAAATGAATCTTCTGTAATATCCTACAAATCCAAGAAAACTTCGTACTTTCGACGTCGTTCTCTGCTGATCCCAGTTTATCACGGCTTTAACTTTGGATGGATCTACCGAAATTCTATCTTTATCAATCACATGACCAAGAAATTGTACCCGCTCGATCCAAAATTCGCATTTCGAAAACTTGGCATATAACTTCTCCCTTCTCAATGCCTCTAACGTTATCTTTAAATGCTCTACATGTTCTTCCTTGGTTTTCTAATATACCAAAATGTCATCTATAAATACCACTACGAATTTGTCCAAAAACAGCTTTAACATTCCATTCATTAAGCCCATATATGTTGTAGGAACATTCATTTGACCAAATAACATTACCATAAATTCGTAGTGACCTTATCACATTCTGAATGCTGTCTTTGGTACATCCTCTGGCCTCACCTTCAGTTGATGATAACCACTTCTCAAGTCTATCTTTGAAAAGTATCTTACTCCCTTCAATTGATCAAACAAGTCGTCGATCCTCGGTAATGGATATCAATTCTTAATCGCGACCTTATTCAGTTCTCTATAGTCCATGTAGAGTCGCATCGTCCCGTCCTTCTTTTTCACAAATAACACCGGCGCTCCCCACGAAGATACGCTTGGTTGAATGTACTTCTTGTCCAGTAACTCTTGAAGTTGTACCATAAATTCTTTCATCTCTACCGGTGCCATTCGGTACGGTGCCTTCGACATTGGAGCCGTTCCTGGCACTAAATCGATCACAAACTCAACTTCTCTGTCTGGTGGAAGTCCTGATAAATCTTCCAGAAACATGTCTGCGAAGTCCCTCACTACTGGTATCTCCTCTACCTTCAGATTCTCTTTACGACTGTCGACTATGTAAGCTAAATATCCTGCACAGCCTTGTCTTAACAACTTCCTGGCCTGCATCATCGTCTAACAACTCGCTTGTCTAGGCGAATTGCTGCCATAAAAAACCACCTCCTCTTCTGATTATTACTACCTCCCGTGTTACTTCCACTAGCCTTATTAATTCCTTCATTTTCACTCTTCTTCTTCTTCTTCTGATCCTAATTATATTTGGTTACCGCATCGCTCCCACCTTCAACGAGTACGGCCTTCTCCAGTACTCCAACAAACGTGTTCAACTGAAACATCGACACTTTACTATACAACCAGGGATTCAGTCCTTGTTCAAACCTTCTTGCTTTTCTCTCATCCGTGTGCACTTGATATTTGGCAAACCTAGCAAACTCATTAAATCTTGCCGTATAGTCTGGTACAGACATATTCCCCTGTTTCAACTCCAGAAACTAGACCTCCATTCGGTTCTACGAGCTGGTCAGAAAATACATCTCAAAAAACATCTCTTTGAACCTCTCCCAGGTAATCACGCCTTCACCTCCCCGGACCTTATTTGCTTGCCACCAATAACTGGCTTTGGATTTCAGCATGAATGTCGCATAGGCGGTTTTCTGGTCCTCTCTGACTCTGGCGACGTCAAAAACTTTTTCCATCTCCATAACCCAAATTTGAGCCTCGATCGGGTTCATGGAGCCTTTAAACTCTGGCAATCCCACCACCTTGAAGTCCTTGAATGTAGTATTCGGTGGAGCTTGAGGTTGATTATGAATCACTCCAGCTAATAAGTTCACCAATTGCTGAACGGGGTTAACATTGGCATTGTTGTTGTTGTTGTTCGTCGATTCTTTTTGAGCTGGTTGACGGTTTGGTCTTCTTCTCAGTGGCATCTTTCTGTTAAATATATGCTTATTAGATATTTATCTAATTCTCTAAATAGTTAAGGCTTAACTCAACAATTTAACATAATCACTTAACACATTTTCTCAAATAACTTGATATATTTATTTAATTAAAAGTTTTAACAAACTATGATAGCATCACTGCTATTTACATCAGCTATCCCGAGATAAAGAATCTACAGGATTTAAAACATTAAAATATTCCTTTGTTTATAAACACATCGGAATTTGCATTTTAAATACCAGATAGGTTTTCACATAATTAAACTAATCCTATCACTGTCTTCTAAGGCGTTGAATAGCCTTGCTACGTTCTTCTTCCATATTGCGGGACATCGTCCTGCGATCTAGCATGTATGATGGTAGTCCTTCGAACTGAATTGGGTATATCATAACTCGATCCTGGGCCTCATCCATTGCATTATGAAGTGTAGAGTACATCTCCCCAAGCTTAGCCTACTTCGCACGACAATCCTCTTCTGCAAGATCAGCACGACGTGATTCCCATACCTAGGCCTCCTCTGCTATGGTCAGCCTTGCTGAGTTCTCCTTCAGTTCATTCTTCAACTTCTCTATTTCCTCGGACTTCTCCTCAGTTTGACCCTTCTCGTGGACCAAATCCCACTCTACATTTCCTAGATGTGTGTGAAGAGTCATAACTTCCCTATCCCTCTGCTCGATGGTAAGCTACTGAATAATCGTCCGCTCATTCAGCTCCTGAACAGTATCACGTAACTCTACGTTACGATCATATAGCTCGATGTACATCTCAGCACTGATAGAGTTCGGTGGGAACTCATCTTCTTCCTCTGGATCAATCTCAGGCTCATGCTCATGCTCATGACCAACAACAGTGATCAACGGAGATAGCTCTCTCTGTACCAACTGCTCCATGACGACATGAATGTCTCGGGGCTCATCCTCCGTAGGTACTCGGGGTTCCTCCTCCCCAGCTCGACTAGTTCCTCCAACATCTGACATCATGACAACACAGTTTGAAGTTTTAGTTACTAATCGGTACTAGCGAGCACATAATTTATCCCAGGTCATACTAACCTTAAATCTTAAATGCAAAAACATAAACAAATAATAGTCTTACACAACATTGACATAAGTCTGAAACATAAATACATAATCATATAAACAACAAGTCTTCATCACTTATTAATCTTGCCATTGCCTTTGCTAGTAGAAGGCTCGTCAAACCTTTCGTTCTTAACTGCAATGTTATTATTACGCAAGAGTGAGCACGTTTTCTCACAAGTATAATAATGTAACCATAATATAATAACATGTGAGTGAATCAAAGACTTCTGGAATAAGAAACTCAACTTTTGAATCGAGAATGAATAACAAGAATCAAAAGAATTTTTGAGGGTCATAAGACCTTGAACTATGTCCTAGGTTATCAAGGGTTATACTTGAAACCTTTAACAGACATAAGACTATGGACTCTTCTACTCGTACTTAGGGGGATCATCCCTTAGTACCATACTGTGCACAATATCTTAATTCTAAAGCATAAGTAATCCCCTATATAGGATTGTTCATCTCAGTTTGACATTAGAGTCTGCACCAAATGAAGTTTGGTTTGAATAAATTCAACAAGGGTTCTGAAATTTAGAACGTTCGTCAACTATGGACTAGTCGAATCAATAAGGGTTCACAATCCTACAAGGTTCAACAATAACTGATATTCAAACTGAATAATAACTCAAGAGGTATACAATAGAATAAGAATTGTATAACAGAAATCATACTTTGCAAAGATTAATAACCTTTAATATAACATATTAAACTTGATCAATAAATTACAAGATTTGATCAATATAAAATATAAGTCTAGAATTTGCTCAATGTAAAGAGGTAAGGTTTATAAACTTGAATAACGATAACAAGTAGGGTAAGGAAACTTGCCTCGTTCGTAGGTTACACGTTAACTATACACGTTCCTTGATTTAATCCTATATACCATTTACATTTACAATACCAGTTAATTATAACGTAACAAGCATCACAAGTTCATTCTATTTGTCTAACTCTGATTAGGACTATACTTAGTCAAATTACAACACTTGTTTTCACATAATATTACACTATACGAACACAAGCTAACTACGCGTTCAACAATTCATTTAAACACGTATATATCTCATTAACATGTTAAGAGTCTAATTTTAACATCACGTTATATGACTAACACATTTTTATGTTCATTCAATTAGGTTACTACTACATTCCCTGAATTAAAACAGTTAAATTATCATTCTTAGACAATACTGCAGAGTGGCACTGCGACGCCACCACCATCAAGCTATCCTTGGCTATTTGTATTTGACGATCTTCTTTGGCTTGGACAATGGCTCTGCGTGATGTTGGCGGTATGTGGCCATGGTCTTAAGCTGCGGTGGAACATTGTCATCAAGGGATACCCGATGCGAGAACTATAATTCGCGAAAAAATGCATAACATGGCCAAAAATTTATTCACAAGCATACCCAGACACTATAATACACCTATAATTACTACCCAACCCTTCTAGCATGATTTTAACAAGTTAAAACATACAATTACTTGAATCAAACCATCTGTTTTAGTGTTCTTAATGTTTTTGGAAGTTTTGAAAATAAAACATGAAGATTGACATACAAATCTATCCATTCGAAGTTTGTTTTCTTTGTTTTAACATACATAAGCATATACAAGTGTAATTGTTTGATACAACATATGATTAACACATTTAATTTGTACGCAAGGGCCATATGGGCCAAATATACAACTTTCATACTCTATAACTTCAAAAAATCTAATTACGACGTATTTATATACAATTGATGTTATGAAAACATACATATATAGTAAAAACATGTTATGATAACATATTATCATATGTATATACACAAATTATTATTCTTTTTCAATTACAGAGACTTGAAAGCCATTTTTCATAAAAATATAAACAACGTAAATTTGAAGTTTGGGGAAGAAGAGATTACCTTAAAGCAATTTCTCTGATTCTCCAATATCACAATTTCCTCTAAACTCTCTCTGAAAAATCTCTCTGAATTCTCTAAACTCTCAGGTTTTTGTTTCAAAAAATAACATACGTAATAAATTAAAACTGATTAATGCGCTTTGTAATTGGCAGTGTGGTGGTCAATTAACCCCATTCATGGGTTAACTGCTCCTAACTTCTCTTAAGGCCTTGTTTGGCTATTCTAAAAAAACTCATTCCCATTTAATTTAATTAACCTCTTATAATATAGTTTTAATCATGTCACACCCAATTACACAATAAATCAATTATTTTATTTACTTTAATTTAAATAAAATATAATAATTTCTCATTAATTCGCATAGTCACATAATTAAATTTCTCATTTATTAATTATGTCAAATTATTAAATCTCTAATTAATTATTAAATTAATTAAAATAACATTATGCTTATTAAATATTTTATTTAATTCAATAAGCTCACATAAATACATACTTTGAATAATAAAAATTCTCCACATTAATTTAATAAATGTACCACATATAATTAAATTAATCTACCACAATTTCATCAATTAATGATTTAATCCAAGAATTAAATCATCAAAAAATATTTATTTAATATAATAAATATTTAAATTAAATTACAAAATCTTGTTTGTCACATCTTCCCCCACTTAAAAGGATTCTGTCCTCAGAATCACGACTCAATCAATTCGTCCCGTTACATTCTCCCCACTTAAAAGATTACATCCCCGTAATCGCTATACATAATTTAAGTAAATAAATGAGGATAATTTTTCATCATATTCTCTTCGAGTTCCCACGCAACTTCTTCAGCGTTGTGGTTCCTCCAAATTACCTTAACAGAAGGTATTACTTTATTTCTGAGTACTTGCTCTTTCTGGTCAACAATCTGAACAGGAATTTCTTCGTAAGATAAATCTTTTTCAAATTGTAGGGGTTCATATTCAATTACATGCTTATAATCGGGTTTGTAGGGTAATAAAACTGAAACATGGAAGACGTTGTGGACATTTTTGAGTGCTGGAGGTAAGGCTACCTCGTACGCAACTTCTCAAATCCATCGCAGTACCTCAAAGGGTCCAATGAATCTTGGGCTTAATTTTTCTTTCTTTCTGAACCTGATCTTTCCCTTCCAGGGAGAGACTTTCAAAATCACATAACTACCCGATTCAAACTCAACATTTTTACGGTGTGGATCGGTGTATTTCTTCTGCCTATCTTAAGCTGCTACCAGTCTTGTTCGGATAACTTTGACTATCTCTGCTATCTGCTGTACCAATTCGGGGCCTAGTAATTGTCTTTTGCTAAATTCATCCCAGTATAGCAGAGTTCTGCACTTTCTGCCATATAACGCTTCATAAGGAGGCATGCCAATACTAGCGTGGTAACTATTATTGTAGCCGAACTCTACGAGCGGTAGATGATTATCCCAATTTCCTTTAAAGTCCATTATACAAGCTCTTAACATATCTTCTAATGTCTAAATCGTTCTTTCACTCTGCCCATCTGTCTAAGGGTGATAAGCCGTACTCATTCTCAACTGCGTACCCATACATTCCTGTAGACGTTTCCAGAAGTTCGATGTAAAGAGCGGATTCCTATCGGAAACAATTAACACCGGAACTCCGTGTCTCGAAACAATCTCTTTTACATATAATTTTACCAACTGGTCTAAGTTAAATTTGATTCTGATCGGAAGGAAGTGTGCGAATTTTGTCAATCGGTCAACTATAACCCATACTGCGTCATAGCCTTTCTGAGTTGTCGGAAGGCCAACCACGAAATCCATCGTAATATGTTCCCATTTCAATTTTGGGACACCAACGATTGTAGCAACCCACTCGACCTCTGATGTTCTGCTTTCACTTTCTGACATGTTAGAAATTTGGCAACACACTCTACAATATCTCGTTTCTGGTTTGGCCACCAGAAATGTTATCGAAGATCTTGGTACATCATGGTACTACTAGGGTGAATCAAATATCGTGAGCTATGAGCCTCGTTCAAAATATCTTCCTTAATCTCTGGTACTGGCGGTACCCAAATTCTTCTTTCAAATCTCAGTATTCCTTCATTGTCCCTCTTGAATCTCGGTTCGATTCCTTCAGATATATTCTTTTTCACCTTTTTACATTCTTCGTCCTGAAGTTAAGCCTCCTTAACTTTATCTTGTAGGGTTATACCAGATTGCATCTGGAACAACTTCTCATCAATTTCCAAACGATACTTAACTTCCAATTCCAACTTCTCCATTGCTGAAATTAGCTCCTTCTGAGCGGTTAACATCATCAATTTCTCCCAACCCTTTCTACGTAAGGCGTCGGCAACCACATTTGCCTTACCCATATGGTATAAAATCTCATAATCATAGTCCTTAATTAACTCCAACCACATTCTTTGGTGCATATTCAAGTCCTTCTGTGTAAAAATATATTTCAGACTCTTGTGGTCTGTATATATTTCACACTTCTCCTCGTAGAGATAGTGCCTCCAAATTTTCAAAGAAAAAACCACTGTAGCTAACTCCAAGTCGTGGGTCGGATACCCCTTCTCATAATCCTTCAATTGTCATGACGCATACGCAATGACTCTACCGTTTTGCATAACACACAACCAAGTCCTTTATGTGACGCATCACTATAAACAACAAAATTTCCTGTATAATCCGAAAGAGATAACACAGGTGTTGTACTCAACCTCTTCTTAAGTTCTTGAAAGCTTTCCTCATATTTCTCCGTCCAAACAAATTTCACAGCTTTTCGAGTCAAATTCGTTAACGGAGTTGCGATCTTGGAAAAGTCTTGAATGAATCTTCTGTAATATCTTGCCAATCCAAGAAAACTTTGTACTTTCGACGGCATTCTCGACTGATCCCAGTTTATCACAGCTTCAACTTTGGATGGATCTACCGAAATTCCGCCTTTATCAATCACATGTCTAAGAAATTGTACCCGCTCGATCTAAAATTCGCATTTTAAAAACTTGGCATACAACTTCTCCCTTCTCAACGCCTCTAACGTTACCTTTAAATGCTCTACATGTTCTTCCTTGGTTTTCAAATATACCAAAATATCATCTATAAATACCACTATGAATTTGTCCAAAAATGGCATGAACACTCCATTCATTAAGCCCATAAATGTTGTAGAAGCATTTGTTAGACCAAATGACATTACCAAAAATTTGTAGTGACCGTATCGCGTTCTGAACGCTGTCTTCGGTACATCCTCTGGCCTCACCTTCAGTTGATGATAACCACTTCTCAAGTCTATCTTTGAAAGTATCTCGCTCCATTCAATTGATCAAACAGGTCATTGATCCTCGGTAATGGATATCTATTCTTAATCGTGACCTTATTCAGTTCTCTATAGTCCATGCAGATTCGCATCGTCCCGTCCTTCTTCTTCACAAATAACACCGGCGCTCCCCACGGTGATACGCTCGGTTGAATGTACTTCTTGTCCAGTAACTCTTGAAGTTGTACCATCAATTCTTTCATCTCTATCGGTGCCATTCGGTACGGTGCCTTCAACATTGGAGCCATTCCTGGCTCCAAATCGACCACAAACTCAACTTCTCTATCTGGCGGAAGTCCTGGAAAATCATTCGAAAACATGTCTGCGAAGTCCCTCACTACTGGTATCTCCTCTACCTTCGGATTCTCTTTACGACAGTCGACTATGTAAGCTAAATATCCTACACAGCCTTGTCTTAACAACTTCCTGGCATGCATCATCGTCAGACAACTCGCTTATCTAGGTGACTTGCTGCCATAGAATACTACCTCCCGTGTTACTTCCACTAGCCTAATTAATTCCATCATTTTCACTCTTCTTCTTCTTCTGATCCTAATTATACTTGGTTACCGCATCGCTCCCACCTTTAGTGAGTATGGTCTTCTCTAATACTCCGACAAACGTCTTCAACTGAAACATTGACACTTTACTATACAACCAGGGCTTCAGTCCTTGTTCAAACCTTCTTGTTTTTCTCTCATCCGTGTGCACTTGATATGTGGCGAACCTAGCCAACTCATTGAATCTTGCCGCATATTCTAGTACAGACATATTCCCCTGTTTCAACTCCAGAAACAGGACCTCCATTTGGTTCTGCGAGCTAGTCAGAAAATACATCTCGGAAAACATCTCTTTGAACCTCTCCCAGGTAATCACGCCTTCACCTCCCCGGACCTTATTTGCTTGCCACCAATAACTGGCTTCGAATTTTAGCATGAACGACGCATAGGCGGTTTTCTGGTCCTCTCTGACTCTGGTGACGTCAAAAACTTTTTCCATCTCCATAACTCAAGTTTGAGCCTCGATCGGGTTCATGGAGCCTTTAAACTCTGGCGGTCCCACCGCCTTGAAGTCCTTGAATGTAGTATTCGGTGGAGCTTGAGGTTGATTATGAATCGCTCCAGCTAATAAGATCACCAATTGCTGAACAGGGTTAGCATTGGCGTTGTTGTTGTTCGTCGATTCTTCTTGGGCTGGTTGACGGTTTGGTCTTATTCTCGGTGGCATCTTTCTGTTAAATATATGCTTATTAGATCTTTATCCAATTCTCTAAATAGTTAAGGCTTAACTCAAGAATTTAACATAATCACTTAACACATTTTCTCAAATAACTTGATATATTTATTTAATCAAAAGTTTTAACAAACTACGATAGCATCACTGCTATTTACATCAATTATCCCGAGATAAAGAATCTACAGGATTTAAAACATTAAAATATTCCTTTGTTTATAAACACATCGGAATTTACATTTTAAATACCAGATACGTTTTAACATAATTAAACTAATCCTATCACTGCCTGCTAAGGCGTTGAATAGCCTTGCTACGTTCTTCTTCCATAATGCGGGACATCGTCCTGCGATCTAGCATGTACGATGGTAGTCCTTCAAACTGAATTAGGTACCTCATAACTCGATCTTGGGCCTCATCTATTGCATTATGAAGTGTAGATTACGTCTCCCCAAGCTTAGCCTTCTTCGCACGACAATCCTCTTCTGCAAGATCAGCACGACGTGATTCCCTTACCTAGGCCTCATCTGTTATGGTCAGCCTTGTTGAGTTCTCCTTTAGTTCATTCTTCAACTTCTCTATTTCCTCGGACTTTTCCTCAGTTTGACCCTTCTCGTTGACCAAATCCCACTCTACGTTTCCTAGACGTGTGTTAAGAGTCACAACGTCCCTATCCCTCTGCTCGATGGTAAGCTGCTGAATAATGTCTGCTCACTCAGCTCCTGAACAGTATCACGTAACTCTATGTTACGGTCATATAGCTCGTTGTACATCTCAGCACTAATAGAGTTCGGTGGGAACTTATCTTCTTCCTCTTCTTCCTCAGGATCCTCCTATGGATCAGTCTCAGGCTCATGCTCCTGACCAACAACAGTAATCAATGGAGATGGCTCTCTCTGTACTAACTTCTCCCTGATGATATGAATGTTACTAATCGGTACTAGCGAGAACATAATTTATCACATAAATACATAAAGTCTTTTATTATCTTCAATGAATTAAGGAATTCATTTCTTAGAACTCGATAAGAGTTTTACCACCACTATTGTGACGCCCCCAAAATAGGTATACATCACTCATCTTGGGTCGCCAAATACATGGTACAAAACTCAAATACAACTTAATAATACAACTGTCGTGTAAAATACGACAAAACATAAACTGAGAGTTTTAATACGAATATTGTCTTCTAGACAGTATTCAACTCAAATGGAGTCCTCAATATATTTATTATCACACTATTTCATAGAATTGAGGACTACTAATGTTATCACCTGGACCATCACTCCGTTCCTCGACTAGTCTCGGCTACGTTCTCATTTCCTGAAGAGAATAAAGAAAGTAAAAGGGTGACCTCAACTAGCCCAGTAAGAAATATTATGACTAATGTAGCGCCCCCAAATCCAGGTATCTTCCAACCCGACAGATGGTGCTATACTGTACAATATTCATACATTCATTCAATTGAAAAGTCTCAAAGAACGAATATAACTTCTATATATTTAAAGTAATATTTACATTTCCCAAGTTCTATACCCGTTACAAAGGTTCTTTGTCATAATATCAATTAAATTACAACAATAGACCTATACTATTACAAGACAGCTTAGTAATCTGCCTTAGCTTTTCCTTATCCTTTTTTCGATCCTTCAGGACATTCAGTCTTAGTTGCATTCATATGGTTCAAGCAAGAGTGAGCATAACTAGCTCAGCAAGTATAACAATTTAATAACAACATGCTTGACACATACAAATCGTATATCTTCGATAACTGAACAATAGTTATGAAGTACTATTGATAATTCAAAGTAGCACTTCATCTTTTCTTTCAAAATGTTTTACAATAACAACAATATTTAGTAAAACATTCACTCCGGTCAGAGGCCTCGAGTATTCATTCTTTATTGAAAAAGGACAACCCGGAAGCAAGTCCATAAGCCCGATATTACTTACGAGCACTTCTAGGTGATCAACCTATTGTACTCTATGTTGATCAACACTACATCCATTAAACGTATGCACGTTTAAGCATTTGGCAACCTCACGTGCCTGTCATTTTATCGACAAAACATTTGTTTAATATTTCAGTCTTCTTTTGAAAACCATATTAAGTAGTTGACAAAAGATAACAACATTTGATAATACAAGAATAGATTATCAATACATCAAGTCTAGCCAAAGGAATTGGCTTCAACTTCAACATACTTCAATTTATGCGAAAGAATACATGAATCTCAAAAACTTGTTCAGATTGAACTGAGACAAGAGTTAGAATACTTGCCTTTAGCGTCTGCTATGGTAAATTAACTTTATGTTCAAGTCGTTCAAGTCTCTACAATACATGATCACATAATGCCTTATATTAGGTCACATATAATCAAGTATGTATATGACTATATCATACCCTTTATTTCAATCTAATTGTGTATTAGATTCAGTTACTATTCGTTCCGATTTATCATTATGCTTACATTATATTTGACTAGGTTATCTCAACCTTTATACAACATCCTTAAGGTTTAACAATGTTACATTACATTCCTTAAGTTGTGTTTACTTCATTTTCTTTTCTTTGTACTTAAAAACCTTCATTACTATCTTTGTTCGAGATAGTGTCATAAGGCCAAATTTCTATGCTTACATCTCGTCTTGCATGAGCCCTTAATGTATGACTGTCCCGGACTTGGTGTTGCAGTGCGATTCCTTACTTAATGGCATGCATGCCACACTTTCAGAGGATTTTGGTATCAGATACGAAATATGCAAGGCCACAATATGTACTATAGTTGTTTTGCGGTGAACTTTTGCAAAGTGTGCTCGACATCGTTCGCGCCATGGCCACGCAGGTCTTTTTGCTTAGGGTTGGCACCGCGGCGCCAACTCTGTGCACCAGATACTAAATTCATTTTTGTGAATTTTGTGAACTTCCCAGACGCATAACTTCTTCGTTATAAGTCTGAATTGGCTCGTTCAAAAGCCTACGATTCACAAATTACGTAATCTACATGATCATTCAAGAATTTTATCTATTTGACTTTGTTTGCTAAAAATTCACCTATTAGTTCATTTTTAACGAAAACGATAAACGTTCGTGAACGTTCAACGCTCGTTTCTTCGTTCTAAGTCGGAATTCGGTCATTTTCGAGTCCGTAACTCTTAAATGCCAAATATGACTTGCCTCCATTGGAAAACAATGGTTCCAAGTTCAAACACAAAATTTGACTTCCATTCCTAGAATTTTACGAATTCGATAATTATCGTCCAATCGTGCAAATTCCGGCAATTCTTCCTTCTTATGATTTGTTCAACATTACAAATTAACTTCATTCATCATGTGAACATTTTAACATACTTAATACAACAACTTAGATTCATTGTTGGATTTTGACTTATTCTTCATAAGTTTATAACTTGTCAACTATAAACTACTTAAGATTTCATTGTTAATGACTTATGACAATTAAAGTTTCTTAAACATCATTTCTTATATGTTCTTAACATATAACTTAACTTAGGTATACATGATACATATGATCATATAAATTCTTTTACATTCATATCATTTCTATTAATAAACTTCTTACAAGTTCATATTATTTTCACATAAGTTTATAACTTACGCTAGCTTAAATGACTTATTACCAACTTAATTGGCTTAAGTTCATTACTTATTCATTCATGTTTCTTAATCCAACTTTTCTTATCATCCTATCATGGTAGAGATAGAAGATAATTGGAGAAGAGGTCTTACTCTTGAAGTCTCTGATAAATAGCTTCTTCTTTTTCTTGGCTTATGGAAGTGACTTATTGCTAGCTTATTCTCTCTAACACTTAAGCACTTTAGAAGTGCTAGATTAATTGCTTGAACAATTGTTAAATGGATAACAAAGCTCTTCTATTTATAGACTTTCCAAGGTTAGGGTAGATTGGTCATTAAATCATCCCACCTCCTTAAGCCACCTCCTTACTATTCATTACTTGTTAACCACTCTCTTATCTTATACTTGGCCATTACTTCAAAGTCTTGGTCATTACTCCTAAGCCTTGGTCATCACACTTACTTGATCACCACATTACTTGGTCACCACTATAACCATATCAATATGGTTTGCCCCATGGGTCATACCACCCATGGATTCTAGCTTGGGCTTGCATTAATTCACTCTTTGGGCTATGCATTAATAACCACTAGTTGGTTCATTAATTAATAGTTGGGCTTCTCTCTTTAATTCACTTGGACTTATATTAATTCTTATCAATCTTTCCAAGTCCATTAACATTCCATAATACATACACATATAGTTGATGCATTATTCTTGTATTCTAATTCATATAGAATTTATGTACGGTATTTCATCCTTCATACAAACTTGTATAATACTTCATATTATACTCGCTTCCATTTCTTCGTACAATACCAAGTATCATACAATTATTACTTATTCCTTACCCCTTCGCTTTACTTAAACTTTACAAAATTAAGTCCACAAGCGAATTATTACTTTTTCCATAACTAGATTTTTATTACATAATACATCTTACCTTGTTATTCCATCATTACGTATTTCTCGAAAACTCAAAATTATATCCCGAGCAAATACCGATGAATAGTATTTTTCAGAAAATTTCTCGAAAAACTTTTATTTTCGTCTTGGAAATTCAAACACTTTAATTCATCCACGTAGCTCAAATACTACGACATTCTAACATCAATAGGTTATACAATGACAACCATCTTGATAACACATGGAATATGATTTTATTATTATTTAATTTAAGAAAATCATTTTACAATAAGATCCGAATTTCTCGGTCGTTACAACTAAGATAATGCAGAATAAATTATCGTTAGCCTTCAACAGTGTTAAACTGATAAAATATAAAAAACATCAAGTTTAACTGCAGCGGAACAAGCAATCCATTAGAAGAGTCAAGTAGAGCATAAAATCTACTATCTTCTATGATTTAAAAGGTTTTTTCAACACTTTTATCGCTGAGACTCAGCTTAATAAAAAATCCACATCATTGAATCACCCCTGCACTACGGCCAAGGATATTCTTTAGTATCACGACCACAAATTATCCATGCACTACGGGCCAAGTATATTCGTGTATTAATCAAGGGTCATGATCATGCCAACAACTGTCCATCAATGCACTACGGGCCAATGAGGACTTTTACCACATCATTTGTAACATTACGGTCATGATTGTACCGAATAGTCCCTGATCATAATCATACCAAATCCATCTATGCACTACAGGCCACATATGACTTTCAACATATTATAAACATAAGGATGATGACAATGATATAAGAATTCAATAAAACAAGTTCAAGGATAAAATTTTAAAGATTTATAATTTAATTTATCTAGAAATAAATAACGTCCAAATTGTCAACATGATACTACTTTGTGGAGTAAAATTCAAGAATAATATTGTATCAAACATGATTTCGACCGAAAAGTAATCAATTTATGTCATGAATAGTACCCCGGGTGAATAGTAATCGAGTGAATAGTATCTAGTGAATAGTAACTTAGGGAATAGTAAACCGGTGAATAGTACCCCAACATGAAAAAGTTAAAACTTATGAAGAATGCTCAGAATAATATTTCCATGAAGAGATACTGGATGAAGCGCAAATATCAAGGATATTCTACAAATTTCATGGAGTATAGAAGCCAAAACATAACAAAATGAGTATAGAATTCGAAATCTGAAACGAAATAATATTACTTACATACTACAGAGTATGAAAGAAAATATTATTTTATACGAATACTGAATAAAATAATATAACTTACCTTGAAAAGAAGAGTATTCCAACTGGTATAGCGGGGATATTCTTGAAGAAAACTAGAACTGTTTTCTATGCTCAAAGCTTTCTTAAACTCTAAAGAAATACGCTCAATATTATAGAAGAAGAATTCTCTGATTCTGGTGTGATTTTCAATTTTAATTAAGCATCCTATTTATAGGAGAATGGAAAAGATACTATTTGAATTTAATTTCTCACAGATCAACAGAAGAATTCAAGGGCGAACGAATTCGTTGATTTTCTGATTTTTACTATTCATTACTGTGCAGTAAAATATTCTAATAAAACAAAAACTTTAAATAAAATATAATATATTCTATTTAAAATCTAATAAAACAAAACTTATATATATATATATATATATATATATATATATATAACAATAACCTTTGCTTTACTAAGAAAGGCAAATTTTTTTCCTTCCCTAAATTTTTCAAACACATGTTATATATATATACAAATATATATAATACTAATATATATATATATATATAATACTCTCCTTAACATGTAATGTAAGGCCCCAACTTTTTATAAATGAAGATTTCATTTTTTCTATTTATTATTTTGAAATAGTAAGGGGTTGATTTGATTAATGTGGTTAGTTATGGGTAAAAATGCTAAATATTTTAAATAAGCAAGTGGTTATAAAATACTCATTGTTGTCGGAGAATATTCGTTTGATCGTGGAATATTCTTCTTTGTCGAGGAATATTAAATGACGGTAGCAAACCTTCTTTGTGTGGGCCCCATAACGGAAAAGCGATTGGATGAAGAAAACGACAAGTATAAGTTGTTTATAAATAATAATAGATTAGTTGTTACCAATTATCTTTGTTGGAATACTGGGTGGTTAAAACACGAATACGCGATGTTGCACAAGAAGACTACGGTATTGCACCAATTATTGATTCTTACGTAAGAAGGCACTACTCAATAATTGTTATAGTAATTAATGTTCAGTATTTTATTTAATTGATTCAATAATTGCTGTGTTGATTTTATATTACTGTTATTTCAATAATTATCACTACACAGTATTTTCCATTATCGAAGCAATAATTCATATTATCTGAATAATATTATTAGAAAACATTATTGGCAATGTCTAGAAAGTTCTATCTAAGGAGAGGTTTGGTCACCTAATTGCGCGCCAGTAAGGAGAAATTCTTATTGGAAAGCCTCCTCTTTCCTGGGAACTGCCTGGTTGTCAATATTATGATTCTGTAATATTATTTGTGAATAATTAATTATTAATTTATATGATGAGAAAAATATTGATTTTATGTGGATATAGATGTAAAAAATTTTTAATGTGACAATTGTTAAAAATTGATATTTTATTTTTTTTGATAAAATAATATTTTATTTTATTATTATAATGAGGATATTTTTACAATGAATGTGAGATATATGAGTATATGAGGATGAGGAGTATTTTTGTTGCAAAAGTTGTTTAAAACATGTTAAACATGTCTGTGGGCCCATTTCTTGACTAAAATTTGATTATAGCTTGTAAAATCGTCCGTTTATGGATTTTGGTCAATTTTTGTTTTGAATTTGGAAAAACTTTCTTCTGCAAAGTTGTAGATAATTGAATTTCCTATAACAATACGCGAGATTCGAATTTTCTGATAAAAGGACTATTTATTATGAATTATTGAAGTTCCGAGGTTCCAGAATAATTGATTTTTGGACGTTTTAAATAATTATATTAACAAAAACATTTTGTACATTGTTGGGACTCATTTAACATGTGATTAGGTGGCTGATTTCAGATGATAAGTGTGTGTAGAGAATTTATAATATAAATATTAATATTATATTAAATTTTCTGATTTGGTGTTCTAAGCATTTTCCTATAAATAGGGTGCTTAGGTTAGAATTGAAAATCACACCAGAAACTAAAGTTTTCTCTCTCTTTCTCTCTCTATAATATCGAGCGTATTTTGTGAGTATTTTAGTACTTTGAGTATTGCTATACGGTGCAAGTTCTTTCAGCACTATATCCAGTATTCCAGTCAAAAGTACTATTCTTTCTGAGATAAGGGATGTTATTTTATTCGAAAATGATATTATTTATTCAATATCATTATGCCAAAATATTAGTGGGAACTTTTTATCAAATTTGGAACTTTTCATGTCGGGGTTACTATTCACGAGTTACTATTCATGAGTTACTATTCACGAGTACTATTCACGAGGCATTATGATATTTTTTGTGAAATTTCTATCTTTTGGTGTCGGAGTTACTATTCACGTATACGACACTATTCACGTATACGGCACTATTCATGAATACGACACTATTCACAGAAAAAATTAAATTTTCATTTTTTGTCCAAAATATCTATTATGGATACTAGCTTTGATTGTATCCATGTTTTGATCATTCTTGAATTTTACTCCACTCTGATTACTTATGAAGTATTTTTGAACTTGGATTGTGTAAAGTACGAATCCTTAATATTTATTCTTTTGTTTCACTGGATTCGTTTTCTTTAAAATATTTTTTATCATCCTCAATCCTAAATGATGATATAACTGAATATCTTTGGCCCGTAATGCAAAGATGAATGATTTTATGATGAATATCTTTGGCCCGTAGTGCAAATATGAACAGGTGTTTATATGAACATGACCAACTGGTGAATATCTTTGGCCTGTAGTGCAAAGATGAATATTTGATTTAAGATGTATATTGATTGATCTTACAAGGATAAAATATCTATGATGGACTTTTAAATTCATAGATGATAGTAGATTTCATTCTCTACTTAACTCTTCTAATGAATTTTTGTTTCCGCTGCAGTTGTTGATCTAAAACTTGTTGCCTATTGTATTCTATCATATTTTTCCCTGTTGAAGATTAAGGATAATTGTTTTACATTATCTTAGTCATAATATTCTTTACTGGGCTAGTTAAGCTCACCCTTCTCCTTTTTGTTCCATTTTTCTTCTTAAGAGGCGAGAATATAGCGGGAACTAGTTGGAGTGATGGTTCAAGACAGTTGTTTTAGTAGTCCTCACCACTTTGTAATATAGTGTATCAATAATTGTAATGAGGACTTATTTGAGTGTCGATATTGTCTAGAAGACAATATTTGTATTTAAACTCAAAGTTTATGTGTTGTCGTATTTTGCACGACAATTGTATTAATGAAGTTGTAGTTGTTTCTGTACCATGTATTTAGCGACTCAGAATGGGTTTGATGGAATGGACCTATTTTGGGGGCGTCACAGTTGGTATCAGAGCTTAGGGATATGATCTTTGGCGGAGATCGGGGAATAGAACTAGGAGGGGAGAGTCGAGTAAATCCTTCTCTAGTGTGTCCTACCTTAGCTTATTTGTTGATCGGTCATAATATAGGGGTATTATGTGATTTGTTAATTTGTTAAATTAACCCTTGTTTTATGGCAGTATTTGAGAATGTCGACTGAGAATGTTAACAGTGGAGTAAATGAGACGATGGAGACACCTTTGCTCACCAACAAGGAGAACGTGCAACAGGCTGACAATGTTCCTCCTGTGAACAACACCACTGAGCAGATGATGAACGATGGTATGTTTAGGAACTTTTTAGAATTCATACAAAACCAAACGAGAAAGACTACTGTTCAAAATGCAGGTGGAAACACTGGCAACTCACGGATGGTCACCGCTAAGCAGTTCAAGGAGTTAGGACCGCCGGAGTTTTTGGGAAAGCCAGAACCACTTACGGCAAAGACGTGGATAAAGCAGATCACTAAGATATTTGATGTCTTGGGATGCTCAGAGGAGCAAAAGGTTCCTTTCGCCACTTTCATGTTACGAGGATAGGCAGATTATTGGTGGGAATTCGTAAAGTGTACTCAGCCTACCACACTGAAGATGTCTTGGGAGAAGTTCCAAGAATTGTTCAACGACAAGTATTTTCCGAAAGTATTCGTCACATGAAGGAGGTAGAGTTCATCAAGCTGGAGCAAAAAAATATGAACGAGTTGCAGTACGAAGCTAAGTTTGCCGAGTTGTCCCAATTTGCATCGTATTTGGTTGATAATGAGGAGAGAATGACACGAATGATTCTGCGAGGTTTGAAACCTAAAATACGTCAATACCTCATTTCTCATAAACTTTGTTTATATTCAGATGTTGTGAATAGGGCTCAGTTATTGAAGCGCGATAATGAGTCGGCTCAACTGAAGAATAATGACCAACAACTCGATGATAATCGTACCGGTGGTGACGGTCATCGGAACAATGATAACCATCGTGGAGGAAATTATCATGCCAGAAATGGTAACCACTTCAGTGGTAATCATGGCCAAGGTAATAGAAGAAATAACTCAAGTGGAAATTTCAAGAAGAGAAGATTTAACAATGACGGGAAGACGTCAGAATAAAGACCAACAGACTAGCAACGAATTTTAGAGGAGGAGAAAGACCGCCAGTTAGATGCTACAGATGCGGAAAAGAGGGACACATAAGTCCAAACTATTCACAACCTTCCAAGGTATGTTATAATTGTGGAAAAGAAGGTCATATCGCTCGAGATTGTACGGTAGCGAAACCTAATCCAGCGGGGATGGTGACTCAAAAGGCTGTCCTAGAAAAGTCAAAGTTAACGGTTCCTGAAAGAGCGTTTTTCGTGACCAGTCAGAATGCGAGGAACCCGAACGAAGTTAGCACGGGTTAGTTAATTATAAATTCTTACGAAGTTTATACCTTATTAGATACCGGTTCTACCCATTAATTTATCTCTCCTGCTTATACTCAACGTTTAAACTTGACTCCGGAGAAAATTAAACTTTGACTTATCTGTTGAAACTCCGTTATGAGAAACTTTCGTTACACCCACTGTTTATAAATCTTGTTTGATCCAAGTTGGCACCATCACATTACCTGTTGACCTTATTTCTTTAAAGATACTTGCTTTTGATCTGATTTTGGGGATTGATTGATTAACTACTCATCATACCAAAATTGATTGCTTTCGTAAGGTTGTTAGTTTTCATATTCCTAAGCAACTTGTTATTCGAATTCAAGCAACCAAACCATTGAAGTCAAACACTTTCATATCAAGCCATAAAGTCATTCGTTAATTGAAAAATGGATGTCAAGTTTTCTTAGCCCATGTTATGGACTTGAACAAAAATATGTCAGATTTGAATGATATTTCTATTGTTAGTAAATTTCCTGATGTATTTCCTGAAGAATTTCTTGGCTTACTCCCAAAGTGTGATATTGAATTTTGTATCGACTTTGAACCCGGTACAAAACCCATTTCTAAAATCTCATGGATCCTATTGAACTTCAGGAGTTAAAAATTCAAATGTAGAAGTTTGTACCCGAACCTCTATCTGGTGACTTCCTTTGTGGAATACACCGAAGCCAGACTCCTTGTAGGGGACGCCATATTTGTGTGGTAGTAAACTGATAGGTGTCATTGTGACATGCTATCCAAGATTGGAATATGAGTCACAGTTGAGAGCAACCTAAGTCAGTAATCGAAATACGTAGCTTTCTATGCTTAGTTGGTTATTATCAAAGATTTTGTGGAAAGATTTTCTCGAATCGCTACTCTATTAACTCAGCTGACTCGAAAAGATACAAAATTCGAATGGAGCGAGGAATGTAGAACTTAACATGCGGCAACGACGTTGGCTCGAGCTGTTGAAAGATTACGGCCATACCATTCAATACCATCCTGAAAAAAAAACGAACATGGTAGCTGACGCGTTGAGTAAAAGATCGTATTCGTTTACGAGTGCGATATTGTTAACACAAAGACCCATTTTGTATGACTTACAGAAGATGGAGATAGAGTTAAAGATTCCAAGAACCTGCGTGAAGATAACGAATATACGATTAGAATCGACTTTAATCGATAAATTTAAAGTTGCTCAAGCTACAAACTTGGAGTTGATGAATATGAAAAAGAAGATGCAAGAAGTCGTTATTCCAAAAGCGAGAATCGGCGATGTGAGGAAAGCTCAAACCTTCGATTTATTAGTCCATTTGAAATCCTCGATCGAATAGGAACTGTGGCTTATAGACTCATTTTACCGCCAAGTATGACGCGTGTTCATAACGTTTTTCACGTATCCATGTTACGTAAATATGTGGACGACCCGAACCATGTTATTGAGTTAGAACCGGACGAGATAGCCGAAGACTTAACGTATGAAGAGGTACCAGTCAAGATCTTGAATGGGAAGGAGCATGTCCTACGCATGTCAAGTTTGAGGACTAAATTTCATGAGGAGAGGTTGTAAGGCCCCAACTTTTTATAAATGAAGATTTAATTTTCTCTATTTATTATTTTGAAATAGTAAGGGGTTGATTTGATTAATGTGGTTAGTTATGGGTAAAATGCGCAAATATTTCAAATAAGCAAGTGGTTATAAAATACTCATTGTTGTCTGAGAATATTCATTTTGGTCGTGGAATATTCTTCATTGTCGGGAATATTAAATGCACGACGGCGCAACCTTATGTGGGCCCCATAATGTAAAAAGCGATTGGATGAAGAAAATGACAAGTATAAGTTGTTTATAAATAACCAGCGTAGTTGTTACCAAGTAATCTTGTTGGAATACCCTATGGTTAAAACACATGAATACGCGTTATTGCACAAGAAGACACTTGGTATTGCACCAATTATTGATTCTTACATAAGAAGGCACTACTCAATAATTGTTATAGTAATTACTGTTCAGTATTTTATTTTATTGATTCAATAATTGTTGTGTTGATTTTATATTACTGTTGTTTCAATAATTGTCACTACACAGTATTTTCCATTATCGAAGCAATAATTCATATTATCTGAATAATATTATTAGAAAACATTATTGGCAATGTCTAGAAAGTTCTATCTAAGGAGAGGTTTGGTCACCTAATTGCGCGCCAGTAAGGAGAAATTCTTATTGGAAAGCCCCTCTTTCTTGGGAACTGCCTGGTTGTCAATATTGTGATTCTGTAATATTATTTGTGAATAATTAATTATTGATTTATATGATGAGGAAAATATTGATTTTATGTGGATATAGATGGAGAAAATTTTTTATGTGACAATTGTTAAAAATTGATATTTTATTTTTTTTGATAAAATAATATTTTATTATATTATTATAATGGGGATATTTTTATAATGAATGTGGGATATATGAGTATATGAGGATGAGGAGTATTTTTGTTGCAAAAGTTGTTTAAAATATGTTAAACATGTCCGTGGGCCCATTTCTTGACTGAAATTTGATTATAGCCTGTAAAATTGCCCCTTTATGGATTTCGGTCAATTTCTATTTGGAATTTGGAAAAACTTTCTTTTGTAAAGTTGTAGAGAATTGAATTTCCTATAAAATTCGCGAGATTTAAATTTTCTGATAAAAGGACTATTTATTATGAATTATTGAAGTTCCGAGGTTCCAGAATAATTGATTTTTGGAAGTTTTAAATAATTATATTAACAAAAACATTTTTTACATTGTTGGGACTCATTTAACATGTGATTAGGTGGCTGATTTCAGATGCTAAGTGTGCATAGAGAATTTATAATATAAATATTAATATTATATTAAATTTTCTGATTTGGTGTTCTAAGCATTTTCCTATAAATAGGGTGCTTAGGTTAGAATTGAAAATCACACCAGAAACTAAAGTTTTCTCTCTCTTTCCCTCTCTATAATATTGAGCGTATTTTGTGAGTATTTTAGTACTTTGAGTATTGCTATACGGTGCAAGTTCTTTCAGCACTATATCCAGTATTCCAGTCAGAAGTACTATTCTTTCTGAGGTAAGGGATGTTATTTTATTCGAAAATGATATTATTTATTCAATATCATTATGCCGAAATATTAGTGGGAACTTTTTATCAAATTTGAAACTTTTCATGTCGGGGTTACTATTCATGAGTTATTATTCATGAGTTATTATTCATGAGTTACTATTCATTCAAAGTACTACTATTCACTTAGGCATGATGATATTTTTTTTATGAAATTTCTATCATTTGGTGTCTGAGTTACTATTCACGTGATAATTTACAATTATTCACGATACTGAAGACTATTCATTTAATATTTACACTATTCACGTAAAAAATTAAATTTTCATTTTTTGTCCAAAATATCTATTATGGATACTAGCTTTAATTGTATCCATGTTTTGATCATTCTTGAATTTTACTCCACTCTGATTACTTATGAAGTATTTTTGAACTTGGATTGTGTAAAGTACGAATCCTTAATATTTATTCTTTTGTTTCACTGGATTCGTTTTCTTTAAAATATTTTTCATCATCCTCAGTCCTAAATGATGATATAACTGAATATCTTTGGCCCGTAGTGCAAAGATGAATGATTTTATGATGAATATCTTTGGCCCGTGAGTGCAAAAGATGAACAGTGTTTATATGAACATGACTAATTGGTGAATATCTTTGGCACTCAGAGTGCAAAGATGAATATTTGATTTAAGATGTATATTGGTTGATGTTACAGGGATAAAATATCGATGATGGACTTTTAAATTCATAGATGATAGTAGATTTCATTCTCTACTTAACTCTTCTAATGAATTTTTGTTTCCGCTGCAGTTGTTGATCTAAAACTTGTTGTTTATTGTATTCTATTAGATTTTTCCTTGTTGAAGACTAAGGATAATCGTTGTACATTATCTTAGTCATAATATTCTTTACTGGGCTAGTTGAGCTCACCCTTTTCCTTTTTGTCCATTTTTCTTCTCAAGAGGCGAGAATATAGCAGGAACTAGTTGGGGTGTGGAGTGATGGTTCAAGACAGTTGTTTTAGTAGTCCTCACCATTTTGTAATATAGTGTATCAATAATTGTAATGAGGACTTATTTGAGTGTCGATATTGTCTAGAAGATAATATTTGTATTTAAACTCAAAGTTTATGTGTTGTCGTATTTTGCACGACAATTGTATTAATGAAGTTGTAGTTGTTTTTGTACCATGTATTTGGCGACTCAGAATGGGTTGGATGGAATGGACCTATTTTGGGGGCGTCACACGTAAACTTTCCCCCACCCCATTTTCATTTCATCCATTTCTTCCACACGTGAGCCCCATATGTGGCCCTCATATGTGGCCCCCATATGTGGCCCCACCTTTATTATAAAGAATAAATTTCTACCGATCATTTTGAAAAATGGGTAAATGGGGGTTCATAAATACAACAAATACTTCATAAAAATTCCCTCAATATTTTTAACAATATTTATCATTATTATTATAATTCGCAATATTTAACAACCAGGTCGTTCCCAGGAAAGAGGGGGCTTTCCAATAAGGATTTCTCCCTATTAGCGTGCAATTAGGTGACCAAACATCTCCTTGACATAACTTCTAGACATCGTCAATATTGCAAATAATAATATTAATAACTTTGTCATCTCAATTATTAATTTACTAATATATAAAATATCGACAATAATTGAATCAAATAACGTGAGATACTATGCAACAATTACAGTAGCAATAATTGAACAAAATTGAGTGACTTCTCACGTAAGCATCAATAATCAATACAATGTGCTACTTATGCAACCACGCCAGACATCGTATTTTTTAACACCGGGTGTTTCAAATAGCTAATGCAGAAACTTTCGCCGTTATTTTTATAAAAAGATATTTTTGTCGTTTTCTCAATTCGATAATAATTACATTATGGGGTCCACCAATGATTGTATCGTGGTACGAATATTCCCTGTTAAAACGAATATTCCATAACCAATCAAATATAATATAACAACTTGCGTACTTTGCAAAATTTATAAATATTACCCACAACTATAACATTATATTAAATTCATTCTATAACATTATATGTTCCTTCTTATCCAAGATTTTAATATAAACCTCTTCATACGTTAAATCTTCCGCTATTTCATCCGGTTCTAACTCAGTAATGTGGTTCAGGTCTTCCACATATTTACGTAACATGAATATGTGAAAAATGTTATGAACACGAGACATACTAGGCGGTAACGCGAGTCTATAAGCCACAATTCCTACTCGGTCAAGTATTTCAAATGGGCCAATGAATCAAGAATTGAGTTTTCCTCTCTTTCCAAATCTCATAACTCCTTTCCATGGTGCCATACGTAACAACACATGCTCTCCAACATTGAATTCCACGTCTTTTCGATAAAGATTGGCATAACTCTTTTGTCAATCTTATGAGGTCTTTATACGTTGCCGGATCATTTGAATCTTTTCCGTAGTCATACGTACCAAATCTGTTCCCAACAACGTTGTTTCACCCACCTTGTCCCATCATACTGGAGAATGACACTTGCGCCCATACAACGCTTCGAATGGAGCCATGCCGATACTTGCTTGATAACTGTTGTTGTAGGAAAATTCCACCAATGGCAAGAACTTGTTCCAACTTCCTTTGAAGTTAAGGACATTGAGTCTTAATAAATCTTCAAGAGTTTGAATAGTCCTCTCTGACTGTCTGTCCATTTGAGGATGATATGCCGAACTGAATCGCAAATCCATGCCCATAGCTTTTTGTAAACTAACCCAAAATCTTGAAGTGAATCTTGGGTCTCGATCAGAAACTATGGCTACTGGCATACCATGCAATCTTACAATCTCATTTATGTATATACGAGCAAGACGTTCAAGTGTATAAGTTTCTCGTATAGGTGAGAAATGAGCAGACTTGGTCAATCTATTAATAATGACCCAAATTGCATTTATGCCTTGAGAAACCTTGGGAAGACCAGTAACGAAATCCATGGTAATGTGCTCCCACTTCCATTCTGGAATTTCAAGTGGTTGCAATGGACCTTTTGGCACTTGATGCTCCGCCTTGACACGTTGACAAGTTAAACACCTTGAGATAAACTCCGCTATCTCTCTCTTCATATTGCTCCACCAAAATGTATGTCGAAGATCATGATATATTTTGGTACTCCCATGATGGATTGCAAACGGTGTGTTGTGCGCCTCCATCATGATTTTATACTTTAAATCAGGGTAATTAGGAACATAAAGTCTAGAGTTGACTCGTAGTATTCCTTCTTTATCGATTCTTGCTTCCGGGATAGCACCTTCTTGTACTTTCTTCCTCATACGCATCAGCTCCATGTCTTTAACTTGAGCAGCTTTGACTTTATCGATTAAAGATGGTTCTACTCGTATATTCGCCATCATCACATGGGTCCCTGGAGTCTTTAACTCTATCTCCGTCCTTTGCAAGTCATACAAAATGGGTCTTTGCGTTGACAATAACGCACTCGTACCTGCATATGATCTTCTACTCAATGTGTCAGCTACTACGTTCGCTTTTCCAGGATGGTATTGAATAGTATGATCATAATCTTTCAATAGTTCGAGCCAACGTTGTTGTCGCATGTTGAGTTCCTTTTGAGTGAAGAAATATTTGAGGCTTTTATGATCCGTATATATCTCAACTTTCTCCCAATACAGGTAATGCCTCCAAATTTTAAGTGCGAAGATAACAGCTGCCAACTCTAGATCATGAGTAGGATAATTCCTCTCATATTCTTTGAGTTATCGAGAGGCATAGGCTATGAATTTCCCATGTTGCATGAGAACACATCCTAACCCTTTGCCTAAATCATCACTGTAGATGCCAAATCCCTCCGAACCAGATGGTATTGTCAGAACAGGTGCTGAAATGAGTCTCCTCTTGAGTTCTTGAAAACTCTTCTCACATTTCGCGTTCCAACCGAATTTTGTATCTTCAAAGTCACCGAGTTAATGGAGTAGCGATTCGAGAAAACCCTTCTACAAATCTCCGAGATAATAACCAAATTTAAAGCGAGAAAGCTACGTACTTCGGTCACTAATTTAGGTTGCTCCCAACTTTGTATTGCTTCAATCTTTGTCGGGTCAACAGATATTCCATGACTTGATACTACGTGCCCAAGGAATGCTACTTCCTCAAGCCAGAACTCGCATTTCTTCAACTTGGCATAAAGCTTGTTTTCACGAAGCTTTTGGAGTATCAGCCTCAAGTGTTGCTCATGATCTTCACGGCTTTTGGAGTATATGAGAATGTCATCAATAAAGACAACCACGAAATGATCCAAATATTCCTTGAATACTCAGTTCATCATGTCCATGAAGGCAGCAGGAGAATTAATCAGTCTAAAAGACATGACTAGGAATTCATAATGCCCGTACCGAGTTCTAAAAGCCATCTTTGGAATGTCATCGGTTTTAATCTTTAACTGATGATATCCAGAACGAAGATCAATCTTTGAAAAGAATTTGGCGCCTTGCAACTGATCAAACAGGTCATCAATACATGGCAATGGGTGTCGACGTCGGGATTTTTAGTTGTCCCTTTCCGTTACTTGTTCTTTGGTGTTCTCATTTTAAGTGAGATTTGTTTGAAAAAATAAGTGAAAAAGGTCCGACATGTATAATGTCGACGATGGACTGTTAAGAGTCGCCAGTTGGTTTTTTAAATGGTTGTACCAACACAATCGAGAAAAGGTTTGCACATTGACCCAATGATATGACACTGCTAAACGGGTCGATGAAACTGAGATTCGTTAGGGTCCGGGGACTTGGTTATGCGGAAGGAAGGTGTTAGGCACCCCCCGACATCCATGTTACCACAGTGACCGCCTCTTTTCAAGAAACTATTATCTGAATGTGTGTGTGTGTGGGTCAATGTGCTGTTATTTGGAAGTAGTGCGAGGCCTTGTTCGCACCTATATATTATTGTGGTTTGAATTTATGTAAAATTAGCTTTTTAGCAAGATATGGCAGTGACGTTTTATAAAAGAGGTTTTTCAAACCCTGATGCTCAATAGTAATTGAGACCTTTTACACTCCCATTTTATTAAGTGTTCAGCTTGATTGATTTTATTTTACAAATGCGAGGCATCCGTACGAAAATAATGTACAAAATAATGTCGACTTCCTCGTGGGTATGGAAACCATCTGAGGAAATTCAGACATCGCAAGATAATTTATAAGCTGCTTACAGCTGAAAATGTCCATCACGGGACCCGATTCTAGATCTAATAGGTTGAATCTGTGATCACATGATTCCTAGGCGCACATGATACCGCAATTTGTATGAAAGCAGTAGGCAGGTATATATATAAAAGCTATAAATATATATATACAGACATGATCACCAACCATGAAGCACCTCCATGGGGGATCAGAAATGTAAATAAAGCTGTAAAAGCTATCAACCGCCACGGAGGAAACTCCAGATGGGACAAAATGTAAATAAAGTTGTACAAAGCAATCAACTACCACAAATTAACTCCAGGCAGGACGAAACGTAAAGAAAGCTGCAAAAGCGATCAACCACCACGAAGTAAACTCCAGGTGGGACAATATATATATATATATATATATATATATTTATATATAAGTAATAAACGCACCGGATGTAAAATCCAGGCTCATCGAATAGAGTTCGACAACAGTTCATATATATATATATATATATATATATATATATATATATATATTATATATAAGTAATAAACGCATAGGATGTAAAATCCGTGCTCATCGAATAGAGTTCGACAACAGGTTCATATATATATATATATATATATATATATATATATATATATATATATATATATTAAAGTAGTAAATGCACTGCATCAAGTTCAGGCTCATCGAACAAAGTTCAACACACGGTTAATATATATAGGTATATATATATTAAAACAATAAACGCTCCAGACAAAAGTCAAGGCTCATCGAACAAAGTTCGACACACGTTATATATATATATATATATATATATATATATATATATATATATATATATATATATATATAAAAGCAAATAAACGCTCCAAACTATCCAAACCGAAGTTCAAGCTCAATCGAGGCATAACTCGATAATGTTAGTAATATATATATATATATATATATATATATATATATATATATATATATATATATACATATATATATATACAGATCAAATAAAACCCACGGACCAAAGTTCGGGCAAACGCACGTGACACGACTCTCAACGTGAAGAAGGGTGTGTGCAAAGATGAAAAGAAAGGCTTTAAAGTGTGTGAGAAGGCTTATGGTGGGCTACCAAAGAAGACTTCTATATCTTTTAAAGTGGGTAAACACCGCTTTTGTAGGTACAAAATTAGCTATATATGAGCTCGCTGTGTGTTTAAAATGAGAAAGTATAATCAGATGGGGTGAGTGAGCAAAAAAGGTGGCTTCCTTGTCGTTTTCTCTTGAAAAATGGCCACCCCAAGCCCCCTATTTATAGAGGGTGGAGCCGCAGGTGTACCTATGGCACCTAGTAGCAGGTGTACTGCTGACCGCTGGGGTGCCCGGCAAGTGTGGGTCCCGCCAGGTAGTCAAAATGCGTATATTCAGACAATGCGTTGTTCACTCGGTCGTTCATAACTTTCAATCCAGGAGTCCGAGTGAAGCGTGCCATATCATTCCAGATATCTCTTTCCGAGAGCTACACAATGATATAGGATTTGCCCATTTTTTGTTCCAGGAAGAGGGGTCCATGAACGAAATGGCATTTTCTGGTTTCCGTCAAGCAGTCCGTTGAGCCTTTTTGCGTAGTTTGCGCTCGAAAGTTAAGATATGGTTCTTTGTGGGACTTATTTTGAATCATTTTGAGTTGAAATGAGTGTATTTGATTTGAAGTGAAGTTGAGTTGGCAAAATAACCATTTTCCCCTCACGGGGCTATCTCCGGTTTTCACGCAGTTGTTGTAGTCTTTTCTCAGGGTTATCTCTGAGGTTGACTTGATGTTGACTTTTACTATCCTCAGGGTTATCTCTGAGGTTGGCTTGACCTCCTGGGGTCATCTTCAGGCTTTGAACTTGATCCCCCGGGGCTCTCACCGGGGTTGAAACTGACTTTACCAGGGTTATCTCCGGGGTTGGAAACTAGATCTCCCATGGCTATCTTCGTGGTTAAAATTGATGTTGTGGCCCTCCAGGGTTATCTCTGGAGTGTGAAAAAGACACTTTTTCCCTCCTGTATAGTTAGTAACAGGAAAAGAAAATTTTGAGTGTCTACAGATGCCCCTCTTTATCATGTTCATGCAATGTAATGGAATGGACATTATAAAGATTAGTAGACACTTGAAATATGACAAGGTATTTTCAATAATGTAAATCGTAATGTAATAAATGTTATGATGAATGTAAAAATGTTTTCGCAAATTGCAGCTCGCACTTCACACTTCGCCCTTCGCTTTTCGCATTTGGCCAATCACACTTCGCAACTCGCACATCGCATTTCGTATATCGTAAATCGCAAATCTCAAATCGCAACTGCAAACCGCAATGTAATGAATGTTATGATGTATGTTAAAATGTTTTCGCAGATCACTTTACCTTTACCGATCATTGTTGATGCCTATGCTGGTGTTGACTCCAACGGTTTAGCTTTTTGTCGGTGTTGCCGATGCTTGTTTGATGAAGAGAAATCGAGATGACGTTCTGAAATCATCGGACCTTCCCGATGTATACGCTGGTAGTTTACAATGGTGCCTATCCTGAGGGTATTTTGACAACGGATCCTACCCTGCTGGTAGTTGAATACGTTATCATCGCCAAACTATTTTGGTTCCCACTCGAACATTGGTATATAAAGCTTTCATCGTTGAACTGTCTTGATGTTGCGCTGAATTGATGCCAATGGTTTAGAATATATGATCCTCCGATACCTCCGCTGTAGTAATATTCAAAGGTTTGCTTAACCAGACTCTGCCTTGATAGAGATGTACATTGATGTAGCGCTCACCCTTTTTGAGGTGATTTGGAGTCTCCTTTCGCTATTGGGCACTTGTGCCCCATTTCTTTGAGTGTTTGATTCGTAACCCGGCTGAACTAATGACCTGAATGCCGCTAACATCCCTAGAGGGTGCAACTCGTTCTTTTGCTGCCAAGATTTGAACTTCGGTGTAGAGGTCTCGATTTGTGAGAATTTGGCGCCGGTTGACACATTTGATGATGAGGATTTCATTCGCTACACCTTTTGTTATTGGGCTCCTGCTTTTGAGTTAATGACTTTCTTGAGAATTTTCCCCTTCCAAAGTCGCTATAATTTCTTTCAGCAGTTCTCCCTTTGCTTTTGCTGAGAGGCTTGATCCCGCCTTAAGATCCTTTCATTTCATGGAATTGGACAATGCCCTAGTCCTTTCACATGTTGATGCCGAGGGTTCGTATGAAAAACTCTCTTTGTTGATGAAGTCGCAATTGAGTAATATCTGAATCGTCAGTGAGATGATGTGAGGGAAGCTCTGATGATGATGTACCATGCTGATGATGCTGACTGGTGCATTTTCCTCTTTAGGATGTTTGATAAATGCCCTAGTGTTGAGTTGCCGCTGTTCCTGAGATTGCCCCAGTCTTGTTGTATGAGTTCCAATATCGGGTTGTTGCCCCTTTTGAAATTGCCCCAGCTTTGCTTGTTGTCTGGGATAGTTACTTTGACAGATGAGCTGATAAGATGCTGAGATCGCAGGAGGCTTTTACTTCTGTACCAGATGGTGAACATGTAGTGGATTTGGGCTTTGATGCCCTCAATCATTATTACTGACTTGTTCTCGCAATCGGCGTTGATGGTTTTCTTCTGATTTGATGAAGCCTTGTGATTGAGGGTGTCGGATCTTTGAAGGTCCTTGTTGCTAGTTGGCTTAGTGTATCGTTGTTTCTTCCTTTCTGGGATTTGTGCCAGTTTCGATGGAATGACATTGAAGTGTTGTTGGGTCTTCTCGACATGGGTCACTGACTTAGAGGGTTGTTCTTGAGCGTAGATTTGGGATTGATGTTTGGGTTTGGATGTTTCTTTTGAGGGTCAAACCGTACCACTTATGGCTGCCTATGTACTCCTATGTATGTGGGAGATCAGGTCGACGTAGTTCCTGCTTGATAAGATAAACGGTTTTGAGAAGTGATTATTTGAGAAGTGTCTGCTTGGGTTTTTTGGGTTTTTGTTTGGTTTAATCGCACCATAAATGGCTGCCTACGTACTCCCATTAATGAGGGGAGATCAGGTCTTTCGTAGTTCCAACCTTGGTTTGAAAAGGGTCAAAGTGGTGAGAAGAGTGTAGAGATGTTTTTGTTTTTGTTTTTTTTTCTTTTTTATGTTTTTTTTGTTTTTTTTTCTTTACATGCATGAAAAATAAAAGGCACACTATGAAGAAAGTGATATCGTCCCATCATAACCTGGAACTCACAACTGTATCCTCTGGATCTACATCTTCTTGGCTAGTTGAGGCCTGATAGTCCAGTTGTCAGTGGTTATGTTGCCTTCAAGGCTCGTGATAAGAGTTACAACTTGGTTCTGAATGTCTTCACTTATGGCCATAACTTGATCGCTTCCTGATTCAGTACATTCCTCAGGGACGCTTGAACTGGACGCATCTCAAAAAGGTATGAACTCCTGATTCTTTAATGAGTTGGTTTCCTCGATAACCTCACCACCTTTTCCTTCATTTGTTCCTTCACCTTTTTCTTGGGTTTGAAGGGATTCAACCATGAAATCTCCCTCGACCTGTTGTCGCATTTCTTGCAGGGAACTTTCCTTTCTGGCTTTTTCTTCCTTGGAAAGGATTAGTATTTCCTCCGCATCATCCAAGGTGATAAAATCAGGAACGTGGTTGTTATCTTTGGACCACAGAATGTTTGATGTTGGCGGATGAAACTCTTTTGGGGATTCCCTTGTCTCCTCTGTCATTCCTTGCATTGGGATTAGTCCACCTTGTAATCTGCCAGAATTGGTGCTCATAGCCTTTACCTTCTCTGAACTGCCTGTCTCGAATGGACAACTTAGGCTTTTTATTTCCTTTTCGCCTTTTTTTGTCATGGGAAATTCTATCTCCAGTTCCCCATTTTCAATGAGATCCTGGATTTTATGTCGCAAAGACCAGCATTCCTCAGTCGTATTCCAAAACGAGTTAAAATGGTAGAGACATATCTTGGTGGAATCATAACTCTTCATCTTGGGATTCTTAGGAGGCAACAACTCAGTAATCCTTCCTTCGCTTATTAGAAAGTATAGCATTTCTTCATTGGATTTTCTTAGAGGGGTGAATTTTCGAACTCTTATGGAGGTTGCTTGATCTTTCTTCTTTGAGAATTCGCATTCCCCCGAGTGATTTATTCGTTGGCGAGATCTTCTAGCAATTTTATCATCCCCCTTTTCTTGGCCTTCTGATAGTTGAGTGAAAAACTACCTCGTATAGCAGATTTACTTGATTCTGGATCGCCTCTAATTTTTGCATTACTGGCATACCCTCCTCCAATTTTTCCCACTCTAGGACATTTGTTTTGTGCCTTTGGGGTATTCCTCCATCCTTCGTATGTACTTTCGAATTGGATACCTTTCAGTGCTTCCTAACCCGATCAAGTTTACTTCCTCTGTATCATGATGTACCGGAAGGTTGGTTTTGACATTTTGTTGGTCAGGTTGTTGGACCACAATACTGCCACTTTCGATCAGATTTTGAATTGTATGCTTTAAGGACCAACAATCTTATGTATCGTGTCCTGGAGACCCGGAGTGGTAAGCACATCTTTGGCATGGATTGTATCTTTTGCTCCCTGGTTCCAGAGGTGGTGCCAATTCGGTAATTTTCTTGTGATCCATTAATATCGCCAATACATGTTCAAGGGAATCGCCTAGTGGAGTGAATACCCGATTTTCCGTTCTTTCAAATTTTCTTTTCCTGTCTGGGTATTGGTTGAATGTAGCCCGTTGTTGAGATGGCAGATTATCTTGCATTTTCCAAATGGGGGGGGACTGTAGTTTGGCCTCCTAGCTTTCCCCTGTACAACAAGGGATACATCTTCATTGCCTTTATCGGGTACCCCCTTGGGATCGTTCGTATACTTACCAGTTTGTATATGCTTGGCGACTGCTTCCAAGGTAGTGAAGTCTTTAATCTTGCCTGCCTTCAGGCCCATCTCTGCCATTTCGCCATGTTTGATCATTTCTGAGAATGGCTTTCCTATGCCTGCTAGGATCCTTTCGTAGTACGGAGCCTCTTGGATATCAATAAACGTCATTAGCATCTCAGTTTCTATCATTGATGGAATGACTTGCGCTGCTAGATGTCTCCACCTTTGGGCATATTCTCGGAAAGATTCAGTACTTTGCTTTTTGACTTTAGTCATTTGGTATCGATCTGGTGCCATTTGCGACTGAAAATTGTACTGATTTAGAAAGGCATGGGTCAATCCTTCCCAGTTATGGATTTTGGCATTGTCAAGTCGGGCATACTAGGCTTTAGCCTCTCTAGTGAGACTCGTTTGAAAATTTTGCATTTTGAGGCTTTCATCTTCAGCATAAGACCCCAGTTCGTCAATGTACACTTTTAGGTGCGTATAGGGATCGCCTGCCCCATTGTACTTTTCAAACTTTGGGACTTTGAATTTGGTAGGGTATTGAGCCCCTAGGAATATGCAGAGATCTGAATAGGTGACACTCCCATAATTTCCAGTCCCTTTAATTGACCGGATGGTCTCCTCCATCTGTTGGACTTTCTTTCTTATATTCCCAGTTTCTCGATCATCCCTGAGATTTGTGATTTCTTTATTGGAATGAGGTTTAGGTATCTGGGTTTCCATCTTTTTACCAATACCCTGACTGCCCCTGGTGTAAAGGACTCTAGTTGAGTAGGCATTGTCTGGCCTTGCGTATTTTTACTATGCTCTTTTAGAAAGACAACCAATTCTGCTATTTGATTCCTTAATCCTTTAAACTCCTCTTGGGAAACAAGAGTAAGATTAGGCTGGGCACTTGTAGCCATGTTTGACGGTGGGCTTAGTGCCTTCTTGAACTTTAAACGGGTAATGGGACCAATTGCTTCCCTACACAAAGACTTATGTAGTTTAGTCTTAGTAAATGTAGAAATATTATATGCTACTTAATGTGTCCGTTTAGGAGTATTATCCTGTGAAATGGATGTTCGTTGACCAGATAGTATGACAAGTTTTGATATGAAAGGGAATGCAAGTACACATATTCCTTTATATTTTCCCTTACATGGAAATGAAATTACAAGTAATTGAATTTACAAGTAATTGAAATGTGAAAGTATGAAGAGACTTTCCTTCGTGTTTTGTTTATCAGAGGTTGACCTATCTTAGGTTACTCTCGCGGATTTTTGGCATGAAGGTTCCCAAATCATCGCAATTTACTTAACGGGAAATTAATCAGGTCTTTCGAACAGAGTTCGACACATAGTTAATATATATAAGTATATATATATATATATATATATATATATATATATATATATATATATATATATATATATATTAAAGTAGTAAATGCACCAAACCAAGTCTAGGCTCATCGAACAAAGTTTGACACACGGTTAATGTATATAAGTATATATATATTAAAGCAATAAATGCTCCAGATCAAAGTCTAGGCTCATTGAACAAAGTTCGACACAAAGTTCATATATATATAAATATATATATATATATATATATATATATATATATATATATATATATATATATATATAAAAGCAAAATAAACGCCTCGCATCAAGTTCAGGCTCAATCGAGGCATAACTCGATAATGTTAGTCAATATATATATATATATATATATATATATATGTATATACAGACTGAAATAAAACCACGGACCAAAGTCCGGGCAAATGCACGCGACACGACTCTCAACGTGGAGAAAGGTGTGTGCAAAGATGAAGAGAAAGGCTTTAAAGTGTGTGAGAAGGCTTACAGTGGGCTGCCAAAGAAGACTTCTATATCTTTAAAGTGGGTAAACACTGGCTTTTGTAGGTACAAAAGTAGCTATATATGAGCTCACATGTGTTTAAAATGAGAAAGTACACTGTATGGGGTGAGTGCAGAGCAAATTGGGCACGGCTTCCTTGCCGTTTTTTTTACAAAATGGCCCCCAAAGCCCTCTATTTATAGGGGGTGGTGCCGCAGGTGTACCTGCGGCACCTAGTAGCAGGTGTACCTTCGGCTACCTGGGGTGCCCCGGGCAGTGTGGGTCCCGCCGTGTCGAAGTACGTACATTCGGAAAATGCGTTGTTCGCTCGGTTGTTCATAACTTTCAATCTGGGAGTCCGAGTGAAGCGTGCCATATCATTCCGGAAAGCTCTTTCTGAGAGCTACATAATGATATAGGATTTGCCCATATTTTATTCTAGGAATAGGGGTCCATGACCGAAATGGAATTTCAAGGTTTCCGTCAGGCAGTCCATTGAGCCTTTTTGTGTAGTTTGCGCTCGAAAGTTAAGATATGGTTCTTTGTGGGACTTCTTTGGAAGCATTTTGAGTTGAAATGAGTGTATTTGATTTGAAGTGAAGTTGAGTTGGCAAAATGACCATTTTGCCCCTCACGGGGCTATCTCCGGTTTTCACGTAGTTGTAGTAGTCTTTTCTCATGGTTATCTCTAAGGTTGACTTGATGTTGACTTTTACTGTCCTCAGGGTTATCTCTGAGGTTGGCTTGACCTCCTGGGGTCATCTTCAGGCTTTGAACTTGATCCCTCGGGGCTCTCACCGGGGTTAAAACTGACTTTACCGGGGTTATCTCCGGGGTTCGAAACTGGATCTCCCATGGCTATCTTCGTGGTTAAAATTGATGTTGTGGCCCTCCAGGGTTATCTCTGGAGTGTGAAAAAGACACTTTTTCCCTCCTGCATAGTTAGTAACAGGAAAAGAAAATTTTGAGTGTCTACAATGGGTACCTATTTTTAATGGTGACATGATTCAACTCCCGATAATCAATACAAGTCACATACTCCCATCTTTCTTCTTCACGAATAGAATAGGAGCACCCCAAGGAGACGTACTAGGAAGAATAAAGCCAATGTCTAACAATTCCTGCAGTTGGGTCTTTAACTCCTGAAGGTCAATAGGAGCCATTCGATATGGGGCTTTGGAAAGGGGTTTTGTACCGGGTTCAAGGTCGATACAAAATTCAATTTCATGCTCTGGGGGTAGGCCAGGAAGTTCTTCAGGGAATACGTCAGGAAATTTATTAACAATAGAAATATCATTCAAAACTGACGTATTTTTGTTTAAATCCATTACATGAGCTAAGAAAGCTTGACATTGGTTTTTCAATAAACGAATAGCTTTATGTCTTGAGATGACAGTGACTGATTTTAATGGTTTGGTTGCTTGAATTCGCATAATAGGTTGGTTAGGAATATGAAAGCTACCAACCTTACGAAAAACAATCAATTTTTGCATGATGAGTAGTTAACCAATCAATCCCTAGAATTACATCAAACACAAGTATTTTTAAGGAAATAAGATTGACAGGTAATGTGAGGGTACCGATTTGAACCAAACAAGACTTATAAACAGTGGATCTAATGAAGGTTTCT
This sequence comes from Panax ginseng, assembly GCA_020205605.1. Taxonomy (NCBI): domain Eukaryota; kingdom Viridiplantae; phylum Streptophyta; class Magnoliopsida; order Apiales; family Araliaceae; genus Panax; species Panax ginseng. The sequence continues at coordinate 87,024,846 of CM035138.1, read as the reverse complement.
CCCAACGGAGTTTTAACACATAAGTCAAAGTCTAATTTCTCCGGGTCAAATTTAAACGTTGAGCGCAAGTAGATGAAATAAAAGAATGGGTAGAACCGATACCAAATAAGGTATATACTTCGCTAGAGTTTATGATAAGCTTACCCGTGATGACCTCGTTCAGGTTCCTTGCTTTCTGGGAGGTCACAACAAACGCTCTCCCTTGAACTACTGGTTTTGACTTGTCTGGGACGGCATTTGGTGCCACCGTTGGCTTCCCTGTACGACAAAATCTAGCTAGGTGACCTACTCTTCCACAATTATAACATATTTTGGACTGCTGCGCACAGTTTGGACTGATGTGTCCCTCCCCTCCACATTTGAAACATATGATAGGTGGTCGTTCTCCTTCCTTAACAAAGGGTGTTGGTACTGACGTCTTTCCATCGTTGTTAAATCTCCTCTTCTTGAAATGTCCACTTTTATTGTTTTGGCCATGATTACCACTGAAGTGGTTACCATTTTTGGCATGTTGATTCCGTCCACGTTTGATGTCACCGCTTCGATGACTGCTACCACTAGTATTATCATTTTGTCGGCTGCTTTCTCTTGGTTGGGTTGACTCGTTATCGCGCTCCAATAACTGGGCCCTATTTACAACATCTGAATATAAACACAGTTTGTGAGAAATTAGATATTGGCGTATCTCAGGTTTTAAACCTCTTAGAAACATCTGCGTCATTCTCTCCTCATTATCAACCAAGTGGGACACAAACCGGGACAACTCGGCAAACTTGGCTTCGTACTGCGACACGATCATATTGTTTTGCTCCAGCTTGATGAACTCTGCCTCTTTCATATGACGAATACTTCCGGGAAAGTACTTGTCATTGAACAGTTCTTGGAACTTCTCCCAAGACATCAAATATCTTGGTGATCTTCTTTATCCACGTCTCTGCCTTAAGTGGTTTTGGCTCTCCAATAAACTCCGGTGGTCCCAGCTCCTTGAACTACTTAGCGATGATCGTCCGAGAGTTGCCAGTGTTTCCACCTGCATTTTGGACAGAAGTCTCTCTTGCCTGATATTGTACGAATTGCAGAAAGCTCCTAAACATTTTGTCGTTCGCCATTTGGTCGGTGTTGTTGTTCACCTGAGGATTATTGCTTTCATGTTGCACATTATCCTGGGTATTGATCTGTGGTGACTCAACGGTCTCCTGTGCTCCATTGCTATTCTCAACATTCTCGGATGTCATTTTCAAATACTGCCACAAAACAAAGGTTAATTGACACACCACATATTATCCCTATATTGTGACTGACCAATTAAATAACAAATAAACTTAGGTAGGTCATACTAGCGAAGGAATTCTCCGTCTCTCCCCTCCTAGTTATTATCTCACATCTCAGCCAGGGATCATATCCCTAAGCTTTGATACCAACTGTGACGCCCCCAAAATAGGTATACATCACCATCTTGAGTTGCCAAATACATGGTATAAAATTCAAATACAACTTAATAATACAACTATCATGTAAAATACGACAAAACATAAACTGAGAGCTTTAATACGAATATTGTCTTCTAGACAATATTCAACTCAAATGGAGTCCTCAATACATTTATTATCACACTATTTCATAGAATAGTGAAGACTACTAATGCTATCATCTGGACCGTCACTCCGTTCCCCGACTAGCCCCGGCTACGTTCTCATTTCCTGAAGAGAACAATGAAAGTAAAAGGGTGAGCTCAACTAGCCCAGTAAGAAATATTATGACTAAGATAATGCATAATAATTTATCGTTAGCCATTAACAGTGTTAAACGGATAAAATATAACAAACATCAAGTTTAACTGCAGCGAAACAAGAAATCCATTAGAAGAGTCAAGTAGAGCATAAAATCTATTATCTTCTATGATTTAAAAGGTTGTTTCATCACTTTTATCGATGAGACTCAGCTTAATAAATAATCCACATCATTGAATCACCCATGCACTACGGCCAAGGATATTCTTTAGTATCACGACCACAAATTATCCATGCATTACGGGCCAAGGATATTCGTGTATTCATCAATGGTCATGATCAAGCCAACAATTGTCCATCAATGCACTACGGGCCCATGAGGACTTTTACCACATCATTTGTAACATTACGGTCATGATTATACCGAATAGTCCCTGGTCATAATCATACCAAGTCCATCTATGCACAACAGGACACAGATGACTTTCAACATATTATAAACATAAAGATGATGACAACGATATAAGAATTCAATAAAACATGTTCAAGGCTAAATTTTTAAAGATTTATAATTTAATTTATCCAGAAATAAATAACGTCCAAATTGTCAACATGATACTACTTTGTGGAGTAAAATTCAAGAATAATATTGTATCAAAAATGATTTCGACCGAAAAGTAATCAATTTATGTCATGAATAGTTACCCGGGTGAATAGTAACTGAGTGAATAGTACCCAGTGAATAGTAACCCCATGAATAGTACCCCGGCATAAAAAAGTTAGAACTTATCAAGAATGCTCAGAATAATATTTTTATGAAAAGATACTGGATGAAGCGCAAATATCAAGGATATTTTACTAATTTCATGGAGTTAGAAGCCAAAACTTAACAAAATGAGTATAGAATTCGAAATCTGAAACGAAATAATATTACTTACATACTACAAAGTATGAAAGAAAATATTATTTTATACGAATACTGAACAAAATAATATCCCTTACCTTGAAAAGAAGAGTATTCCAACTGGTATAGCGGGGATATTCTTGAAGAAAACTTGAACTGTTTTCTATGCTCAAAGCTTCCTTAAACTCTAAAGAAATACGCTCAATATTATAGAAGAAGAATTCTCTAATTCTCGTGTGATTTTTAATTCTAATTAAGCATCCTATTTATAGGAGAATGGAAAGGATACTATTTGAATATAATTTCTCACGGATCAATGAGAAGAATTGATTCAAGTAACTAATCGGTAATTAATTCGTTGATTTTCTAATTTTTACTATTCATTATTGTGCAATAAAATATTCTTATAAAACAAAAACTTTAAATAAAATATAATATATTCTATTTAAAATCTAATAAAACAAAACTTATAATATATATATATATATATATATATATATATATAATAATAACCTTTGCCTTACGGCAAAGGCAAATTTTTTTTTCCTTCCCCTAAATTTTTCAAACACATGTTTATATATATATATAAATATATATAATACTAATATATATATATATATATATATAATACCCTCCTTAACACGTAAACTTTCCCCCACCCCACCTTTATTATAAAGAATAAATTTCTACCAATCATTTTGAAAAATGGGTAAATGGGGGTTCATAAATACAACAAATACTTCATAAAAATTCCCTCAATATTTTTAACAACATTTATCATTATACTTAGTCAAATTACAACACTTGTTTTCACAAAATATTACACTATACGAACACAAGCTAACTACGCGTTCAACAATTCATTTCAACACGTAAGTATCTCATTAACAAGTTAAGAGTCTAATTTTAACATCACGTTATATGACTAACACATTTTTATGTTCATTAAATTAGGTTACTACTACATTCCTTGAATTAAAACATTTAAATTATCATTCTTGGACAATATTGCAGAGTGGCGCTGCGGAGTCACCATCAAGCATGTTCTTAAGGCCATATGGCTGACCCGGCCTTTACATTGGCTGACATGGTATTCTGATTTTGGACAATGGCGATCTTGCAAGGATGGCCAACGCTACGACTGGACAATGGCGATGCGTATGAGTCTTAAGCTCTGCGACCCGATCTTTGCGGCCTAGGATACCGATGCGAACTACAATTCGCAAAAAATTGCAGAACATGGCCAAAACACCCAATTAATTTATTCACAAGCATACCCAGACACTGTAATACACCTATAATTACTACTCAACCCTTCTAGCATGATTTTAACAAGTTAAAACATACAATTACTTGAATCAAACCCTCAATTTCAGTGTTCTTAATGTTTTTGGAAGTTTTGAAAATAAAAAATGAAGATTGACACTACGGGTTCGTTATAACACAAAATATGTCCATTCGAAGTTTGTTTTCTTTGTTTTAATATACATAAGCATATACAAGTGTAAATGTTTGATACAACATATGATTAACACATTTAATTTGTACGCAAGGGCCATAAGGGCCATATATGCAATTTTATACTCTGTAACTTCAAAAAATCTAATTACGACGTATTTATATACAATTGATGTTATGAAAACATACATATATGGTAAAAACATGTTATGATAACATATTATTATATACATATACCCAAATTATTACTTTTTTCAATTACAGAGACTTGAAAGCCATTTTTCATAAAAATATAAACAACGTAAATTTGAAGTTTGGGGAAGAAGAGATTACCTTAAAGCAATTTCTCTAATTCTCCAATATCACAATTTCCTCTAAACTCTCTCTGAAAAATCTCTCTGAATTCTCTGAACTCTCAGGTTTTTGTTTCAAAAAATAACATACGTAATAAATTAAAACTGACTAATGTTCTTTGTAACTGGCAGTGTGGTGGTCAGTTAACCCCATTCATGGGTTAACTGCTCCTAACTTCTCTTAGGGCCTTGTTTGGCTATTCTAAAATAACCTCATTCCTATTTAATTTAATTAACCTCTTATAATATAGTTTTAATCATGTCACACCCAATTACACAATAACTCAATTATCTTATTTAATTTAAATAAAATATAATATAATATAATAATTTCTCATTAATTTGCATAGTCACATAATTAATTTTCTCATTTATTAATTATGTCAAATTATTAAATCTCTAATTAATTATTAAATTAATTAAAATAATATTATGCTTATTAAATATTTCATTTAATTCAATAAGCTCACATAAATACATACTTTGAATAATAAAAATTCTCCACATTAATTTAATAAATGTAACACATATAATTAGATTAATCTACCATAATTTCATCAATTAATAATTTAATCCAAGAATTAAATCATTGAAAAAAATTTATTTAATTTAATAAATATTCAAATTAAATTACAAAATCTCGTTTGTCACATATTCACCAATAGAAATATTGTGTTTCATCTAGCTAGGGATGTGCATTTGACCTTCGACAGAAGCTTATGTGTAATTACTATTCTCGGTTAACCATTCCTTGATTCGTTTGTAATGTGGAGAGTTAGGAGATTAGGTGACGCATTAGGGGAATTGTAATCCTAACTTGACTTCCTTGTACAACTCAATCTCTTATTTCTACATTGTTAATCACATAGTTTAACACACCATCTCTAATTACTTGTTTAGATAAGACAATATTGAACATACTTTAGTACTTGACTAGCACCTAAGACTTCGTCCTCGTGGGTACGACACTCTACTTATCATATATTACTTGTGGACCACGTATGCTTGTGCGTGTTTTATCGATTACGAAATCGGCCAACACTGCCTCATGTTTAGCTCATTTTGTGTGAAGATATACTTCAGACTTTTGTGATCTGTATATATCTCACACTTCTCGCCATACAAATAATGCCTCCAAATATTCAAGGCAAAAACCAACGCTGCTAACTCCAGGTCATGAGTCGGATAACCATTCTCTTAGTCCTATAGCTGACGTGAAGCGTACGTAATGGCCTTGTTGTGCTGCATCAGTACACAACCAAGACCCTTGTGTGACGCATCACTATACACTACAAATCCTCCGTGTCGTAAATGCGGTAAAAAGCCACAGGTGCTTCGATCGAGCCTTTTCTTCAACTCCATGAAACTCTCCTCACATTTTTCCATCCAAACGAACTTCACCGTCTTTCTAGTAAGGTTGGTCAATGGAGATGCTATCTTTGAAAAATCCTGGATGAATCTCTGATAGTATCTTTCTAATCCCAAGAAACTCTTGATCTTTGTCGGCGTCTTCGGCTGCTCCCAGTTGATAACCACTTCTACTTTTCCCGGATCCACCTTAACTCCATCCTTGTCGATAATGTGACCCAAAAACTACACTCTCTGCAACCAAAATTCACACTTGGAGAATTTTGCATACAACTTCTCTCTCCTCAACATCTCTAACACTATTCTTAGATGTTCAACATGCTCTTCCTCCGTCTCTGAATACACCAGAATGTAATTGATGAATACGACAACAAACCTATCCAAATACTCCTTGAACACTTTATTCATCAAATCCAGAAATGCTGCTGGCGCATTCGTCAACCTAAATAACATTACCAGAAACTCAAAGTGTCCATATCGAGTTCTGAATGCCATCTTCAGAATGTCCTCCTGTCTCACCTTCAATTGGTGATAACCGGTCCTCAAATTGATCTTTGAAAATTACTTCGCCGCCTTTAACTGATCAAATAAATCATCGATCCTAGGCAATGGATACTTGTTCTAAATTGTGACTTTGTTCAACTCTCGGTAGTCGATACAAAGCCTTAATGCCCATCTTTCTTCTTTACGAATAAAACTGGCGCTCCCTAAGGTGATACGCTCGGTCGAATGTATCCCTTATCTAACAACTCTTGTAGTTGAACCATCAGTTCTTTCATTTTGAGCTATACGATACGGCGATTTGGATACCGGTGTTGTCCCTGGTGCCAAATTAATAACAAACTCTACCTCTCTATCCGGTGGAAATCCCGAAATCTCATCTGGGAAGACATCAACGAATTCCCTTACAATAGGTATCTGAACCAGTTTGTGATGCCCCCAAAATAGGTATACACAACCCATTCTGAGTCACCAAATACATGGTACATAATTCAAATACAAACTTAGTTTACACAATTATTAATTGTCGAGCAGAATACGACAAAACATAAGCTGGGAGTTTTAACACGAACATTATCTTGTAGACAATATCCAAACTCAAATGGAGTTCTCATTATAATTATTATCACACTATCTTATAGGATAATGAGGACTACTATAGCCACCATCTTGGACCATCACTCTATTCCCCGACTAGTCTTAACTATATTCTCATTTCCCGAAGAGAACAATGAAAGAAAAGGGTGAGCTCAACTAGCCCAATAAAGAATATTATGACTAAGATAATGCAGAATAAATTATCCTTAGTCTTCAACAGTATAAAAACTGATAGAATACAATAGACAACAAGTTTAACTGCACCGGAACAAGCAATCCATTAGAAGAGTCAAATAAAGCACGATGTCTACTATCTTCTATAATTTAAAAGTTCATCATCGATATTTTATCTCTGCAACACAGTTCAATAAATAATTCACATCCCCTAATTATCCATGCACTACTGGCCAAGGATATTCGTTAATATCACATCCGAAAATTATCCATGCACTACGAGGCCAAGGATATTTGTTATTATCATCAGTGGTCATGATCATGCCAACAATTGGCCATCAATGCACTACGGGCCAATGAGGACTTTCACCACATCATTTGTTTGTAACATTACAGGTCATGATTATACCGATACATAATTCCTGGTCATAATCCTACCAATCAATAGTCCATCTATGCACTACGGGCCAAAGATGACTTTCACCATAATATAAGCATGAGGATGATGACAATGATATAAAAAATCAATCAAGTGAGATTAAGGATAAATATTAAAGATTTATAAATTTAATTTATCTAGAGTTTAAGAATGTCTAAATTGTCAAAATGATAACTACTTTGTGGAGTAAAATTCAAGAATAATATTCATGTATCAAAAATAATTTGGACAAGAAAGAAATCAATTTTTATCGTGAATAGTATTCTGTGAATAGTACTTCGTGAATAGTACCTCATGAATAGTACCATATGTATGAATAGTACTATATAAATAGTTTTGTATGTATGAATAGTGACGTATATATGAATAGTACCCATGAATAGTACTTCGATATGAAAAGCTTAAAATGAAAGTTCAGAAAAATATTTTAGTGAAACGATACTAGACGAAGCGCAAAATTCAAGGATATTTTACTAATTTTAAGGAGTGTAGAAGCAATACTTATCAAAAATAAGTGTAGATTTAGGAATATGAAACAAAATAATATTACTTACATACTATAGAGTATGGAAGAAAATAATATTTCTTACGAATATTGAAAGAAAATAATATCCCTTACAAATATTGAACGAAAATAATATTCCTTATGAATATTGAACGAAAATAATATTTCTTACGAATACGAAAAATAATATCTCTTATGAATATAAAATAAATAATACCCCTTACCTTAATAGGAGAGTAATTTTGAATGGTATAACACAGATATTCTTGAACAAAACTTGCACTATTTTCTACACTTAAAGTATCCTTAAACACAAAAGAAATACGCTCAATATTATAGAAGAAGAAGTCTCCGATTCTGGTGTGATTTTCATTTCTAAACTAAGCATCCTATTTATAGGAGAATGACATGATACTATTTAAGAAAATAATCATGGACTGCACATGAAAAGAATCACGGGCGCAGAACCAACGAATTCGCGTGATTTTCTGATTTTAACTATTTATTATTGTGCAATAAAATATTCTAATAAAAAAAACTTTATATAAAATATAATATATTCTATTTATAATCTAATAAAACGAATAACTTTATATATAATATAAAAAGTATTCTGTTTTATATAAAAAGTTTTCTGTTTTATTACTATTATAATAATAATAAAACAAAACTTATATAATATATATATGGGAAATCATCCGTGGCAAATGGTTGCCACGAGTACTGTTCAGCAACCGAGCTCATCACCGTTGATATTTGCTATGAAAGGCACATATTAATTATAAAAAACACCTTGTTGCTACAGGCTCATGCGACAGCCAATTTGTCCAAAATATAATTTAAATGAGAGCCAAGTTACAGATTTACCCCTGATTTACTATTGGAAAATGTATACTCCTTGCCGCTACAAGCTCATGCGGCAAGCCATTAATTTCTTTTGACTGACAGAGTGCACACGGAAGCCAAAAGCGCAAAAAGCCCGACACACTGAAGACGGAATTTTTATCGACGCCTTTACAGCTACAAGTCAGTGGCGAGACTCTCTCTTTTAAACACCTTCCGCTCCTCTCCTTCTTAAAGCTTCTTGCTCTCCTCCCCTATCGCTACACATATTCCCTCCCCTGCCTAAAAAAACCTCCATTCAATCAGCAAAACAGATTTAACTCAAATTAGAGAAAGCTTAAAGGAATTTCACAATCAGTAAAAATTTGCAAGCAACCGGTTCATCTACAAATTTTCAGATTCAAATATTATTTTATTAAGATTTATTTTTCAAATATTATAATTATTTTTTAACATGTATTTATAAAAAAAATAGAAGTTTAAACTTTGAAGGAAAATTATCAATTATTACTATGTCTACATATATGCATGTGAATTTTAAAAAAAAAATTGTGATTTATGTGTTTGGGTAATTATATAATTATGTGGTGAAGTAGTTATTATATTTTTTGACTTATGATTAAATTATTTTCTTAATAATTGTAATGGAGTATTGTTTTATTTTATTATGAATGTTTATTTTGATTAAATATAGTGAGTTATGTGGGATATGATATGCATGTGAGTATTATGACTAATAATGATTAATTATTATGAAAATGTGCAAAAAAAGAATTATTAAAATTAGTTTAAAATGAAGTTAATTTTCTGATTAATGGGATATAGATATAATTGTGTTACATAGTTATTAAACAATATGAAAAACCTTTTATGTTATTTTTTTAGGTAATAGATGGACAGTTGGATTTATGGACCAATTGACCCAAGTGTCCTTAACGACCAACAAAATCATGTGTCAGATGATATATATGACGGGAAAGACAGAGGAAGACTACTCTCATGTCAATTAATTGAAAAAAAATACGATCAATGGATATTAACAAAAGCTCAAAAAACTCTTCTACAAAAATGTGGGTTTGGGATTTTTAGCTATCCAGCAGTTGTACCACAAATTGACATTGGGCTCGTGTCCACCTTGGTGGAGAGATGGCGGCCGGAGACCAATAGTTTTCACTTAAATTGTGGGGAAATTACAATAACTTTAGAGGATGTACACTTCATTCTTGGGTTGCCGTGGTTGGCAAACCCTTAACTTGTCCATTATTTGACACTCCATTGGCTCATTTTAAAGAATGTTTTGGTAGTGAAGTAGTTGCTGAATATCAGAAATCAAAAAAACGCGACTCTATTTCATTACTATGGTTGTAACAGCATTTTAAAAAATTGTCCCCCTAAAATAGGTAGGGAAATTATTGGTCGATGCACAAAGGCCTATATTCTTTGGTTGTCTGGGGCAATATTGTTTCCCACTAGGAATAAAAACATTGTTCATCCCAAGTATATGTATTTTATTGCTAACGCTGAATATTGTGTAACGTATTCTTGGGGTGCAGCTGTGTTGGGCTATTTGTATAGGTTTTTATATACTGCCTCTAGGAAAGGAGCGAAATATATTAATGGTTGTGTCACTCTTTTACAAATTTGGGCATATGAGCGTATAATAATTGGAAGGCCTAACCCCTGGCCTCAATCACAGTTATGGTTACCTAGGGCCCTAGCGTGGGAATACTCGGAAAATCACAACTATCCTGATAGACAACAAAATCCCCATCATTATTTGAAATTTTACCGAGGGGAGTTAGATGTCTAGCCTGAATGGCAAGTAGTTTGGCACCCTTACGTGAGGTGGGATGACAATATGAATGGATTTAATTTTGAAGGAAGATTGTTGGGATCAAGTAGAATCCCCTTGATCCATTTTGATATTTTAGAATACCAGATGCCAGACAGGGTGATGAGACAGTATAGGTTCTTACAAGGTATACCATCTCCGGCAGAAAATTACAAAGAACTTAGAAAGGAAAAAGAACATAGATTTGCCGTCGTTGATTGCATGACGTTGAGGCGAGTGTACATCGCACATTGGGAGGCTTTAATGGAGCATCTTTAGGGACAGCAGTACGAAATTTCCAACTACGTGAAACTTGATTCATACATGGCTTGGTACAGGAAAATTACATATAGGAAACTGCATCGCCCTCGACGGGAAGGGGGCCCAGACCCTACATACGAGCCCCAGACTATTTACAGGCAGCAACATCATCTTATACAAATGGTACACTAACATTTACATATTTTAACTTGTGTGTCGTGCATTTATTTATGCATATTATATTTATGCATACTATCTTGTTTATTAATAATACTAATATTGTGTTCATCTTACATGACAGGTTCAGAGTGCAAAGTCCTTACTTGATAAATGTTTTGCTTTTATTGAGATGCCTCCAGACTATGTAGTTGAGAAACATGTATGGGACCATCATTACGGTGTATACAACTTTGAAGTCAGAGGGAATAATGGTGAAGAGCGAGAGGAGCCAAGTAATACTGTGGTACAAGAGAGTTACATCCCCACCACCCAGACTAATGTTCCCTCTTACTCATTCGAGTTTGACGTCACAGAGAAGGCAAAAGTTCAAGTATTTAATATGAATGTTAATATAAATATTATTAATGATTAATAATAATATTAGTAATTGTAATTATCATGCTTAATTTTCTTTAGGCCCAAGATATAGCAGAAGGGTACATCCCCACCACCCAGACTTATTTTCAGGTAACATATATAACTGGTGGGACCATCCCCAGTCCCAGCACCTAGGCTTATGTTCCTACCCAGACATTCGAGACTAGCTTCATAGAGTAGGCGGGTAAATAGGTACTATTATTTTCATGTTACTAATATAATTCCCTCTTAATTTTATTAGTTAAAATATTAATATTAGTAATTATTATGAATGTTAATATTGCTATTTTTATCAATATATTTTCCAGGTACAAGAGCAGGCGGAATTACACATCTCTTACGGTGCGAAAAAATATCTGACCAAAAAACTTAGGGAAGACAAGGTTGAGTTTATAAATAATCACTTATTTGGGAACACACTTAATAATCCACCAATTTTTCCGCTCACACATCTGCAAAACTTGTATACGCTGCAACACAACGCATTCAAGGCCTTAAGCCCTGCAACTTGGATTTTCGAGCATTCGCTGGACGCGTATATGCTATTGCCTTCATGGAATTATTCTTCATGCTTCTTGGCAAGAACTTTGTGCCCCCAAGACAGGCGAATGGGGCAGAGAGTTTTTGTCACCCCTATGTCCACCTAAATGTGGGCCCCAAATTACATAAATGCACGTATATATTCATGCTAGTGTGTACTAAAGATACCAAGCATTTTATCTTGTTTGTATTCTCGGTGCCCGAATGGGCAGTCACCATCTTTGACCCTCTCTACGATGATACCCCGTATATGACCATCCAACAAATGTATAGAGAATTTGTTAAAGTTACGGTATGTATATTAATTTTTTAGTGTTGTACTTATATATATGTCATACAATTTATATTTATTATATTAATATTACTTTGTGCATGCAGGTCAAATTGATACCCATTTGTTTGAGAATTGGTGATCCGCAACGTGAGTGGCCAACACAGGATCCGCTCGTGCTCATACCAAAAACAAGACCTGTGCAGCCCAACAAGACAGATTGTGGCATTTTCGTTCGCAAATATGTTGACTACTTTGTCAGGGGCAGTGTAAATATTCATATTGAAAAATGGTCTTTAGAAGATTTAACGGTATTTCGATACCGAATTGCGTGGGAACTCTTTAGATGTCAAGCTAGACTTTTTCCCCCCGGATGATATTTAGACTTATATTTTAATTCATATTATTGGTGTACTAATTATGAAATCTATGAATTAGATGTCAAGTTCAGTTCATATCATTATTTTTATTATTATCAAGTTTAGTTTAATTAATAAAATAATAATAATAATAAATAAAAACATAGCTTAAATAATACAACTAAGCATAAATAAAAATATATCGAAAATGATACAATGGTCGCATGCACTATGAACATAGCTTAAATAATACAATATTCGCAAGCACTAAAAACATAGCTTAAATAATACAACTAAGCATAAATAAAAATATATCGAAAATGATACAATGGTCGCATGCACTAAGAACATAGCTTAAATAATACAATATTCTCAAGCACTAAAAACATAGCTTAAATAATATAACTAAGCATAAATAAAAATATATCGAAAATGATATAATGGTCGCATGCACTAAGAACAAATAATACAATATTCGCAAGCACTAAAAACATAGCTTAAATAATACAACTAAGCATAAATAAAAATATATTGAAAAGATACAATGGTCGCATGCACTAAGAACATAGCTTAAATAATACAATATTCGCAAGCACTAAAAGCATAGCTTAAATATACAACTGATGTGACGACCCAAAAATTCAGATCTTCCAGAATTTAGGTTTAAAGAATTAGTTATTAATAAAACTAATTTTTATTAATACTATTCTGTGCTATGTGTTTATTAATCATTCTATAACCTAGGATGATTATAAGTCGGGAGTATCCTGGCTACGAGCTAGTTTGAGCGAATAAGAATTTTCAAGACAAAAACGAAAGTTTTCCGGGAATAAAATATTTTTGGGGAAAAAGACGAAATAGGCACTATTCATCCATTTCTGCTCGGAGATTTATTTTGAAATTCCGAGAAGTTATAGATTACGTTTAATTTTGAGACGTGATGGAATATTTAATAATATTTCAATTATGGCAAAAACGAAGTTTTCGCCTGCGGACTCAAAACCTAAGGGTTAGGAAAAGTGAGTTCTGAGAATTTTATGATCACGTATAATTATTAGGGTTATTATGCGTGAGAAATACGAGGATAATACTAGTTATTATATGAGTATAGTAAGAAGAATAGTACGACGTATATATACAAAGAAAATACAAGAATGAGATGCGTCGAATACGATAAGTCTTAATGAACTTTGAGTTCATGGACTTTGTAGAATCTAATTGGACTTGGATTATGTCAAGCCCAACTCTTTGTGAAATTAAGCCCAAGATAGGCCCAATAAGAATTAGGGTTAAGGCCCAAACTAAGAAAATAAATTGCGGATCGAACCGATGGGTAAACGGATGGGTAAGAACCATGGGGCAACCCATGGGGTGACCCATGGGCATGTGGGGAGACTACTTGGCCACTAAGTAAGGGTGGTGGCCAAGTAAACTTGGTAGCTAAGTTGTGGGAGGAGGTGGGAATAGTAAGGAGGTGGGGGAGAAATGACTAAAATGCCCTTAGCTTTGAAAATCTATAAATAGTAAGCTTGTTTCATTTGTTTTGGGATTTTAAAAATTCCACACTTGAGAGAGAGAGATAGAGAGAGCTCGGATGAAGAGGAGAAGGAAGAGCATGAATGTTCGGATCAAAAGTGATCGTGAAATAGAAAAGTTTGCAAATCGCCGGCTTTGTTTAGGTGGAGAAAAATAAGAAGAAGAGGTAATCTAAAACCTAGCTTCTAATAGATTTTTTTCTTTAAGTTTTCTATGTTAAAACATAACTTAATGAGAATAAGAAGTAGATGATGTTAGAGATGAGTTCATATGGTTGAAATAATGAGAAAAAAAAGAAATAAGAACTTAGAAATTTAGTTTATAAATTTCTTAAGGAAGTATAAGATTCGTAATGAATTAGAGCGATCCGAGTGGATTATATGAATAAGTAGGTGAAATAAGTAAGGAATGGTGTTCTATAACATCAAATTCAAATAACAAGTGAAATCATAATCCAAAATATCGATTAAAACGAAGAACGAACGAAGAACACGAAGAATACGCGCAGAACACGAAGAACATTGTTGATGGACAAATTTAAAACCATCGTAGGATAATTGTTGTTGATGGACAAGTTTAAAACCATCGTGTATAAGTTAGTTGCTTCTTGCTTGGTTAGGATCGGTAGAAATGTTCATGAAGAACGGATTAAAACTTAGCTATAACGAAGTTATGGCAAAAATTTCGTAAAAGACGAACGAGAATTAGAAAGTTAGTAAATGAACCCGAACGTGTATGGTTTCATAAGAAAGTAAGAAAACATAGAAAACATGAGTCATAGACTCAAGACCGAGTGAGTTCCGAGTTCGGATGATCGAATTACGGACGGTCGAACAAAGAACGTTAAAAGCGTAAAAATGAACGAAGGGTGAAGATCAAGCCAATCGAATGGCACGTTAATGGATTCAGAACAAAGTTCTGTCTGAGGGGTATTGAAGTATGTAAGATACGGAAGAGAATGGCTTTAGAACGACCTCGTTCCGAGTTATAACGAAGGAGTTATGAGATCGGGAAGTGAGCGTCTCAAAGAATTTATTTAACACTTCGAAAAATTTCTAGGGTTTTTCTTTGTAGGCAGCTTAGACTAGATAGGCTGTGGGAAGTTGTACTACTGTGGTATGAAAGCTCTCGCCATAATCTTGTGGGAGTGGCGCCGCAGATTGAGAGATAACAAAGGACTTAGCTGGCCAAATTTCGGTGAGAAGAGAGAGAGAAGTAGTTCGTGTCGCGGCATGGAGAGGAAAAGGAGGGAACGCAGTGCATGGCACGGCAGCAGGCAATGCCCATAAATGAGATTTTAAATGCTCAATTACTAGGGGATGTGCAAGAAAGAAATATGAACATATAGTTCACCTAAAATAACACTTAAGTAAATGACTTAAACCTTTATTAAAGGTTGAACGTAAAGATTAGGCGAGATTGAATAACAAAGAATATAAATCACGAGTTACGTAACCGATGTCCGGGGACCGTAGTCGGGATGAACGAATGTGAGGAATTGCTATGATTGTGATTCCTTAGACGTTGAGTGACGAGGTTAATGAATAACATTTCGATGTTATATCATGATAATGAGAGATAAGTGTGAAGTGTATAGACACTGTGAACGCAACGTTGTTGCGACGAACGATCGGTCTTAGCATTTAACTATCGGTATGGCTTCGACACTAAGAATGAGTAATGAACATGGGGTTCATGTAAAAGATAACGAAAGTATTAATAAGATTTGAATTATCAAGAAAGCCGTAATGAACGGTAATAAGATTAATGAAAGCCGAATGTGAGTCGATAAAGAATGAATCCTAAGAGATGACATTTAGTTGTCAAGAAAGCCGTAAGGAATAAGAAATTGACATAATCGAACATTATAGTTTTATAGTTGATGAAAGTTAAGAGAAGTTAGGTTGTGGTACAATCGTAATTTTGATGGTTGACATATGGGAGCTGGGCTAAACAATTCCTTCAGAGAGCGAAGGTATATCTGAAACTTCATGAATCGATCTAACTCCTTTGTCGTGGCAAAGTAGATGTAGATGAGACGGGAACTTGTTTGTTGGTTGTTTGTGGGAAACCACTCAGAGTACCATATGGACTACTAGCAGTGAAGCGATGTGTGCTGAGTCTTAGAGAATTTATAAAAAGAAGATAAGAATATAAATCATCCAAGATGATGAACGTTTTGAGTAAGACATCTCCGTATGTCATAAAGCTGTAAACTGGTAAAGGAAGTTAGTCGTGTAAACTTATATTGCAAGAACACGAACCCTAAGAAGTAAAGTTAAGCAAACCAATGCGTAAGTTCAATATATTACTAATTGGTGTTTATGTTTTCTCCTTATGTGTTATATAGGAATTGGAATGAGCAGTTCAGCGTAAGCTGTAGCTGGGCGTAAGGTAAGTTTCCTAAACTTCATTCATATTACATGAATGCTAGTTTCTTAAAATCCTAAGATGTTGTACTTGAGAAGTTTTGTCTATGTGCGAATGTGCGATATTTGTACAATGTGGTAGAACGTATGAGGCCTTGAACCACAATTTGAACACTTCGGTGTTTCTATGATATGCATTGTTCTGTGATTGAGCTGTTCAATACAAGTATGTTCTGTTTATACATGAACCGTTATTGTTAAGTCTATGCTAATGATTCTAGCCAGATAGGATGTGTATAAAAAAGGTAGAAGAATGAAAGTATTTTAAAGTGAAAATGACTGATGTTTTAATATGATAGGAATCGAGACTATTCCTATTATTGAAGCTGCTTCATAACTTTTGTTCAGTTATAGAAGTTCTAAAGAAATGTTTTAATTCTGAAGTTGTTTGTTCAACTGTTATGACTTGCTGGGCAATTGAATGCTCAAACTTGCTTTAAATGAAAAATAATTTTCAGCAAACAAGGTTAGAAGAACTTAAGGATCCCGTAAAGATCAAGCTGACGGTATCCAGATGCAGTACCATTCAGATGGTGAATTAGCGAGAAGATCAAGTAAAGACTTGTAATGTAGAAAGATAAAACTGAACAATAGACTAGTCTAATGAACTATTATGTATCCTTGGTGGCGGATAAAAGTCACTCTTGTAAGATGAAATGAATAATGTATTTATTATTATTTGTAATGAAAAAGGTTATAAGATTTCTAGAACCGGGGATTTGAGAGTGTATGTCGTTATATTTCATTATATAATGATGTATGTTAGATGAATGATGTACTCGTGACGTACGGAATCCGGGTGTGAAGATAGACCGGATTTTGGGGTGTTACAACTGAGAACTATTTTTTAGGCTCAGGAATTCCTAACACTCAATAGTGATTGCGCTTATCATGGTCGGTTTCAAGGCCACAAATTGCACAATTTCGATGAGGTTTAGAACCCACTATTTTCTCGAATGCACTCTTTAACCTTGATTTTTTTTTGCGGCCCTTTGTTTGAGAAATAACTGGTGGCAAGAACTCATGTTCTTCCGCTTTTTCCTCTGCATCTTCGTCGTCATTATCATAGCCCATTGTCTCCCCAGTATCACCGATGGTGCAATCAATGTCATCGTCTGTCAATTCAGTAAGATTCTCGTCCGGATCATACTGGTCAATTAACGCCTTTCCTCGTGCATTCAACTTAAGGTGAGTTCCTCGAACTTAGCAAGCAACTTTACTGGATAACTCTGTGAAATTAGTCATCAAATGATTAAAACACATTGCTTGATCTTGTTCAAAGTCAGCAGTTATTGGGCTAAAGAGTTGTGATAACCCAGGATTTCGAATAATCTGAATTTTACAAATATTTTTTTAAAAATATTAATATTGATTATCAATTTTGTGATGAATATATGTGATACGAGTCTCGAGAAGTAGTCAATTTGTGTATTAACTGAGAAAATAAGAATAGAGTTGTGCTTAACAGATTTAGAAACCCTAACCCTAGTTACGAATAGGGATTCGAAAGAAAATATAATTAAAATAATTGTATTGCTGAGTACGTGTTTGTACTGTATATAATTATTGATCAATGATTGATCGGGTAGGGCACAATATTAGTAAACCCTAATAAGGGACTAGAAACCCTAATCTCAAGATTAAAAACCCTAACGCATAGTTAGGAACCCTAATCGAATGCCTAGAAACCCTAATTTTAAATTCAGGAATCCTAAACCCTAATTAGGAAACCCTAATCCTAATTAGCAAGCCTTATGTGATTAGTAACCTTTAATATAATTAGGAAACACTAATTATATTTTAAAAATCTTAATTTTCTATTTTGAAACCCTAATTTAGAAAATCCTAGAAGCTAAGGTTGTAAAACCTAAGAGTTAAAACCTTAGGGTTAAACCCTAAAGATTTGGGCAAAAGTCAAGAAAGCCATTAAAATTACAAGGACAATGACCAAAATGCCCTTTTTGGATTTTTATTAAGGTAACTTGTAAATCTTACCAAAATGAGAGTTAGTGACCAACTATTGTTGACATTGTGACTTATTTTGCAACAACTCAGCCTATTATTGCCAGCAATCTCAGCAACATACAATGAATCATAAGATATAAGAGAGAAAGTCCATAAACTTGGTCATTTTACACTCAAGCTCTCAACAAATTCATTCTCTCTCCTAACCTCCGAATTATACAAGTATTTCAGTCACTAGATAACCCCTAGAAACACTAAGATCAGTTAAGTAGATCAAGGATCAAAGATTGGACAAGAGAGGTATAAACCCTAACTCACTATTTGATCTTGTATGCTAAGGTGTGTTTAAATCAGTGCTAGAGGATGTTATATGATTATCTATGATGATAAATCATAGATCTATAGCATCAAAAGGCTTTAAAATGGAGTTTTTGAAAAACTATCCAAGAACACAAAAGGTGGCCTGACAACCAAATGTCAGTGGCCCTAGATTCTTTTATGTTTTTGATTTTTGTTGTTTTAAAGTTGTAAATTGTATCTTGTCATGTGGTCTTTAATTTGGAAGTGGAATCACAATGATTACCTGTCTAGATCGAAAGTTATGGCGATCAAAACCCGTTGACCGAAAGATGACCAAAGTTTCGGGAAACCCGAAACTTCGTTAGCGACGTCGACAAGGTTTTGCAAGGCACGAATCTGTCAGATGTTAAGTATTTTGATGATGTTGTTGTAACATACTTGTCGCCTGTAATATGGACTCTAGATCTATGGCCTTAGATCTCTTAAACAATCAAGTGCTCGAATCTAGTGGACGGTCAAAGTAGACCATCCGGTATCAATTTCTGTATTCTGGAATTTCCAGAAAACGTAAGAGCACGCCTTCTGACAGACTTTGACCGGGCTGATTATGGAGATTGTGATATTTTTGGACTGACATAGTGTTATGTAAATGTTCCTTGTCACGAACACTATAGGTTTCAACCATTAGGCCACATAAATCATGACCAGAACATAGAGATAGTCGAGCTAGAACATGCCTACTCGAAACTGCCTGGGTTTCTGGGTTACCCAGAAAACCCAGAACAAAACTGACAAAGATTTCAAATGCTCAGATCGTGCATCTGAGTTGTTGTATGACCATGATAATGATTGATACTTGTAGTACTACATGTATACTACAAGATCAAAGTATTAGCTAGCCCAGAACATGCCTGAGCTGAGAAATTCAACCGGTCAAACCAAGACCCTTGAGCACTGACTGTCAGTGTTCTTGAGGCTCAAGAACACCAACAGCGACAGAAAGTGTCGCTATTTCCTATAGCGACGGTTTTGAATATTTTTATTTTCTGATTTTTTGAAAATTAATTAAAAATGGAAATAAATTCTAAAAAATTACAAAAATGGTTTTAAAATTATTTTAAATTCCAAAAAAATAACTTTTGATAATTTGGATATTTTTCATTAATATTTATAATTATTTGAATATTAATGATATTTAATTTATTTAATTAGTGTATTAAATAAGTTAGAGAAAAATGATTTTAATGTTATAAAAATCATTTTAAATAAGAATAAAGTGTTTAAAAATATTTTGAGTTATAAAATGTAATTTTCAATATTTTTGGAGAATTCTCATTAATAAATTAATATTAATGATATTAGATTTATTTAATTATTTTATTAAATAAATGATGGGAAAATGATTTTATTGATTTAAAAATGAGAAAATGATTTAAAATTATTTTAAGTTATAATTAATGACTTTTAATATTTTGATAATAATTTCATTAGTATTTAAATATTAATGTTGATGGTTTAAAATGATTTTAATTACTTTAAAAATCATTTAAATAGAATATTGATGATTTAAAAATATTTTAAGTTATTATAAATAACTTTATTATTTTGACAAGTATGTCATTAATATTTTAATATTATTAAATATTAATGATGATGGAATTAATTAGTATTTAAATTATTTAAAAATGATTCAAGTGTTTGAAAAATTGTTATAAATTATAATAATTGTTAGAAAATTATTAAAAGCTTCCGAAAAATATTATGAATGATATACGACTTATCTAAAATAATATTGAAGCTTTGAGACCGAGTTTAGTTGACAATAAATGTGTAAATTATCGGATAGGGTAACCAGTACACCGAGATGAGACCGAAGTCCAACCAGACCGAACTAGTTAGACTTGATAAGTGTTTATATAGGTTATAAACACTAAATGTGACTATGTGCTAATGTGTCTAGGAGAAATATTAACTATAAATTATAGTGTTATGTGAATTATGGTGCTAATTATGAGACCGATATTGTGATTATAGGTCTTTCAAACGCAGATAAGTATATTATGTAGCAGTAATCAATGCAGAAGGCAAGTTTCCTAACTCAACCTTGAGTTATATTTGTTTAAATACTATGGTGTTGTTGATTAGACCACGTCCAATAATTTATTGTTGATTATTCACAATTAGTGCATGTTTAGTAATTCAAATTGAATTATTGAATCTGAGAATATACTTGTAGAATAATTGTTGTTGGATATTCACATCCGTAGAAGCTATTATTGATTGCAAATAGTACAGTTAAATTCTGCCTATTGTTTAATCGTATTGAAACATGTCTTAGCTAATTTTTTTGGCTAGATGAACATTTGTTAGAACTTGATAAGTTCGAGAAGAGAAGAGAAGAGAATTCAATTATTATTGATAGATCAATGCCAGTTGTTTCGGCTAGATCGAAAAAGAACACTTGATAGGTTTGAGAAGAGAAGAGAAGTGATTAGATATTGAAATCATTGTATTTCGTTGTTAATTCAAATTTTGATTCAAAGACTGAGAAGAACAACCTTTTATATAAAGGGGACATAATTGGTCGTATATTCGACTATTGCTCACGTTTTGAGTATTATGCATAATATAGGGTACAAGGAGTTGGCCGCTTTAAGTACTTGCAGAGGGGTATGATTTTATCTTTATGGTTATCTGATACACCTAGGTATATCAAAGTAAATCTTTGATAGTTACTCGAGAAGAGAAGTTCTAGATCCTTTGTGATCACTCATTATAAATTCTGGAAAATATTTCCTTCTTGTTATATGGGTATATCAAAGTAAATCTTTGATCGTTACTCGAGAATAGAATTTCAAGATCATTTAAGATCATTCAGTATAAACTCTAGAGAGTATTTCTAAATTGTTATTCATTAGAATATCGTAGAAACTTTGAAAGCGTTACACTCTTTCATTATCAAATTATTGTGTTGCATAGATTGCGAGAAGACTTGTTAGTAATTAGAGATTTGTTCAGCTATTTCAAAGTTTCCCGAACTTTGGTGTCATTCTATCCAAATAGATAGTATGTTGTTCTGATTTTTATACATTCATTGTATATCTTAACTTGCGGGGCAATATGTTGCTCACCCTTGCTACATAAAATATTTCAGCTAGGGACGAAGTGACTAGATGTGCTGTGAAGAACAAAGGCAAAGGCAAAATGATGGAGTAGTTTTAATGAACATTATTAATATGTTGTATTTGTAAACCCTTTTTGTATATCTAAATGGGTATGTTTGTAATATAAAGGTTAGATAACATGTGATGAATGTATTAACTATATCAGTTAATGTGGTGTAAATTTCTATTTATAATTAAATGGGTAGTTAGATGTTATTTATATTGTGGATCGTGAGCACCAAACTTGGGAGTCAGGTAACCCGGATTTGGGAGTGTCACAGGTTGGTATCAAAGCTGTAGGTTATAAACCTTAAGTGGAGTGGGGAAAATCCTAGGATTATAACCATAAATGAAATCTAGAATACTCATTTAGAGTACTAAGTGAGGGATTACCGAAGCGCATCAATAGTGAGATATATGGGCACATAGTGTTAGAAGTTTGTACTAATGATGTACTAATCAAGTTATTTAAATTGATTATAGGATGTCTGGAGAAGATAAAATGAGTGCGGAGATGCTAGCAGTTGTTGCACCAGTGCCAGTAGCCTAGGTGCCAGCGTAAAATGAATCAGTTGAGAAGGAGGGAAAAGATGAACCTATGATCAATCTGGGGAGTGATCATGATGATTATCCCGAGATGTATCTAAGTGGTGATGAGGAGGAGGAGTCTGAAGAAGCTAAGGTGGAGGAAAAGAATAACACCAAAGTTGGAGAACAAGATCAAGTATCTACAGAAGTACAAGAACTCTGGAGTAAAGTGTTTCTCTTGAAGGAGTTATGGAAAACAAAGCGAGCATTACGCAAAATGACTCAAGAAAGAAACGAGCTGAAGGCGCAGGTGGAAAGGATGAAGACTGAAGGTGGTGGATCGTCTAAAGGAACAATCAAGCAGAAGAAAGGCAGGAAAAAGAAAAAGAGGGACAACGACAATTCTAAAAATTCAAACCCGAAGAAGAAGCAAGTTTATTGCAAGTGTGGAAAGACTCACGCGGGAGAATACATGATGTGGAAGAATGTGTGCTTCAATTATAAATAGGAAGGACATATTTTCCTACATTGTCCTAAGCTGAATATGAGGAAGTGTTTTTCATGTGGGAGAACGGGTCACGGATTCAACAAATGTCCCAGTAAGAAGAAGACCGACGAAGGGAGTGAACGGTAGATAGCTTAAGTATAAGCATTAATATCTATTGATAGTAGTATGTGATATTAACAGTTGTAATATCGAGAATGATGTGTGAACATATGTAAATATATATATATATATATATATATATATATGTTTGTATGAATGAAATCTTTATTTTCTATATGAATATAAGATTAAGATTAAGTTGTGTGTTCTTAAAACTCATACTTATGGTAAGTTCATGACTCATAATTATATGATATGTTTTGAACCCCTCAGCGAATGGACGCCAAAGGTCTGACTAGGATAAGTTCATACACTCATATAATTGTGGCAAGCTCCTGAACTCATAAGTGTGGTAAATTTGACGAACTGGGAATGTTACACCCTAGAAAATTCGGATTTTTGAGAATTAAATTTTTTTTGATAATATGGATTAAATGAAATTAATTGATTATTTATGGGAGTAAGCTATTTGAAGGTCGTTCTATAACCTAGACAAATCAGAACGTCGTAGTTTTTTGGCTATGTGGTAGAATTAAAGTGTTTGAATTTCCAAGACGAAAATAAAAGCTTTTCGAGAAATTTTCTAAAAAACACTATTCACGCATTTTTGCTCGGGAATTATTTTTGAACTTCCGAGAAATACGTAACGATAGAATATCGAGGTGAGATGGAATATCCAATAATATTTCAGTTATGGCAAACACAGTTTTTCGTCTGTGGACTTAAAACCTAACGATTGGAGAAAATGATTTACGAGAAGGAAATGTAATGCGATTAATGAATTAAGTGATGATCATATAATACATAGGTATTGTACGAGGTAATGAATACTAGTATGATATAAGGTATTATACGAATATATATGAATGATGATATGTTGTATATGAATAAACATACGAATTGGAATACGAGATTAATACGTAGAGTATATGTTATGAGGTTTTAAGCCATTTGTGAATATACTTGTGGATTATGTGGGATGTACAAGTCCAATATGATTTAATATGAAAGTCCAATAGAATTAATATGCAAGCCCAAGTGTTTGTAATGTGAAGCCCAAAGTAATTTAATGTGCAAGCCCAAAGCTTAAGCTAAGCTAATTAAACCTAAGCCCAAGTTATGGTCCAATGAATTAGGAGGATCCATGGAGCAACCCATGATCACATGGGTGATCTTGGCGACCAAGAAACAAGTGTGATGAGCAAGTAGACTTAAGGATTAATCAAATGATAAGTTAAGAAAACTTAATGGCTAAGGAATGTGATGAGCAAGAAAAGGGTAATAGTTGTGCTAAACAAGTAAACTTAATGGCCAAGTATGTGTGATAAGCAAGATAACTTAATGGCTAAGCAAATAATGTGGTGATCAAGTTAACTTAATGCCTAGGTAATGAATAATAAGGAGATTGATGGCTTTTTGACCATTATACCCTAACCTAGCAAGTCTTATAAATACCAAGCTTGCATTTCATTTGTTGGTTGTTCATTCATCCAACACTTTATAACTTATAAGTTGAGAGCTTATTTGCTTGAGAAAAAATGCTAGAAAAGCTAGATTACATATTTCAAGAAGTAAGAAGAAGATCAAAGATTAACCAAGTGATCATCAAGGGTAAGAAATCTTGAACCATGATTCTCTTTCTCTTCATTTGTTAGAGAAGTGAGTAGTGGTGGGATTTGTAGGCTAAGAAGTAGTAAGAATGATTAATTAATGGACTTAAGCCGTATAAGTAATGAATAAGCTATTCGTAATCATATAAGCTATGAACTAAAGAAGAACTTGTACGATTTGTTCCATGTCTACATTAATGAAGTTAGTATGATAACAAGAAGAAAGAATAATGGTTAGAATTCATGAACTATCATAAGTCATGAGAAAAGAATTTATAAGTAATTTACATTTTTATAAGTTATAAACTCACAA
Organism: Panax ginseng; assembly: GCA_020205605.1. Taxonomy (NCBI): domain Eukaryota; kingdom Viridiplantae; phylum Streptophyta; class Magnoliopsida; order Apiales; family Araliaceae; genus Panax; species Panax ginseng. The sequence goes on along the minus strand of CM035138.1, from coordinate 86,999,663 downwards.
AGAACGAGTAATAACTTATCATGATTATAAGTTAATGAAGTAAGTATGTTTAAGATGTTAGTATGACAAAATGAATCCATTTGAAACGAAGAACAAATCTTAAGAAACGAAGTTTTGGCGAAATTCACGAGTTTAGACGATAATCGTCTAATTCGTAAAATTCTCGGATTAGAGGTCGAATTTTGATATTGAGCTTTGAAACGTTGGTTTGCAATGGAGACAAGTCCTATTTGGCATTATAGAGTTGCATACTTGAAAATGACCGGATTTCAATTTAGAATGAAGAAACGAGCGTTGAACGTTTATCATTTTCGTTAAAAATGGACTAATAGGTGAATTTTTAGTTAACAAAGTCAAATAGATAAAATTCTTGCATGAACACGTAGATTATGTAATTTGTGAACCGTAAGCTCTTGAACGAGCCAATTCAGACTTATAATGAAGAAGTTATGAGTCCGAGAATCTCACCTAAAAGAAAATCTGTCAAAATTTTCTGAGACACAGAGTTCGCGCCGCAGCGTGACTCAAGGAGTAAAGATCGGCGCCGTAGCGCGAGGTCAACCATAGTCCCCTGTTAATTGGTGCCACAATGCTGCTAATATCAAAGGAGATGGCGCCGCAGCACCGTGAGCGAGTTCTAGGTACAAAACACACATGTACATGTAGCAACATGAGAGTTTAGAGCAACAAAGTGGCGTCAGAAGCCTTGAACACTAAGTGAAGCATAGAAAAGAATGGTTTTGCATGTAAAGTAAGAGAGAAGTGAATGAAGAGTAAATTAAATTCTTAATCAACTTAATATAACATCATTTAGGATGTATAACCTTAAGTAATACACTAGAGGTTGAAAGAAAGAATAATTAAATGAAGAACGTGAAGGGTAATTAAGTAAACCATGAATGATATTCAACGTTGGTACTTCACTAATTGATGATCAAGTGTCGATTAATAATGTAAGGGCGCTAGTAAGCCGTGAGAAAAGATGATTAACTAGAAACGAGTTATATTAATGAAATAATTTTAATTAAGTTATAGAAAGGAAAGAAGTTGGTAAGAACGATGTAAAAGAACGACGGCAAGCTGGAACCAATAATAACAAATCTAATACATGATTAGATTGAGAAGAAAGGTAAGATTCAATAAGAACTATGTATGTGCATTCATGACCTAATGTGATATGTTATGTGGTTATGTGTTGTAGAAACCGTAAAGACTCAAAGGAAAAGTAATTTTACTGTGGCAGACGTTGAAGGCAAGTTTTTCTTAAAACGCTTGTCTAACCTTCGTGTTAGCCAAGTTTTCTGTGATTTATGTTATGGGATGCATGAATTGTTTTACTAAAGGGTCGATGCCAGTTTTACCCCGGCTAGACTAATCTTGAAGATTGATTGATTTCTTTACAAGTCTTTTCATATAGAATTGATAACGTTATCCTACGCTAATTGTTTGGTATGGATTCAAGGTAAGCCTGAATATTAATAAACAAATATATTTTCATAGAGTATTCGATGGGCACGTGAGGTTGCCACAAATTAAACGTACACACGTTTAATGAATGTAGTGTTGATCAACATAGAGTACTATAGGCTGATCACCTAGAAGTGCTCGTAAGCTATGTATTTAGTTAAGGTTAATAAACCTGGGAAAATGTTATAGAATTATGTAAAATAAACAATATTTGTTCCGCATTAGATGATAGAATATGTATGATGATGAAGTATCGTAACGTACCAAGACTGAGGTTCTTGGGACCCGGATTTGGGGATGCTACAGTTGGTATCAAAGCCGTAGGTTATAAACTTTGGGTAGGGGTACCTTAGGCTATAACCACGGAGATGATGATAAGGAATAAACTCAGAACGAATTTAAGTGATAAGAGATGAATTTAGGAAATTCATCATTAAAGTAAAGAGAAAGATAAAGAAGATTCAAAGAAGAATCTTGAATAGATATAAGGATAAGAATCCGGAGTTACTTGACTCCTGTAATAAAGATGAAAAGTGATAATAAATAGACAATGTCTATAAGATGAGAAATGTTAATAAAATCATAATATAATATGATTAAAGAGAAGAATAAGAAGATCATAAAATAAAACGATCATAAGTATAAGGAGAAATGATTACGAAATAAGATCACGACGTGATCAAATTAAATTTTTGAATAACATATGATATGTTAAGTGATTGGAATGATATAGCTTGATGCTATAAAGAGAAGGTACTATGAAATGATACAATGTAAACTCAGAAAAGAGTGGTAAATGTTAAGATGCGGATTAAAGAAAATTCGTATTAAGAAAAGAGAAAATAAGAATGATGAGGGATTTCAATTGAGGACTCATGTCAGTAGCTGAGTTGTATGATTCCTTGTATGGGCGGGGAATTTGTACTTCGTTTTAGAATCACTTAGCTTCCTGGTCGATATAGTGGTTAGGTTGACCAATTCTTTGTATGGGCGGGGAATTGTATGCTTAGTTTCCTATATTGATTAGTAGCCGAGTTTGTTTTGGCAACCACTTAGTTTCTTACATTGATAATCATTGGAACCTGATGTCGCGCTATTTGCTATATGCATGTTGATAAGGTGATTCTTTTCTCATGTGTATACCGAATAGGTAGAGAATATAAGGTTAGTTGCGAGTTCTTAAAACTCATACTTATGGTACGTTCGTGACTCACAATTGTATGAAATGTTTATAAACCCCTCAGCGAATGGACGCCAAAGGTCTGACTAGGACAAATTCTTAAACTTATATGATTGTGCAAAGTTCCTGAACTCGTAATGTGTGGTAAGTTTGATGAACTAGGTATGGGAAAGTTCTGAATGGAGAATTGAAGACAATAGAAATAGATAAAATTATTAAGAAATGGATAAGTAGAGAAAGTGAAGTTGATGATGGAAGCATAGGTATTCCAAATCTTCTAGCTATGCTAGACTTCGATGTTTTTGACATCAAGCTAAATTCGCACTGATGTGCTTTTAAAAATGAATTTTGTTATCCTCAACACATGGTGACAAGTGTGTAGGTGTGGACTTCGGGCCACTAACACAGCGTTACCTGTTGTGGCATGATGACACCAAAGATGATTTTTTTTAAGTTTTTTGAACTGTTTAAAGAAGAATCTATGTTAATTGATTCGGCTAGACGAAAATGATTTAAATTATCAAAATGTATTTTTATATCATTAATGCATCATGCAACCTGGTGCAAAGATGATAAAAATGATGGAGTTATCAATGCAGAATTACTTAGTGTCGGATGTGATCTAAAGATCGTCAGCCCACTATAGTATGATGTAGTATGACAAAGTCACAAAATGACGGAACCCTCAAACGGACTGTAAATACAGTGCGGTATCATGACGTCATAGAATAATTTTAAGAATTTTAAAGGTAAATTATTGCCAACTAAATTTAGCCAGAAATGTTTCGATTGAAATTTGAATTATTGATATGCGTCTAAGCTATTTGATTCAGCTAGACAAATGTTTATGAAATTCAAAGTATTCTTTGAAAGCTTATGCCAAACCAAATTGTTTTGGTGCGGAATCTTATGATAAGTCTGAGGTGAACAACCCTGAAAATGGGGATATACTAATTGGATAAAATACTCCAATCTAAGAACGCATATAGTCGTTCTGATTACTAAGGTACAACAGACTGATCCTCTAAAGTACCCGCATCGGTAGTTTACATTCTTCGTGATTGTAAACATACCTATTAAAGAAATGTTTTAGAGGTAGATTGCCTTTCTTTCGTAATTGAAAGAGGTAGCAGGTAGAAATACCCCTAAACCTCAAAGTTCATAGTTTTTATGATCCCTCAGACAGATATAAAAAGTTTTTTTTAAACCCTTCAGAGTAATGTTGTGGTAGTATGTGATTATTGATATAAAATAGTGTGAACTCGTTGTGTACCAGTAGAATCTGAGAAGATTGAATAAAGGCAACCTAGTTTTGATGAATGTTTAGAAGATGTAAACTCTTAGTGAGTAGTTATTGTAAAATGTGAAGATAATAGAGAAATCCTCAAATGAAGAAATTGTAAAGGTTAAGTTGAAAACCTAGTTTTGATCAAGAGAATAAGCAGAGATTAGTATGCTTTAATTTCGAGGACGAAATTCTTAGAAGAAGGGGTGAATGTGACAACCCGAAAATTTATAAAATCTTGAATGATTAGAATAAAGGTTAAAGAATAAAACCTAGAAGAGAATTTGAGGATTTATTTAAAATTTTCAAGTAAAACCTATATGGTTTGCTATTAGAATGAGAATAGAGAAAATATGGGTTACAAAATTCCAAAACCCTAGAAATGAATTGATATGTATTTGAATAAATATCAAGAATAAGGTATTATGATACCTGTAAAATTTGATGTGAATTGAACAAGTATAAAGTCGTTAGTTAATAAGATTAGCAATATGAAGGGAGTAATTTAAAACTCAAAATTTGAGTTAGAGATAGAATTTTGAAGCACGGACTGCTCGGTTGCATCCGGAACGTCAAGTTTAGTCTGAATGGACTGTAAACACAAAATGTGTAAAGGTTGACTTTTGGTCAAAGTCAACAGTTGACTTTTTATGGAGAAAAGTAAAAATAAGTATGAGAAGTGAAATATGTTATGATTATGTGAATTATGTATATGATTAAATAAATATACATTATATAATGTGAATACATTTATTTTGTATATAAAAGTGAAATAAGAATTAAGTTATGTAACCTAATATATATATTAGGTGTGGTAATTAAATAACCTAAGAGGTTTTTGGAACTGATTTGGTATTTTTCATCTAAATGATGATAAATGGATAAATGAATTTAAGTAAATATATGATGTCCAAAAATATAAAAAGTACGATTTATGACTTGAGACCCTTGAACATGGCTTATGCAGGTTTTTGATGAAATTTTGGGTTGGGTGTGAAGTGTTGTGATGTTTATGGCATTTTAGAATGCTTAAACAAGTGTATTAATAAAAGGAAAACAATTAAAAACAATTGATTATTAATGTGATTAATGACTTAAATTATTTTTATATGACTAATAATATTGGATTAAGATATTATTAGTAGTATTTGAATGTAATGTTATTAAAAAGTTAATAACCTTAGCGTAAAATATTATTACATAATTAATAATATTCGACGGAAGATTAAAATAAGAGATTTATGATATTTTTCAATGTAATTGTTGAAATTGATATTCAATGAACTATATTATGTGTTTGGGCAAAGGATATAAAAATAAAATGTGATTTAGTGTTTTTCATGAAAAGGATATGGAATCCAGCTTGCTGGATTAGAAAATTTGATGAATTCAGCTTGCTAGATTGAAAAGAAGCTTGCTGGATTGAAAGATTTATGAATCCAGGCTTCTTTGGATTGAAATTTATTGAATCCGTGTCATTTGGATTTGGAATCCAGTTAACTGGATTGCAGTTTGGGTTGTTGGATTTAGAATCCAGGTGGCTGGATTAGTATTTAACTTAATAGATGTTAAAGAATAACCTAGAAATGAAAAAGCAAGTGATAAATCATAATGTATATGATACAGTGATTGAAGAATTATCAAAGAATGATAATAATACTGATGTGTTAAGATGTTATCTAATATTTGATTAAGTGTTAGATAATCTATTAATAAAGTAATTGTATTATGATATAAAGTAGAATTTGCTGATTGAAAGACCAATCTTATTATTAATGATAGGTCTTACCAAAAGAAGTTAACTTAAACTGCGTAGCAGTAGTCAACGAATCAGGCAAGTTTCCTTAACTCAAACTCGGGTTATATTTCAAAGCATGTTAGTGAATGACTATTGATGATTATTCATGTCTAAGCTGATTATTGATTCGCACTTAGTGCATGTTGTATATGTTTGTCAGGTATGAAAGGCTGATCACCTTCATTACCATAAGGTTCAGTTAAATTGTTTATGGTCATTGTTGACTTCAAACATTATTGGTTCAGTCATTCAATTATTAACATCTTGATTCATGTTCCTTTATAATTATTAAATTGTTAAAAACTTGAAAGCTTATTATTCTTTCAATCATGATATATCTTTATTGAATTTAAACTTGTTGGGCAAAGTAGTTGCTCACCCTTGCTATATCATGATAATAAAATTTCAGATAAAGGCGAAGGCTTGAAGAATGACAGAGATAAAAGCAAAATACAGTAATAGATTGTTATAAGGGTAACTATTTAGTTATCATATTGTAAACCTTTGTAATTTTGAAGGTATGTATTTAGTTAAGGTTAATAAACCTGGGAAAATGTTATAGAATTATGTAAAATAAACAATATATGTTTATTTGTTCCGCATTAGATGATAGAATATGTATGATGATGAAGTATCGTAACGTACCAAGTCTGAGGTTCTTGGGACCCGGATTTGGGGATGCTACATTACTTCTTAGGGTTCGCGTTCTTGCAATATAAGTTTACGCGACTAACTTCCTTTACCAGTTTATGGCTTTATGACATACGGAGATGTCTTACTTATACGTTCATCATTTGGGATGATTTATATTCCTATCTTCTTCTTATAACTTCTCTAGGACTCAGCACACATCGCTTCTCTGCTAGTAGTCCATATGGTTCTCTAAGTGGTTTCCCACAAACAACTAACAAATAAGTTCTCGTCTCATCTACACTGCCATCACAGTGAGTTAGATCGATTGCCAGTTTCGTATATACCTTCGCTCTCTGAAGGAATTGTTTAGTCCAGCTCCCATATGTCAACCATCAAAGGTTACGATTGTACCACAACCTAAACTTATTTTAACTTATCCGAACCATTAAACTTAAATGATCGTTAAAACAGTTTCTTATTCCTTACGGCTTTCTGGCAACTAAATGACATACCTTAGGATTCATTCCTTATTCAACTGACATTCAGCTTTCATTAATCTTATTATCGTTCATTACGGCTTTCTTGATAATTCATATCTTATTTAATACTTTCGTTATCCATTACATGAACCCTATGTTCATTACTCGTTCTTAGTGTCGAAGCCATACCGATCATTGTATGCTAAGACCGATCGTTTATCGCAATAGCATTGCGTACACAGCGTCTATACGCTTCACACTTATCTCTCATCATCATGACATAACATCGAAATGTTATTCATTACCCTCGTCGTTCAACGTCTAAGGAATCACAACCATAAAAATCCCCCACCTTCGTTCACCGCGACTACGGTCCCCGGACATCAGTTACGTAACCCGCGTTTATATTCTTTGTCTTTTAATCTCGTTTAATCTTTCCATTCAACCTTTACTAAAGATTTAAGTCATTTGCTTAAGTGTTATTTTAGGTGAACTATATGTTCATTAGTTTCCTTACCCTTCCCCCAGGTTTTGAGCAGATAAAAGCTCATTACCGGGCTTTTTCCCTGAACTGGCGCTGTGGCGCCACTCTCTTCATTATCTCTCGTGCCGCGACACGAGTTTCCCGTACCCAGCTCCCCGGTCTGGCGCTGCAACGCCACATTATAAGGCATGACTGGCGTCGCGGTGCCAAGCCCTAACCCTACAAAATTTTCTAAGTGTTAAATCCAATTTGAGACGCTTACTTCTCGATCTCACAACTCCTTCGTTATGACTCGAAATGAGGTCGTTCCAAAGACATTCTCTTCCTTATCTTACGTACTTCAATACCCCTCGGACAGAACTTCGTTCTGAATTCGTTAATGTGCCATTCGATTGGCTTGATCTTCACCCTTTATTCATTTTTACGCTTTTAATGTTCTTCGCTCATTCATCCGTAATTCGGTCATCCTAACTCAGAACTCGTTTGTTCTTGAGTCCACGGCTCACATTTTCTATATTCTCTTACTTTCTTATGAAACCCTACACGTTCTAGTTCATTTACTAACTTTCTAATTCTCGTTCGTCTTTTACAAAATTTTCGCCATAACTTCGTTATAACTAAGTTTTAATATGTTCTTCATGAACGTTTCTACCGTTCCTAACCAAGCAATAAGCATCTAACTTATTCACGATGGTTTTAAGCTTGTCCATCAACAACAATTATCCTACGATGGTTTTAAATTTGTCCATCAACAACTTTCTTCGTGTTCTTCGCGTGTTCTTTATGTTCTTCGTTCGTTCTTCATTTTAATCGATATTTTTTATTACGATTTCACTTTTTCTTGGAATTTAATGTTATAGAACACCATTCCTTACTTATTTCACCTACTCATTCATATAATCCACTCGGATCGTTCTAATTCATTACGAATCTTATACTCCCTTACGAAATTTATAAAATAAACTTGTAATGCTTATTTCTTCATTTTCTTATGATTTCAACCATATGAAATCATTCCTAACTTCTTTTACTTCTTATTCTCATTAAGCTATGTTATTAACATATATGACTTAAAGAGAAATTAAATTCGACTAGGTTTTAGGTTACCTCTCTTCTTTATTTTTCTTCCGCTAGACAAAGCTGGCGATTCGCAAGCTTTTCTATTTCACGATCACTTTCGACGACATTCATGGATTTGATGAATAGGGTGTTTAAACCATTCTTAGACAAGTTTGTATTGGTATTCATCGACGACATTCTAGTGTATTCCAAAACTCAAGAAGAACACGTGGACCACCTACGGTTTACATTGGAAACACTAAGAAAGGAAAAGTTGTATGCAAAATTCTCTAAGTGCGAATTTTGGCTAGATCGTGTACAATTTCTTGGGCACGTGATTGACAAGGATGGGATTTCAGTGGATCCATCAAAAGTGGAAGCTGTAATCAATTGGGAACAACCAAGAACACCGTCAAAAGTGAGGAGTTTCTTGGGACTGGCCAGTTATTATAGAAGATTCATTCAAGATTTTTCTAAGATAGCCACTCTGTGACAACCCCAAAATAGGTCCATTCCATCCAACTCATTCTGAGTCGCCAAATACATGGTACAGAAAACAACTACAGCCTTATTACAACAATTATCGTGCAAAATACAACAACACATATGTTGTGAGTTTTGATACTAAAATATACCAACTGTGACTCTGGACACCAACTTAGATAGCATGTCACCATGACACCTTACATAAAGGTACAGTCAAAAACTGTTTTAGAAATTAAAACCTTTGGGAAGTGCTCAAGGAATCCTTCGTACATGGGAGGCCATGCGTCTAGGTTATTATAGATATCACATGCCCACAAAATTATCTTTGGTTGACCCAATAGACCCCAAAGAAAAATGAGAAGATTACTATCATATTCTTCCCAATGGTGTGTCTTCTCTTGACATATCATTATCTCCACCGTCTCTAATTGAGAATTATACTTCAACAAAACTCCAAGATTATATAGGTAGTGCTCGTATATATACTCAGCAAGTGGATGAGCACATCCATGTCTTATGATCACTTGAGGTTGTATGTCATTAGACATCTTGTATGATAGTGACAAAACACCCTTCCAAAGTTGGGTTCGCCTCAACTATTTAGGGAGAACCTCAACAACTATAGACCACCGTTCTATTTCCCTGTTATTCCCACTCGACCCAGCTACACTTTTATTACCTGAAAGGAATTGTGAAGCAAAAGGGTGAGCACAACTAGCTCAGTAAAGAATATCATGACTAAAGATAAATAAATTATCAATAGCCTTCAACAGAGAATAAATCGGAGATTTAGAACATATGGTAGATGATAAAACTTTTCAACCATAGTTGCAGCGGAACGAGCAATCCATTAGAAGAGTCAAATAGACCATAAAATCTATTATCTTCTTCATGTTAAAAGTCCATCAACAATGTTTTATCCATGTAACATCAATTAACAATTCCTGTCCACAATCATATGAATAACTCATAATCGTAATTGTGATTCTAAATTTCTCTTCTCATCCAGAACGAAGATAATTTTCATCACCTGAAACATCAAAGATCATGGTTATACTAAATCACAGTTCCTGTTCATAATCATAATAATAAATTCATTTTTGCACTACGGGCCAAAGATATTTATCAACAAGTCATCTTTGCACTACATGCCAAAGATATTCATCAATAATTTATCTTTGCACTACGGGCCAAAGATATTCATCAATAAGTCATCTTTGCCAAAGATATTCATATCTCCGAGAAATATATAATCATTTCAGAATTTATATAAACAATAATTATAACCATGTTGATCAATTCACCTTTGCACTTAAGCTAAAGATATTCAATTATAAATACAATGGTCATGATCATACCAGTCACAATTCAATTTTTCACTACTGGCCAAAGAGAACCCTAGTCATGATCATAACAATAATCTACCCATCTTTACACTCTAGTGAAAGAGAATTTCAACATCATGATTATAAAAATGTTATATATGATAATAAAATCAATATAATCAATATATAGTTTTAATCTCCAGAGTAATATTCATAAATCAACTATAATTTGGTTAGAAAAAGAAACCAATTTTATAGTGAATAGTACCCGTGAATAGTAACTCGTGAATAGTAACTCGTGAATAGTAACTCGTGAATAGTAACCCATCGTGAATAGTAACTCATGAATAATAAATCGTAAATAGTAACTCATGAATAGTAACTTGTGAATAGTAACTCATGAATAGTAACTCATGAATCGTAACCCCGACATGAAAAAGTTCCAAATTTGATAAAAAGTTCAAACCAATATTTTGGCATAATGATATTGAAGAAATAATATCATTTATGAAGAAAATAATCTCCCTTACTATCCCTTACCTTCCCTTACTATCCCTTACAATCCCTTACCTCGAAAGAGCAGTACTTCTGACTGGAATAACGCTGAACAAACTTGCATCGTATAGCAACACTCAAGATATCAAAATACTCACAAGAATACACTCGATAATATAGAGAAAAGAGAGAGAAATCTTTAGTTTCTGGTGTGATTTTCAATTCTAACCTAAGCACCATATTTATAGGAAATTGCTTAGAACACCAAAGCAGAAAATTTATTAAAATATTAATATATATAATAATTTGTCTACGCCCACCTAGAATCATCTGAATTCAGCCACCCATGAGGCCCACAATAATGACAAAAACAAAAAAAAATGTTTTTGTTATTAAAAATAATTAAAACTTTCAAAAATCAATTATTTCGGAACTACGGAACTTCAATTATTCATAATAAATAGCCCTTTTATCAGAAAATTCAAATCTCGCGCTTTTTTTTATAGGAAATTCAATTCTCTACAACTTTGCAGAAGAAAGTTTTTCCAAATTTCAAACAAAAATTGACCGAAATCCACAAACGAACGATTTTACAGGCTATAATCAAATTTTAGTCAAGAAATGGGGTCCACCGACACACAAAACATGTGTTAATCATTTAATGCAACAAAATACTCTTTCTCCTCATATACTCATATATCCCTCATTCATTGTAAAAATATCATCATTATTATATTATAATAATATAATAAAATATTATTTTATCAGAAAAGATAAAATATCGATTTTCAACAATTGTCACTTTAAAATTTTTTTCCATCTATATCCACATAAAATGAATATTTTCCTCATCATATAAATCAATAATTAATTATTCATAAATAATATTACAGAATCACAATAATAGCAACCAGGCAGTTCCTAGGAAATTGGGGGCTTTCCAATAAGGATCTCTCACTCTTGGTAGCATGATTAGGTGACCAAACCTCTCCTTAGACAGAACTTTCTAGACATTGCCAATAATGTTTTCTAATAATATTATCCAGATAATATGAATTATTTCTTCGATAATAGAAAATACTGTGTAGTGACAATTATTGAAACAACAGTAATATAAAATATCAACGTAGCAATTATTGAATTAATAAAATAAAATACTGAATAGTAATTACTGTAACAATTATTGAGTAGTGCCTTCTTACGTAAGAATCATTAATTCAAAAAAATACTATGCAATACCGTGTGCTACTGTGCAACAACGCGTATTACTTTACTTTACCCACCGGATATTCCAACAGTGTTAACGGTAACAACTACGCCGTTATTTATAAACAACTCATACTTGTCGTTTTCTTCATCCAATTACTTTTCGTTATGGGGCCCACACAAGGCTGCACCGTCGTACAAATATTCCCCGACAGCAAGAATATTCCACGACCAAACGAATATTCTCCGATATAAATGAGTATTTTATAACCACTTGCATATTTTGAAAAAAAAAAATCATATATCACCCTTAACTTTAACTTTTATCAATTTAACCATTTACTTAATAGTAATTATAAGAAAAATTGAATACTTTTATTTCATAAAATTCGGGGTCTTACACACTCCGCTAACAAATTTTACAAGAAAGGCTGTAAAATTTGTTTGGACATAAAAGTGTGAAGAAAGTTTTCAAGATTTGAAGAAAAAGTTAGGTATGGCACCTGTGTTAACCCTGCCGGATAATTCATGAAATTTTGTGGTGTATAGTGATGCCTCACACAAAGGATTGGGTTGTGTTCTTATGTAAAATGGCAAAGTTATTGCCTATGCATCAAGACAACTGAAGGATTATGAGAAAGGTTATCTGACTCATAATTTGGAATTGGCTGCAGTAGTATTTGTTCTCAAGATATGGAGACACTATCTGTATGGAGAGAAATGTGAAATCTACACAGACCACAAAAGTCTGAAGTATATTTTCACTCAGAAGGATCTGAACATGCGTCAAAGAAGGTGGATGGAATTGATAAAAGATTATGATTGTGAGATCTTTTATCATTTAGGCAAAGCGAATGTGGTTACAGATGCTTTGAGCAGGAAAGGTCGGGAAAAATTAATGCTGATAACTACTCAGGAGGAGCTCATATCAGCAATGGCAAAGCTAGAGTTGGAAATCAAATTTCAAAAAGAATCCGACGAACAACTATTCCAGATAAAAGCTGGTCCAACTCTAGTGGACAAAGTGAAGAATGCTCAACTACAAGATGAAGAGTGTGGGAAAATAAAAGAGAATCTGGGTGAGGGTAGTGATGTAAAATACAAGATCGATACCGAAGGATTACTAAGGTTCGAGGGAAGAATTTGGGTTCCAGCAGTGCTAGAGCTTAAAGACGAAATCTTGACCGAAGCACACAACATAAGATATTTGATTCATCCAAGAAGTAAAAAGATGTATCAAGATTTACGGCGACATTTTTGATGGCCAAATATGAAAAGAGATATTGTCGAATGTGTGGTCAAATGCCTGACATGTCAAAGGGTCAAGGCTGAGCATCAAAGACCAAGCAGATTACTTCAACCGTTGAAAATACCAGAATGGAAGTGGGAACACATCACAATAGATTTTGTGGTGGGTCTTCCAACTACTCAGAGAGGATACGATGCGATATGGGTAATAGTGGACAGATTGACAAAATCTGCACACTTTTTACCAATAAAGATTAGATTTGATCTTAATCAACAAGCAAAGTTGTATGTTAAAGAAGTCGTGTCAAGACATGGAATTCCAGTGTCAGATAGAGATCCAAGGTTCACATCAAACTTTTGGAAGAGACTACAAGAATGTATGGGAACACAGTTGAGAGAATGAGTACCGCATACCATCCGCAAACCGACGGGCAAAGCGAACGAACAATCCAAACATTGGAAGATATGCTGAGAGCATGCGTCATGGATTTCAAAGGAAGCTGGGATGAACATTTACCATTGGTAGAATTTTCCTACAACAATAGTTACCACGCGAGCATCGACATACCACCTTACGAGGCATTGTACGGCAGAAAGTGCAGAATCCACTGTGCTGGAATGAAGTCGGTGAACGTCAACTGTTAGAACCCGAATTGGTACAACAAACTACTAAATTTATCAAACTCATTAGAATAAGATTGGTAGCAGCTTAAGAAAGACAGAAAAAGTATGCTGATCAACACAGACAAGATCGTGCATTTGACGTAGGAACTTTTGTATTCCTAAAAATTTCTCCTTGGAAAGGGAAAATTCATTTTGGTAAAAAGGGAAATCTAAGCCCAAGGTTTATTGGACCCTTTGAAGTGCTGCGAAGAGTGGGAGAAGTGGCTTACGAGGTAGCTCTACCTCCTGAGTTGGAAAACATTCACAATGTTTTTCATATTTCGGTGTTACGACCATATAAATCATCAAGGATTAAATAAATATTACCACAAATCATTTTATTTTTAATCAACACATTTAATCTTTCGACAATTATTAATCATTAATATTATAACTTGTCGTCTCAATTATTGATTTAATAATATAACATATTATACAGATGATATTATGACAATAATTGAATCAATAATATAAGAGATATGATGCAGCAATTACTGTAGCAATAATTGAGTATAACTGAGTGACTTCTCACGTAAGCATCAATAATCAATACCGTGTGCTACTATGCAACAACGCGTAATACTGTACCTTTATTACCGAGTAGTTCAACAGTTTTAACGGTAAAACTTCCGCCGTTTGTTTCATAAAAATATTTTTGTCGTTTTCTCAATCCGACAATAATTCCGTTGTGGGGTCCACCAATGATTGTACCATCGTACGGATATTTCCCGACAAAAAGAATATTCCTCGACCAATCGAATATTCCCCGATAAAGCGAATATTTTATATCAACTTGCTTACTTTGCAAAAAATAAAAAATAAAAAAAATTCACATATTACCCTTAACTTTAAACTTTTATCAATTTAACTATTTACCAAAAAAAAATGAATACTTTTATTTCATAAAATTCGGGGTCTCACAATCACCCCTCCTTTTGAAATTTCGCCCTCGAAATTTACGTACGTACCTGATATTCGAAGAGATGAGAATACCTTGCTTTCTTTTTAGATTGTACCTTCTCGGTAATTTCCTCTATATCATGATTTTTTCATTGCTCATCTCCTGTATTTCAGATATCATTCTAGAATATTTCTTCAAAACAAAGGTTAATTGACATATCACAATTTGTCAACTTATCAAGTAAACAATTTCAGCTTAGGTAAGTCACACACTAGCGAAGTATATAACTCGTCACTCCCCTCCTAGTTCTAGACTCTTATTTCCGCCAGCGACCATATCCTTAAGCTCTGATACCAAATGTGACGCCCCCAAAATTAGGTATACATCACCCATTTCGAGTCGCTTGCCGGATACATGGTACAAAATTTAAATACAACTTCATTTATATTAATCGTTGAACTGTCAGTATAGAATACGACCCTACGATTAATCTGTGAGTTTTAATACAAATGTATGGGTGCCTCGACCACAACCTTATAATGGTACTTTACATAAAAGTATAGTCAAAAACTGTTTTAGAAATTAAAATCTTTGGGAAGTGCTCAAGGAAACCTTCGTACATGGGAGGCTATGCGTCTAGGTTATAATAGATATCATATGGCCGGAATTATCCTTGGTTGAATTTAATAGACCCCAAAGAAAAATGAGAAGATTACTATCATCTTTTTCCCAATGGTGAGTCTTCTCTTGACATATAAATATCTCCGTTGTCTCCAAGTGAAAATTATGTTTCAAATAAACTCCAAGATCATCTGTGTAGTGCTCAGAGATATATTAGGCTAGTGGATATGCAACCATGTCTTATGAGAACACGAGGTTGTATGTCATTAGACATCTTGTATGATAGTGGCAAAACACCCTTCCAAAGTTGGGTTCACCTCACTCTATTTGATTAACCAAATATAACTACTAAATGTTGTATAGAATACAACACACTTTTCTATACTTGTTTAGGAGGACCTCCACGACTAGAGACCAACATTTCTATTCCCTCGTTATCCCCACTCTCTACCCTAAAGCAACACTCTTACGACAACACTCTTATTACCTTAAAGGAATTGTGAAGTAGAAAGGGTGAGCACAACTAGCCCAGTAAAGAATATCATGAATAAAGATAATTAAATTATCAATAACTTTCATCAATAATAAATCAGAGATTTAGAACATATGGTAGATGATAAAACTTTTCAACCATAGTTGCAGCAGAACGAGCAATCCATTAGAACAGTCAAATAGACCATAAGGTCTATTATCTTCTATGTTAAAAGTCCACAAATCTTTGCTTTTATCCATGTAAAATAAATCATCAGTTCATGTCCACAATCATATGAATAACTCATAATCATAATTGTGGTTCTAAATTCCTCTTCATAAATGTGATTAAGATAATTTTCATCACCTATCTTCACCAAACATCAAAAATCATGGTTATACCAAATCGTAATTCACTCGCTCATAATCATACTAATAAATTCATCTTGCTTCTCTACGACCAAAGATATTCATTAACAATTCATCTTTGCACTACATGCCAAAGACATACAACTGTATTTTAGAAAAGTCAAGTAGAGCATGATATCTATTATCTTCTACGAATTAAAAGTGTATAATAAATATTTTATCGCTGAGACTCGGCTTAATAAATAATCCACATCATCGAATCACCCTTGCACTACGGCCAAGGATATTCGTTAATATCACATCCATGAATTTATATTTCATCGCTGAGACTCAGCTCGATAATCAATCCATATCACTGAATTATCCATGCACTACGGCTAAGGATATTCGTTAATATCACGACCATGAATTATCCATGCACTACGGCTAAATATAATCATGTTTTCATCAACGATCATGATCATGCCATAAAACAATTCATCTTTGCACCCTTGGCCAAAGAGAATCTATAGCCATAATTATACCAAAAACTGTCCATCAATGCACTACGGGCCAATGAGGACTTTTTCCACATCATTTGTAACATTACGGTCATGATTATACCGAATAATCCCTGGTCATAATCATACCAAGTCCATCTATGCACTACGGCCAAAGATGACTTTCAACACAATATAAGCATGAGGATGATGACAATGATATAAAAATTAATCAAATGAGATAAATGATAAATATTAAACATTTATAATACAATTTATCCAGCGTTCAATAATAACCAAATGTTATCAATCACTTAATAATCTCATAATCTAATATCATTAATATTATAACAATATTTTAATCATTTCTTAAATTTATAAACAATTTATTTCAATTGTTTACACTTTATCAAATAATGCATTTAATCATTCAAAAATGCCATACTCATAAGATTTCATAATCAATGATCAAATCCCTCATCAAAAATCTGCATATACCCTATATAGGATTCTCAAGCCATAAAATTCTATTTTCCAATTTTATTACTTCACATAACATATTTAATTCATTTACTCATAACTAGTTCATTTTCATGAAAAATACCAAATCAGTCCCAAAAATATTTCTTTTCTGGGATTTAGCAGAATATAGTCCCATCTTGAACATATATTTTTCTCAAAATTTTTAAAATTCATTTACTATTTTTCATATGGCTAAAACTGCCGAATATTTAGACATTTATCATAAATTGTATTTTTGTCCAAAAATTTCGAAATTTACAGGGTATACTCTTGTTATATACATGTACTCCCAATAATAATTTCACCAATTTTGGAGTTAACCACAAGGCGTTATAAGGGTTTACTTTTAAAATAGTCTTTTCCCATAAAATCCATAACTCTTAATCTATACATCCAAAAATCGCCATTTTTGGACACAATCTAGAAAACTCATCAAATTATTATTTCAAATTTTTCTAGAATTTTTGAGGGTCAGAAAAATTATGAAACTACTCTGGCGAAACCCATTTTTAATGAAAATACTATTCGTATGAATCTGAAGGATCATTTACAATGCATGCAGAATCCACATAGACAAAAAGTTATTTCAATGTAATAATAAAGAATGGAACCAAGTCATGTAAAACGCATAGACAGGATATTCCAATGTAATAATAAATAATGAAATAATGTAAGAATTCACCGTGCATGCGATGATCGCTACAGATGAGTTATTCAGCGAGAATAATAAATAATGGAACCAGGTCATGCGTAAAGCATGGACAAGATGTTCCAATAGAATAATAAAGAATGGAATAACAGAAGAATTTCACCATGTATGCGGTTATTCGCATAAATAGGTTATTCCAACATAATAACAAATAATGGAACTGTGTCCCAAAGAACGCATGCATGTGATATTCCGACAAAATAATAATGAATGGAATAACAGAAGAATTTCACAAAGTATAGGGTAGCCCGTGTATACAGGTTATTCCAACAGAATAATAAATAATGGAATAACAGAAGTTCTCTTCATGAATACAAAAAAAATAACACCCCTTACTTTAGTAGGAGATTGAATACTGCAGCAGTGTATTAACAGAATACTCTTCTTCTTTCTCTCTTATTCTCTCTATACTTTTTCTCTCTATAGCTTGAATGAATTCGCGAAAAATAATGAAGAACTAGGCCACTATTTATAGAAGATTTCTCGCTTAGAACTTGCAATGTGAAAAGGCAATTACTTGGTAATCGGTGATGTGAAAAGAAGAGTGGTTTGACGTCTGTAATGTGAAACACCAAGTGGTTTGACGCCTGTAATGTGAAACGACAATTGGTTCGACGCCTGTAATGTGAAACGACAATTGGTTCGACGCTTGTAATATGAAACGACAAGTGGTTTAACGTCTGGTAAAGGTAATTACTATTGGCGAAAGAGACTCTTAGATGATGACATATGGGCCCCCATAGAATAACCAAACTTACCACAAACGTCTCATAATAGACTCTTTATATACATCAAGGATTGAATAAATATTACCACAAATTATTTTATTTTTAATCAACACATATTTAATCTTTCGACAATTATTAATCATTAATATTATAACTTGTCGTCTCAATTATTGATTTAATAATATAACATATTATTCAGATGATATTGTGACAATAATTGAATCAATAATATAAGAGATATGATGCAACAATTACTGTAGTAATAATTGAGTATAACTGAGTGACTTCTCACGTAAGCATCAATAATCAATACCGTGTGCTACTATGCAACCACGTGTAATACTGTACCTTTACTATCGAGTAGGTCAACAGTTTTAACGGTAAAACTTCCGCCGTTATTTTCATAAAAATATTTTTGTCGTTTTCTCAATCCGACAATAATTTTGTTGCGGGGTCCACCAATGATTGTACCGTCGTACGGATATTCCCCGACAAAAAGAATATTCCTCGACCAATCGAATATTCCCCGACAAAACGAATATTTTATATCAACTTGCTTACTTTGCAAAAAAAAAAAAATTATATATTACCCTTAACTTTAAACTTTTATCAATTTAACTATTTACCAAAATAAAAAAACAAATTATATACTTTTATTTCATAAAATTCGGGGTCTCACAATTACAGTTTGATAAAGACTTTTCCTATGAATAGATTCTTATCCAGATAGTTGACAGGAAAGAACAGGTGCTCAGGAATAAAGTTATACCTTCGGTGAAGGTGATTTGGAGGAACCATAACGCTGAAGAAGCTACGTGGGAACTCGAGGATAAAATGATGAAAGATTATCCTGAGTTATTTGTTTAATCTGTGTCTTCGATTCTGGGGACAGAATCTTTGTAAGTAGAGAAGAATGTAACGAATGATTTGTTTGAGTTGTGATTCTGAAGACAGAATCCTTGTAAGGAGGGAATGATGTAACATTCCAAAATTTTAAGTTGTAATATTTAATATTTATTGAATTATATAAGTATTTAATAGATATGTTTATTGCTAAATAAATAATTGTTCAATTTGAATTGATGTGATTTAATTAGTTATTTGTTAAGTAAATAATTAAGGAGTTAATTAAATTAATTGTTATGAGATTAGGTACCAATTTAATTTAATAGTTAAGCTAGAGAGCTTAAAATGATTAAATGAATTATAATATTTTAATTGGATTTTGTAATTAAAATAAGGTGTTAGTTGGTTAATTAAATTATAACTATAAAGGAATTTATAGTTATGTGATATTAAATTATGTGTTAAAGTAATCTAATAGATTTGTATATATTAAATTGATTATTAAAATTTAATTAAATGGAAGTGTGACAAATAACATTGCTACAAAGGAGTTATTAAAATAAATTAAAGAAGTTTAATTAGTTTTGCCAAATAAGTCTTAATGCATATTAAGTCTTTAATGTAATAGTGTTTTATCAAACAAGGTATAGGGATTAATTGATTTATTTTAATTAGCTTTACCAAACAAGGTATATGAGTTAATGGGTTATTTTATTATGTTAGCCAAACAAGCCTTATGGATTTTGAATTTCAAAACCTACATAACTGATATAAGTTATATCTATATTTATATTATATAATTAATATATATTATTACTACTATACGTTATATTTTTACTACGTAAACTAGAGTTGGGAAAAGAAAAACTCAAAAGAAGAAAAAGGAAGAGAAGAAGAAGAATTAGAGAGAATTCTTGAGAGGTTTTGAGAAAAGATTGGGGAAAAGAAAGTTCTTGATCAAAAGGGGAAGGGTATCATCTTCTTAAACAAAGGTAGGATCTTAATCCTTTTATTTTTAAAGTTTAGTTTTTCCTCTTCTAAAATTCTTTGTAAAAATCTTCATGAAGGATAAATTGTATGTGGTATATGGTCTTATATGATAAATTATTGGTTATAAGATGGTTTCATGAGTTTATATATGACTATAGAGAAACTAGTTCATGTATGTATGTGTTTTATGAAGAAATTATATTACAGAGTGTTTATATGAAAATATATGAATATGACATAGTTTAAAATAAAATTTAGGTTGGATTAATTGTTAATATATATATATATATATATATATATATATATTGACTATTGATGTTGAAAGTAGATGAATAAACATAAACGTGATGGTTTGAATTAATGGTTTTGGTTGAAAAACAAAGTTAAAGTGATAAGTTTCATTAAAAATGTTAAAAATGGAGTTTTGCCAAAAACATTGAAATTGGGTGTTATAAAGTTGATGTTTATGTTATTGTATGTGTAAAACATGTTCAGAGTATTGAAATTATGTTTATATGATGTCTATATGTGTATTACATGTTAATTAGTTAGTTAGATTGGAGTTTGTAGGCCAATTTGGCTGTTTGTTCATGCTATTGCTTGAGGTGGTTTGAAGTCGGAGTTTGGTCTGTCATAAAGATGGCCCAAATAGATGTAAGTTTCATGTGCTATAAATACGTAAGGCGCCATGTCTTATAACGCCAACCCATAGTGTAAACTATGAAATGCATGACATGAAAGTTAGCAATTTTATTTATTTACACAAATTTTGAAAATAAATGTTATGTGTTAATAATAGGACTGTTAAATGATGATTTCAGTAATACTAAACTAAGAATGAGCATGTTATCAAGGGTTAAGTAGTATTAACATAATTTGATTATGTGAATTGGTAATTAAACCTACATGACGTATATACTTGTTTATATATATATAATGTTGGTAGTGACTAATTATGTCTTGATGACATATATATAGGATATTGAGATTCAAGTTGTAAGGTTTAGCTTGTGCTCAAGATAAGTTTTCTAACTCTAAAACTTCATTGTGCAAGTTTAATTTCGTTGAGTACGTTATCGCTTTAATTCAATTTCAATTACACAAGTTGCTAACTCTACACTTTCGTAGAGCTATATTGTTTATTATTGAGAAAGCTCTTGTATCTATTTGTTCATGAGGATGCAAGTATTCTAAATCTTATATTTTATTATTGAGCAAGTTTCTTTAATATGTAACTAGTTATTTAGCATGCGAGTCGTTATATTTTAATATTCTAGTGTTGAACAACTTTATCGTTCAAATTACTATTCATTATGCATGCTTAGTATCCAATTCTCAATAACCTTGACTTAATATTGTTCAAGCATTTTATATTATGATTATTCAATGTTTAGGCTATTAGATTATTCCTAAAGCATGATACTAATTTATAAATATTGATTCAGTTATGATTATTCCATGGAATACAATTAGTTCTTTTGCTTTCAACTAATCCTTAGTTGATAACCGTTGAATTCTAAATTACCTTATAATGTATCCAAACCAAACCTACTTTGGTGCGGACTTGTATTCTAAATACTGAGATGAACAACTCTTTTATTAGAGGTTTACGCTTAGCGTTGAAATGGTTGTGCACAATACATTGTACGAAGGGTTGATCCCCCTAAGTACGTGGAGTTCTTATAGTCTTATGACTGTTAAAGTTAAAGTTGAAAGATTACTTATAACTGTGAACATGATTCATGGTCATTAGACCCTCAGTGAATGTTATAATTTTCAGAAAGTTAATAGAACACATTGTTCAGTTCTATTGAGCCTAGTATTGGCAATTGATGTAAAAGTTTAAAGATTTACTTGTTGTTATTCTAAGTGGGCTTTGTTTGCTCACTCTTACCTGTAAAATTTCTTGCAGTTAAAACTGAAAAGGGTGACGTACCTAGCACCAGTAAGGGAAAAGGAAAGATGAACAAATATTGAAGACTTGTAATAGTTTTGATAGTTTTATTATCATACTTCGGTTTAAAAATTGTAATGAAGTTTATTTAATTTCCGCATTTGAATCTTTGTAACTAAAGGTTATATAACCTGGGAGATATTTTTGTATTTAAGTTTAATCCTGTATGGGCAGGTTTTCATTATTCAATTTTATTATGATTGGGTAGTTAGAAATGAATATTTTGATTAAGTGAACACCAAATCTTGAGGAAATGAAGTACCAGGATTTGGGGGGTGTCACAATATTCTCATTTTCTGAAGAGAACAGTGAAAGAAAGGGTGAGCTTAACTAGCTTAGTAAGAAATATTATGACTAAGATAATGCAGAATAATTTATCGTTAGCCTTCAACAGTGTTAAACTGATAAAATATAACAAACATCAAGTTTAACTGCAGCAGAACAAGCAATCCATTAGAAGAGTCAAGTAGAGAATAAAATCTACTATCTTCTATGATTTAAAAGGTTTTTCATCACTTTTATTGCTGAGACTCAACTTAATAAATAAACCATATCATCTCTGCACTACGACCAAGGATATTCATTAGTATCACGACCACAAATTATCCATGCACTACGGGACAAGGATATTCGTGTATTCATCAATGGTCATGATCATGCCAATAACTGTCCATCAATGCACTACGGCTTATGAGGACTTTTACCACATCATTTGTAACATTACGATCATGATTATACCAAATAATCCCTGGTCATAATCATACCAAGTCCATCTATGCACTACAGGCCAGTAGACGTCGGGATTTTTGGGTGTCCCTTTCCGTTACTTGTTCCTTAGTGTTCTCATTTTAGGTGAGATTTGTTTAAAAAAACAAGTGAAAAAGGTCCGACATGTATAATGTCGACGATGAACTGTTAAGAGTCGCCAGTTGGTTTTTTAAATGGTTGTACCAACACAACCGAGAAAAGGTTTGCACATTGACCCAGTGATGTGACACTGATATACGGGTCGGTGAAACCGAGATTCGGTAAGAGTCCGGGGACTTGGTTATGCGGGGAGAAGGTGTTAGGCACCCCCCGACATCCGTGTTACCACGGTGACCGTCTCTTTTCAAGAAACTATTATCTGAGTGTATGTGTGTGTGTGTAGGTCAATGTGCTGTTATATGGAAGTTGTGCGAGGCCTCGTTCGAACCTATATACACAGGGGTTATATGAAAGGGTGAGCTTAACTAGCTTAGTAAGAAATGGCAGTGATGTTTTATGAAAGAGGTTTTTTAAACCCTGATGCTCAATAGGAATTGAGACCTTTTACACTCCCATTTTTATTAAGTGATCGACTTGATTGATTTTATTTGACGGATGCGAGGCATCCGTATAAAAATAATGTACAAAGATAATGCCGACTTCCTCGTGGGTATGGAAACCATCTGAGGAAATTCAGACACTGTAGAATAATTTACAAGCTGCTTACAGCTGAAAATGTCCATAACGGGAACCAAATCTAGATTCAATGGGATGAATCTGTGATCACATGATTCCTAGACTCACAAAATACTGCATTTTTATATGAAAGCAGTAAGTAGGTATATATATAAAAGCTGTAAATATATATACAAACAGGATCACCAACCACGAAGCACCTCCATGGGGGATTAAAAATGTAAAAAAGTCAGAGATATCGGCCAACCGCCACGAAGGAAACTCCAAAGGGACAGAATGTAAATAAAGCTGTAAATGCGGTCAACTGCCACGAAGTAAACTCCAGGCAGGACGAAATGTAAAGAAAGTTGTAAAGCGATCAACCACCACGTAAGTAAACTCGTGTGGGACAATATATATATATATATATATATATATATATATAAGAAATAAACGCATTAGGATGTGAAATCTGTGTTCATCGAGCGAGTTCTAACCACAGTTCATATATATATATATATATATATATAAAGCGAATAAACGCACCGGATATAAAATCTGAGCTCATCGAACAAAGTCCAACCACAGTTCATATATATATATATATATATATATATATATATATATATATATATATAATAATGAAGTAAACGCACTGAAATCAAAGTTCAGGCTCAATCGAGGCATAACTCGATAATGTTAGTCAATATATATGCAAATATATATATATATATATATATATAATATTTATATATATAAAATGAAATAAAACCACTGAGAGAAGTCCGCAAGGGCAAAAAGCAAGCAACACGACTCTCGGCGTGTAGAAGGGTGTGTGCAAAGATGAAAGAAAGACTCTAAAGTGTGTGAGAATGCTTACGACTAAGCGATAAAGAAGGCTTCTATATCTTTAGAGTGGGTAAACACAGGCTTTTGTGGGTACAAAAGAGGCTATATATCAGCTCACAGGTGTTTAAAAGTGGGAAAATACACTGTATGGGCAAGTGCAGAGCGAATTATGCAGGGTTTCCCCGTCTTTTTCTCATGCAAAATGGCCACCCCAAGCCCTCTATTTATAGAGGTTGGAGCCGCAGTGTACTACTGTTCTTGGGCCAGCAGTGTGTACTATTTCTTTGGGCCGCAGTGTGCACTAGAGTGCCGGGGGTGCCCCGGGTAGTGTGGGTCCCGTCGTGTCGAAGTACGTACGCGATGTTCGTTCGGTCGCTCATAACTTTCAATCCGGGAGTCCGATGGAAGCGTGTCATATCATTCCATAAAGCTCTTTCCGAGAGCTACACAATGATATATGATTTGACCTTTTTTGATTCCAGGAAGATGGATCCATGACCAAAATGGCATTCTCGGGTTTCCGTCAGGCAGTTCGTTGAGCCGTTTTGCGTAGTCTGCACTCGGAAGTTAAGATATGGTTCTTGTGGGACTTCCTTTGAAGCATTTTGAGTTGACATGAGTGTATTATATTTGAAGTGAAGTTGAGTTGGGAAAATGACCATTTTGCCCCTCCCGGGGTTATCTCTGGTTTTCACGCAGTTGTAGTAGTCGTTTCTCAGGGTTATCTCTGAGGTTGACTTGATGTTGACTTTGACTGTCCTCAAGCTTATCTCTGAGGTTGACTTGACCTCCTGGGGCTATCTCCAGGCTTTGATCTTGATCCTTCGGGGTCATCTCCGAGGTTAAAACTGACTTTCCCGGGATTATCTTCAGGGTTGGAACATGATTTCCCGGGGCTATCTCCGGGGTTGGATTTGGTTACTCCCAGATTGCGATTCGGGGTTTGATGATGAACTTCCGGTATTATCCGGTATGGATGTGGATTGTCTTTCATGGTTCCCTCTTAAAAGACGAATCTGTCCTCCTACAATGTTAGTAACAATAGAAGAAAATTTCGAGTGTTTACAGATGCCCCTCTTTATCATGTTCATGCAATGCAATGGAATGGACATGATAAAGATTAGTAGACACTTGAAACATGACAAGGTATTTTTAATGATGTAAATCGCAATGTAGTGAATGTTTATGATGAATGTGACAATGTTTTCGCAAATCGCACATCGTATTTCGCACATCGCTTTTCGTATTTGGCCAAATCGCACTTCGCAACTCGCACATCGTATTTCGCATATCGCATCGCAAATCGCATATCGCATATCGCAAATCGTAATGTAATGAATATTATGATGAATGTTAAAATGTATTCGTAAATTGCTTTACCTTTACCGATCATTGCTGATGCCTATGCTGGTGTTGACTCCAATGGTTTGGCATTTAATCGCTGAAGCTTGTTTGATGAAGGTAAGTTGAGATGTTTTCCGCATCTCTGATGGGGATGACGTTCTAAAATTACCAGACCCTCCCGATGTATTCGCTGGTAGTTGCAACAGTGACTATCCTGCTGATCGCCAAACTTTTCCAGCTCCCACTCGAATGGTGGTATACGAAGCTTTCATCACTGAACTGTGTTGATATCGCGCTGTATTGATGGCAATGGTTTAGGATACCAGATCTTTCGATACCTTCGCTGAAGTAATATTCCACAGATTACTTCACTAGAATTCGCCTGATGTTACGTTAGATTGATGACAACCACCCGATGTCTCACCCTTCTTGAGGTGATTTGGAGTTTCCCTTCACTGTTGGGTGCTTGTGCCCCATTTCCTTAAGTGTTTGAATACGCAACCCGGCTGCACTGATGACTTGAATGTCGCTAAAATCCCTGGAGGGTGTAATTCATTCTTTCGCTACCCAGATTTGAATGTCGGTGTAGAGGTCTCAATTTGTGAGAATTTGGCGCCGGTTGACAAATTTGATGATGAGGATTTCATTCGCTAGACCTTTTGTTATTGGGCTCCTACTTTTGCTAAGAGACTTGATCCCGCCTTAAGATCATTCCATTTCTTGGAATTGGACAAATGCCCCAGTCCTTTCGCATGTTGATGCCGAGGGTTCATATGATAAACTCTCTTTGTTGATGAAGTCGCGAGTGAATAATATCTGAATCGCCATTGAGATGCTGATGGACCATGCTGATAGCGCTAACTGGTGCATTTTCCATTTTAGGATGATTGATAAATTCCCCAGTGTTGAGTTATCGCTGCTTTCGAGATTGCCCCCAATCTTGTTGTAAGGGATCCAATATCCAGTTGTCGCCAATTTTGAAATTGCCTCAGCCCCGCTTGTTGTCGGGATAGTTGCTTTGATAGATGAGCTGATAAGACGCCGAGATCGCAAGAGGCTCTTACATCTATACCATATGGTTAACAGGTAGTGGATGTGGGCTTTGATGCTGACAGCTCTTTCTGGTAAAGATGTCGCTTTGTTAGAGAGATGATGCTCTAACTCATAGGGATATCATTGTTGCTGAGTGGGATGACGTTATATCCACTCGAGATATCGCATGTAGTTTGCAGTGGAACTGTTGGCTCATGTAGAAACCCTTGGGTAGGAGATCACAGTGTTACCTCCTTCTTCTGAGAGGGAATTCATGTTGGACTTGATAGCCCGCATATATACTGATTTGTAGATGGGCTTGTATTTTCCCCGCATGCACTAGCTTAGCCATTTTGTCATATACGATACACATTGTATATATCAAACAACATTATATATGGCAGGGAAATATATGTTGATTCACTTCCCTTTTAGTTGTGCCTTGCTACTTGCTTGATATTCGCTTATTTCTCCAGGACTTTGTGATCTGGATGTATTCTGAACTCCTCCTTGATGGATGGACAGTGAGATATCTTAGGATTTTTAGAATGGATCGTCGATCTGTGTGTATTCCCTACCATCTTTGGTGTCTTGGGACTTGTTTCTGTATGTGGTTATGGATAGGAGTATGTTTGTTTTTTGTTTTTCTGTGGTGAGACCGGACCATATAACATGGTTGTCTACGTACTCTCGGGTATTGGGGAGATCAGGTTGACGTAGTTCGCCCTTCAAGGCGAGTTGAAAAACGTGATCCCATGAGCAGGTCAGACTACGGGGAAGAGAAAATGTGATCCTAGGTTGAGGATAAACTGAAAGTGTGAAAAGTTTGATCCCATGTATGGGCAGCCAAACTGCAAACATAAGAGGTTCAATTCGCGGTGAGATGACCTAAGTGGTATGATCGTAGTGAAGCCAGGCTGATGGCTTGAAAGGATGTTTCCCTGAGGGGCAAAGTATGGAAGAGTTATATGTGGTAAAGGGTTAAAGAACCGAAATGACTGGTAATCTAATGATCCAAAACCAGGATGTTCGCTTGATGGTAACCTTAGATATAGTACAGTTTCACGGTGTTTGATTTAATAAGCTATGGAAATTCATCGTTGTCCATTTCTTGTAATCTGAAAACGCCTCCTGTCAATACTTCCTTGACAACAAACCGGCCTTCCCAGTTCAGGGAGAATTTTCCTTTAGATTGAGCTTGGTTGTCAATGATCTTCTTCAAAACCAAGTCGTGTTGTTTGAACTGCCGTAGTCGGACTTTTCTATTGTAGGATCTTCTTTACAAGTAAAAGGCCACTCATTTTTGGGCCACATACTTTCCCCTGGATTTCATCCATAGCCTCTGAGCTTGGTCCTCATCCAAACATCTGAGGAGACATCGTTCTGCATCTCTTTTCGTATAGTGCATCTCCGCTCAGGTAGAATTTTATAGCAAGTTGATGGATCCGCCTTTTCTCAGTCGGGCTCGCCTCAGCGGGTGTAGATCCATCTCGTAAGTACTTCTTGATGTGTTGATACCAAGGATGTTGGGTGGGAGGTAGGTCATCCAATACTTTTCAATGGAATTCCCATAGGATGGAGCTTTTTGTTGCGCAAATGTGAGGGTTGGCATGTCTTCCTAGTCATGTATATTGATTAAGGAGGCCAAGGTTGCTAGCGCATCCGCAAAATCATTCCTATTCTGAGGAATGTGGAGGAAGAATTTCTCTTCAAACTCCAAAGCCATCTGTAGAACCTTTCGATGGTAAGGCAGCAACTGTAGAACCCGTTGAAGAGATTTTTTCTTTTTCTTTTTTCTCTTTTTATTTTCTTTTTTCTTTTTTCTTTTTATTTTCTTTTTTCTTTTTATTTTCTTTTTTCTTTTTTCTTTTTCTTTTTCTTTTTTTTCTATTAGATCGTGCAAAAGAGCCATATGGCTCACTGATAGGTAGATCCAGCATTGATGAGGCCGAATGACAATCGTATATAGCAAAGGGCTCCCCAAGGCGTGATGAATGAAGTTTTCTCATGATCATCTTCAAAGAACCATGATTTGATGGTACCCATGAGCAATCAAAGAATGGAGTACATGTCGTATCGAGCTGTATTGTCAATGAGTATGTGGATGAACGGCACGTGAAAGCTATCTTTGAGAAAGCTTTATTCAAATCTCTGTAATCCACACAAACTCGCCCCTCCCTTCCCGGTTTTGGCACAGGGACTATGTTGGATAGCCATTCAGGTTATGTTGACACCATGATGATGCCAGCTTGAAATTGTTTCACAATTTTTTCTTTAACTTCTAACTTCCACTCAGGTTTTAATCGTCTGAGCTTCTGCCTGAGTGGCTTGAATCCCCCTTTGATGGGAAGGCGATGAATGATAATGTCCGTGTATAAACCGACCATGTCTTCATGAGACCATGTAAACACATCCTAGAATAGGGTCAATAGAGTAACCATGTCATTCCTTTGGTTTTGAGTGAGGTCTGTACCAATTTGGATTTGTTTGGGGTTTTCTAAGGTTCCGAGGTTTAAAAAAGTTGGTTTGATCAAGATTTTGCTTGGGTTTGTCTTCGACCCATTCTTTGATCTCCTGAGGTATCTCATAGTACTCTTGTATTTCCATCAAGTCTGAGTCCAACTTTACATCAAAGTTACAGTCCTTATGGAGAATAGGCACCTCGTCAGCAAGTACAGGCACATCTAAATTCAGAGTCCTGAAACAAAATATGCTTTCACTTAGTATATAACACTGTTCAATCACACAAAGTGTTAGCCTGTAATGACAAAAGTAACTACTAATAATGTATAGAAAAAGTAAGCAGTTATTGCTATCTACAAGGCAGAGAGAGTTTCTTCCCTTTTTACCCTCATCGACAAATGCAAGGAGTGTTGCTTCAATTGTCGAGCGCAAAGTCTTGGTGGACTGCAGTGATGGAGGGGCTATCATCAACCTCCTTCTCCCGAATGATGACCATTACATTTGGGCAATCATCATCTGGGGTGTAAGTGTTTGAGAAGTGTTTATTTGGGTTTTTGTTTGGTTTGACTGCACACTTGATGGCTGCCTACGTACTCCTATTGAAGAGGAGATCAGGTCTTTTGTTGTTCAGGCTTTGGTTTGAAAAGGTTCAAAGGGGTAAGTGGTGAGAAGAGTGTAGAGATGTTTTTTTATTTATTTATTTAAATGCATGGAAAATAAAAAAGAAAGTGATACCGTTCCAGCATTTTCTGGAACTCGCACCTTCATCCCCTGGATCTACATCTTCTCGGCTAGTTGAGGCCTGATAGTCCAGTTGTCAGTGGTTAAGTCGCCTTCAGGGCTCGTGATAGAGGTTACCCCTTGATTTTGAATGTCTTCGCTTGTGGCCATAACTTGATCGCTTCCTGATTCAGTACATTCCTCAAGGACGCTTGATATGGACGCATTGCAAAAAGGGATGAACTCTGGATTCTTTAATGGGTTGGATTCCCCGACAATCTCACCACCTTTTTCTTCATCTATTCTTTCGCCTTCTTCATGGGTTTCAAAGTATTAAACCATGAAATCTCCCTCGAACTGTTGTCGCATTTCTTGCAAAGAACTTTCCTTTTTGGTTTTTTCTTCCTTGGAAAGGATTAGTATTTCCTCCGCATCATCCAAGGTGATAAGATCAGGAACGTGGTTGATATCTTGGAACCATGGGATGTTTGATGTTGGCGGGGGAATCTCCTTTGGGGATGCCTTTGTCTCTTCTGTCACTTCTTGCATCAGGATCAGTCCACCTTGTGCTCTGGTAGAATTGTCGCTCATAGCCTTCACCTCATTTGAATTGCCTGTCTCGAATGGACATCTTAAGCTTTTTATTTCCTTTTTGCCTTTTTTGGTCATGGGAAATTCTATATCCAGCTCTCCATTTTCAATGAGATCCTGGATTTTATGTCGCAAAGACCAAAGATTCTTCAAATGTATGCCCGAGTGAGTTAGAATGGTAGAGACATATCTTGGTGGAGTCATAACTCTTTATCTTGGGTTTTATAGGAGGCAGCAACTTAGTAATCCTTCCTTTGCTTATCAGAAAGTGTAGCATTTCTTCTTTGGATTTGCTCAGAGGGGTGAATTTTCAGACTCTTTTGGAGGTTGTTTGATCTTTCATCTTCGAGAATTCGCATTCCCTCGATTGGTTCTTCCGTTGGTGAGATCTTCTAGAAATTTTATCATCCCCATTTTCTTGTATTTTCAGCCTGCTTTGATCTTCTTCATTTAGCTGGCTCATCGTGGAGTCCTTTTTCTCTTGGCTTTCTAATAGTTGAGTGAAAAATTGCCTTGTTTCCTGATGTTGGCGCACTATCAGCTTAGCCACCAGGTTCACTTGATTCTGGATCGCATCCAATTTTTGCATTACTGGCATACCCTCCTCTGAGTTTTCCCACTTTAGGACATTTGTTATGCGCTTTTACGGGTATTCCTCTATCCTTCGTATGTACTTACGAATTGGATGCATTTTAGCGCTTCTTGACCCGATCATGTTTACTTCTTCCGTATCATGTCGTAACGAAAGGTTGGTGTTGATATTTTGTTGGTCAGGTTGTTCGAGCACAATACTGCCACTTTCGATCAGATTTTGGATCTTATGTTTTAAGGACCAACAATCCTGTGTATCGTGTCCTGGAGACCCTGAGTGATAAACACATCTCTGGCTTGGATTGTATCTTTTGATCCCTGGTTCCAGAGGTGGAGCTAGTTCGGTAATTTTCTTGTGATCCATTAATATCGCCAATACATGTTCAAGGGAATCGCCCAGTGGAGTGAATACCCGATTTTTCGTTCTTTCAAATTTTCTTTTCCTGTCTGGGTATTGGTTGAATGCATTCTGTTGTTGAGATGGCAGATTGTCTTGCATTTTCCAAATGGGGGGACTGTAGTTTGGCCTCCTAGCTTGCCCCTGTACAACAAGGGATACATCTTCATTGCCTTTATCGGGTACCCCTTTGGATCATTCGCATACTTGCCGATCAGAGTATGTTTTTGCATCGCTTCCAAAGGCAGTGAAGTCTTTAATCTTGCCTGCCTTCAGGCTCATCTCTACCATTTTGTCGTGTTTGATCATTTCCGCAAATGGCTTTCCTATGTCTGCCAGGATTCTCTCATAGTAAGGAGCCTCTTGGATATCAATAAATGTCATTACTATCTCAGTTTCTGTCATTGATGGAATGACTTGCGCTGCTAGATGTCTCCACCTTTGGGCATATTCTCAAAAAGATTCAGTACTTTTCTTTTTCACTTTAGTCACTTGATATCGATCTGATGCCATTTCAGGATTGAAAATGTCTTGATTTAGAAAGGCGTGGGCCAATTCTTCCCAGTTGTGGATTTTGACATTGTCAAGTCGGGCATACCAGGCTTTAGCTTCTCTTGTGAGACTCTTTTGAAAAAGTTGCATTCTGAGGCTTTCATTTTTAGCATAAGACCCCAGTTCGCCAATGTACACTTTTAGGTCGGTATAGGGATCGCCTGCCCCATTGTACTTTTCAAACTCTTGGACTTTGAATTTGGTAGGATATTTAGCCCCTGGGAATATACAGAGATCTAAATAGGTGATACTCCCATAATTTCCAGTCCCTTTAATTGACCGGATGGTATCCTCCATTTGTTGGACTTTCTTTCTTATATCCCCAGTTTCTCGATCATCCCTGAGATTTGTGATTTCTTTATTGGAATGAGGTTTAGGTATCTGGGTTTCCATCTTTTTACCAATGCCCTGACTGCCCCCTAGTGTGAAGGACTCTGGTTGAGTAGGCATTGTGCGGCCTTGCGTATTTTTACTTTGTTCTTTTAGAAAGATGACCCAATTTCGCTATCTCGATTCCTTAATCCTTCAAACTCCTCTCGGGAAACAGGAGTAGGATCAGGTTGGCCCGGTGTAGCCATGCCTAACGGTTGGATCAGTGCCTTCTTGGACATTAAACGGGTAACAGGACCGATTGCTTCCTTGCGAAAGACTTACATAGTTTAGTCTTTAGGGAATGTATATAATAACATGCTATGTGACGTGTTCATTTTAGGAATTTTATCCTGCAAAACTGATGTCAGTTGTTTATAGCATGTTAAATATGTATGTGTACACATTTCTTCATATTTCTCATTACATGGAGATAGATATGGAATGTAATTACAAGTAATTGTGTTTACAAGTAATTTGAAATGAGAGCATGAAGAGACTTTCCTCTGTTTTGGGTTTATCAGAGGCTGACCTATCTTAGGTTACTCTCGCGGCTTTTTGGCATGAAGGTTCCCAAATCATCGCAATCTACTAGACGGGAAGTTAATCTGGTCTTTCAACTGGAGCAAATTTGGGTGGTGCCTTTCCTGAGCCTCGGAGAATCAGGCTTCTCACGAGTCCGAAGAATCAAACACCTATGGATAGCCTCCTGGTGGAGGGAACACACAACATACATTCACATACATCGCGTCTCACCGTATGAAAAATGATGACATGTGCGAAGCACTAATATCACAAGCAGATATGGTGCGAAGCACTAATATCACAAAGCAGTTTATAGTGCGAAGCACTAATAACACACATAGATATGATGCGAAACACCAAGTGCAATCAAGGCATGCATTCGTACACATTCATCCAATGTAAATGCAACATCCACACACAAGTAGATAACAGTTTTGAAAAGATTGTAGTAGCGGCTTGACCTCCTGGGGCTATCTCCAGGCTTTGATCTTGATCCTTCGGGGTCATCTCTGAGGTTGAGCCCGACTTTCCGGGATTATCTCCGGGGTTGGAACATGATTTAGGGGCTATCTCGGGGTTGGATTTGGTTACTCCCAGATTGCGATCCAGGGTTTGATGATGAACTTCCGGTAGTATCCGGTATGGATTTGGATTGTCTTTCAGGGTTCCCTCTAAAAAGGCGAATCTGTCCTCCTACAATGTTAGTAACAGTAGAAGAAATTTTCGAGTGTCTATAAGGCCACAGATGACTTTCAACATATTATAACCATGAGGATGATGACAATGATATAAGAATTCAATAAAACAACTTCAAGGATAAATTTTTAAAGATTTATAATTTAATTTATCCAGAAATCAATAACGTCGAAATTGTTAATATGATACTGTTTTGTGGAGTAAAATTCAAGAATGCTCAGAAAAATATTTTCATGAAAAGATATTGGATGAAGTGCAAATATCCAGGATATTCTACTAATTTCATGGAGTATAGAAGCCAAAACTTTAACCAACTGAGTATAATAGAATATATGAAACTGCAAATGGAATTTTGTCCGCCATGCGGTAATCCACGTAGACAGATCATTTCCATAATTTAATAAGGAATGAATACGAAAGATCATTCACCATGCATGCGGTAGTCTACATAGATAGGTTATTCCAACGGAATAATAAATAATGGAATAACAGAAGAATTCACCATACATGCGGTAGTCCACATAGACAGGTTATTCCAACAGAATAATAAAGAATGGAATAACAAAAGAATTCACGGGCATGCGATAGATCAGATGCATGAGTTATTCAATGTAATAATAAAGAATGGAATAACAAAAGAATTCACCAGGCATGCGCTAGACAGCATAGACGGGTTATTCCATCATAATAATAAAGAATGGAATAACAACCCTTACGAGTATTGAAAGAAAATAACTCTCTTCATGAATACGAAAGAAATAATACCCTTACCTTAGAAGAAAACTGGATCCTTGGAATAGTGAGGTAGTAGACTTTCTTCTTCTTTCTCTCTATAATAATTGCTCTTATGAGACTTAGTGAATTGGTGAGAATGAAAGAAGAATGAGCTTCTATTTATAGGAAAATATAGTTTCGATAATTGCATGTCTTGGGGCTCAAAATATTACAGTATAATACCTTCCTCTTTTTCTTCATTTTTAATTTAGTCCTACAAGTATTATCAAACTTGCACCACCTCTCCTAATAGTAAATAATGTGAATTAATAGTTCATTCATTTGACTTAATAGTATAATCATGTGAAAAAACTAATTACAGTATAGTACCTTCATCTATACCTCCATTTTTAATTTAGTCATGCAAGTATTATCAATCTTGCACTACCTCCCCTAATAGTAAATGAATGTTAATCAATAGTACACACATGTGAACAAATAGTTATAAGCATGTGAAATAATAGCAATTAATTGCTCATTTATCGGATTAATTACCTGATTGGTCAATATAACCTCCAAACATCAATTATTATCAAAATAAATGTCGATTTCCACTAACACTAATAATCCCAACACAATGGAACTGTCAATTTCATCTTTAATCAACACGAACTTATTCATCATTAATATTATAACTCACAATATTTAGCAACCTGTGTCGCTCCTGTGAAAGAGGGTCTTTCCGATAAGGATTTCTCCTTATTGGTAGCGCAATTAGGTGACCAAACCTCTCCTCGATGTAACTTCTAGACATTGTCAATATTGCAAATAATAATATGAATAACTTTGTCATCTCAATTATTGATTTAATAATATAAGATATTATGCGAGATGATCTTTGTGACAATAATTGAATCAATAATATGAGAGATATTATGCAAGCAATTATCGTAGTAATAATTGAGTATAACTAAGTGACTTCTCATGTAAGCATCAATAATCAATACAGTGTGCTACTATGCAACCACGCGTATTACTGTACTTTTACCACCAGGTAGTTAAACAGTTTAACGGTAAAACTTTCGCTGTTAATTTTATGAAAAGATAATTCTGTCATTTTTTAACTACGACAATACTTTCGTTGTGGGGTCCACCAATCATTTCCTCAACATCGTGGTTTCTCCACAAAACTTTGACTTGAGGTATAACCTTGGAGCATAGAATATGTTCCTTCTTATCCAATATTTTAACAGGAACCTCTTCATATGTTAAATCTTCCGCTATTTCGTCCGGTTCTAACTCAATAATGTGGTTCGGGTCTTTCATATATTTACGTAACATGGATATGTGAGAAACGTTATGAACACGAGACATACTTGGCGGTAAGGCGAGTTTATAGGCTACAGTTCCTACTCGATCGAGGATTAAAAATGGGCCAATGAATCAAGGATTGAGCTTTCCTCTCTTTCCAAATCTCGTAACTCCTTTCCATGGAGCAACACGTAATAACACATGATCTCCAATATCGAATTCTACGTATTTTCGATGAAGATCAGCATAACTCTTTTGTCGATCTTGTGAGGTTTTTATACGTTGTCGGATCGTTTGAATCTTTTCTGTAGTCATACATACCAACTTCGGTCCCAACAACGTTGCTTCACCCACCTCATCCCAGTATACTGGAGAACGACACTTTCTCCCACACAATGCCTCAAATGGAGCCATGCCAATACTTGCTTGATAATTGTTGTTGTAGGAAAACTCCACCAATGGTAAGAACTTGTCCCAACTTCCCTTGAAGTCAAGGACACATAGTCTTAATAGATCTTCAAGAGTTTGAATAGTCCTCTCCGACTGTCCATCCGTCTGAGGATGATATGCCGAGCTAAATCATAAATCCGTGCCCATAGCTTTCTGCAAACTAACCCAAAATCGTGAAGTGAATCTTAGGTCTCGATCAGAAACTATTGATACTGGCATACCATGCAGTCTTACAATCTCATTTATGTATATACGAGCAAGACGTTCAAGTGTATAAGTTTCTCGTATAGGTAAGAAGTGAACAGACTTGGTCAATCTATCAACAATGACCCAAATTGCATCTATGCCTTGAGAAACATTGGGAAGACCAATAACGAAATCCATGGTAATGTGTTCCCACTTCCATTCTGGAATTTCAAGTGGTTGCAATGGACCTTTTGGTACTTGATGCTCCGCCTTGACTCGTTGACAAGTTAAACACCTTGAGATAAACTCCGTTATCTCTCTCTTCATATTGCTTCACCAAAATGTATGTCGAAGATCATGATACATTTTGGTACTCCCAGGATGGATTGCAAACAGTGTGTTGTACGCCTCCATCATGATTTTATACTTTAAATCAGGGTCGTTAGGAACACAAAGTCTGGAGTTGACTCGAAGTATTCCTTCTTCATCGATTATTGCTTCCAGTATAGCACCTTCTTGCACTTTCTTCTTCATACGCATCAGCTCCAGGTTTGTATCTTGAGCATCTTTAACTTTATCGATTAAAGTCGGCTCAACTCGTATATTTTCCATCATCACGTTGGTCCCTGAAGTCTTTAACTCTATCTCCATCCTTTGTAAGTCATACAAAATGGGCCTTTGCGTTGATAATATCGCACTCGTACCCGCATATGATCTTCTACTCAATGCGTCAGCTACTCCATCGTCGTTGCCGCATGTTGAGTTCCTTTTGAGTGAAGAAATATTTGAGGCTTTTATGATCCGTATAGATCTCCACCTTCTCTCCATACAGGTAATGCCTCCAAATCTTAAGCGCAAAAACGACAACTGTCAACTCTAGATCATGAGTAGGATAATTCCTCTCATATTCTATGAGTTGTCGTGAGGCATAGGCTATGACTTTCTCATGTTGCATGAGAACACATCCTAAACCCTTACCTGAAGCATCACTGTATATGACAAATCCCTCCGAACCAGCTGGTATTGTCAAAACAGGTGCTGAAATGAGCCTCCTCTTGAGTTCATGAAAACTCTTCTCACATTCCTCGCTCTAACCGAATTTTGTATCTTTTTGAGCCAGCTGAGTTAATGGAGTAGCGATTCGAGAAAATCCTTCCACGAACCTCCGATAATAACCAGCTAAGCCCAAAAAGCTACGTACTTCGGTTACTAACTTAGGTTGCTCCCATCTTTGAATTGCTTCAATCTTTACCGGGTCAATAGATATTCCATGATTTGATATCACATGCCCAAGTAATGTTACTTCCTTAAGCCAGAACTCGCATTTCTTTAACTTGGCATAAAGCTTGTTTTCACGAAGCTTTTGGAGTATCAGCCTCAAGTGTTGTTCATGATCTTCATGACTTTTGGAGTATATGAGAATGTCATCAATAAAGACGACCACAAAAATGATCCAAATATTCCTTGAATACTCAGTTCATTATGTCCATGAAAGCAGCAGGGGTATTAGACAATCCAAAAGACATGACTAAGAATTCATAATGCCCGTACCGAGTTCTGAAGCTAGTCTTTGGAATATCCTCAGTTTTAACCTTCAGCTGATGATATCCAGAACAAAGAACGATCTTTGAAAAGAATTGTGCTCCTTGCAACTAGACAAACATGTCATCAATGCGAGGTAATGGATACCTATCCTTGATGGTGACATGGTTCAACTCCCGATAATCAATACAAAGTCGCATACTTCCATCTTTCTTCTTCACGAATAGAACAGTAGCACCCCAAGGAGACGTATTAGGTCGAATGAAATCGATGTCTAACAATTCCTGTAGTTGGGTCTTTAACTCCTGAAGTTCAATAGGAGCCATTCGATATGGGGCTTTGGAAATGGGTTTTGTACCGGGTTCAAGGTCGATACAAAATACAATTTCACGCTCTGGGGGTAGGCCAAGAAGTTCTTCAGGGAATACGTCAAGAAATTTATTAACAATAGAAATATCATTCAAAATTGACGTATTTTTGTTTAAATCCGTGACATGAGCTAAGAAAGCTTGATATCCGTTTTTCAATAAACGAATAGCTTTATGGCTTGAGATGACAGTGATTGATTTTAATGGTTTGGTTGTTTGAATTCGCATAATAGGTTGGTTAGGAATATGAAAGCTAACAACCTTACGAAAATAATCAATTTTTACATGATGAGTAGTTAACTAATCAATCCCTAGAATTACGTCAAATGCAAGTATTTTCATGAAATAAGATCGATAGGTAATGTAAGGGTACTAATTTGAACCAAACAAGACTTATAAACAGTTGATGTAATGAAGGTTTCTCCCAACGGAGTTTCCACAGATAAGTCAAAGTCTAATTTCTCCGGAGTCAAATTTAAACGTTAAGCGCAAGTAGGAGAAATAAAAGAATGGGTAGAACCGGTATCAAATAAGGTATAGACTTCGTTAGAGTTTATGATAAGCTTGCCCGTGATGACCTCGTTCGGGCTCCTTGTTTTCTGGGAGGTCACAATAAACGCTCTCCCTTGAACTACTGCTTTTGACTTTTCTGGGACGGCCTTTGGTTCCTCCATCCCAGCTAGACTTACCTTCCCTGAATGACAAAATCGAGCTAGGTGACCTTCTCTTCCACAATTATAACACATTTTGGACTGTTGCGCACAATTTGGACTGATATGTCCCTCCCCTCCACATTTGAAGTATATGATAAGTGGTCGTTCTCCTTCCTTAACAACGGGTGCTGATGCTGACGTCTTTCCATCATTGTTGAATCTCCTCTTCTTGAAATGTCCACTTTTATTGTCTTGGCCATGATTACCACCGAAGTGGTTACCATTTCTGGCATGTTGATTCCCTCCACGTTTGTTGTCACCGCTTCGATGACTGTTACCACCGATATTTTCATTATGTCAGCTGCTTTCTCTTAGTCGCATTGACTCGTTATCGCGCTCCAATAGCTGAGCCCTATTTACAACATCTGAATACAAACATAGTTTATGAGAAATAAGATATTGACGTATCTCCGGTTTCAAACCACTTAAAAACATATGCGTCATTCTCTCCTCATTATCAACCAAGTGGGACGCAACCCTGGACAACTCGGCAAACTTAGCTTCGTACTGCGACACGGTCATATTATTCTGCTCCAACTTGATGAACTCTACCTCTTTCATGTGACGAATACTTTCGGGAAAGTACTTGTCGTTGAATAGTTCTTGGAACTTCTCCCAAGACATCCTCAGTGCGGTAGGTTAAGTACGCTTTACCGATTCCTACGAGTAATCTGCCTCTTCTCGCAACATAAAGGTGGAAAAAGGAACCTTTTGCTCCTCAGCGCATCCCAACACATCAAATATCTTGGTGATCTGTTTTATCCACGTTTCCGCCTTAAGTGGTTTTAGCTCTCCAATAAACTCCGGAGGTCCCAGCTCCTTAAACTGTTTAGTGGTGACCATCCGAGAGTTTCTAGTGTTTCCATCTACATTTTGGACAGGAGCCGCACTCGCCTGATGTTACATGAATTGCATAAAGCCGCTAAACATTCCATCATTCATCATTTGATCGTTGATGTTTACCTGAGGATTATTGTCTTCCTGTTGCACATTATCCTGGGTATTGATCTGTGGTGACTCAACGGTCTCCTGTGCTCCATTGCTATTCTCAATATTCTCGGATGTCATTTTCAAATACTGTCATAAAACAAGGGTTAATTGACATGCAACATATTATCCCTATACTCTGACTGACCAATTAAATACCAAATAAACTTAGGTAGGTCATACTAGCGAAGGAATTCCCCGTCTCTCCCCACCTAGTCCTAGTCTCACATCTTAGCCAGGGATCATATCCCTAAGCTTTGATACCAACTGTGACGCCCCCAAAATAGGTATACATCACCCATCTTGAGTCGCCTAATACATGGTACAAAATTTAAATACAACAGTCGTGTAAAATACGACAAAACATAATCTAAGAGTTTTAATAAGAATATTGTCATCTAGAGAATATCGACACTCAATGGAGTCCTCATTACATTTATTGTCACACTATTTTATAGAATAGTGAGGACTACTAAAACAACCATCTGGACCGTCAATCCGTTCCCCGACTCGTCCCAGCTATATTCTCATTTCCTAAAGAGAACAGTGAAAGAAAGGGTGAGCTCAACTAGCCCAGTAAGAAATATTATGACTAAGATAATGCAGAATAATTTATCGTTAGCCTTCAACAGTGTTAAACTGATAAAATATAACAAACATCAAGTTTGACTGCAGCAGAACAAGCAATCCATTAGAAGAGTCAAGTAGAGAATAAAATCTACTATCTTCTATGATTTAAAAGGTTTTTCATCACTTTTATTGCTGAGACTAAGCTTAATAAATAAACCATATCATCCCTGTACTACGGCCAAGGATATTCAGTAGTATCACGACCACAAATTATCCATGCACTACGGGCCAAGGATATTCGTGTATTCATCAATGGTCATGATCATGCCAACAACTGTCCATCAATGCACTAAGGCCAATGAGGACTTTTACCACATCATTTGTAACATTATGGTCATGATTATACCGAATAATTTCTGGTCATAATCATACCAAGTCCATCTATACACTACAGGTCATAGATGACTTTCAACATATTATAACCATGAGGATGATGACAATGATATAAGAATTCAATAAAACAACTTCAAGGATAAATTTTTAAAGATTTATAATTTAATTTATCCAGAAATTAATAACGTCCAAATTGTCAACATGATACTGTTTTGTGGAGTAAAATTCAAGAATGCTCAGAAGAATATTTCAAATGAAAAGATATTGGATGAAGCGCAAATATCCAAGATATTCTACTAATTTCATGGAGTATAGAAGCCAAAACTTTAACCAAATGAATAGAATAGAATATATGAAACTGCAAATGGATTTTTGCCCGCCATGCGGTAATCCACGTAGACAGATCATTTGCATAATTTAATAAGGAATGAATATGAAGGATCATTCACCATGCATGCGGTAGTCCACATAGACAGGTTATTCTAACAGAATAATAAAGAATGGAATAATAAAAGAATTCACCATGCATGCAGTAGTCCACATGTATGCAAAAGTTATTCCAATGTAATAATAAAGAATGGAATAACAAAAGAATTCACTGTGCATGCGATATAATCGCACGCACGTGTTATTCCAATGTAATAATAAAGAATGGAATAACAAAAGAATTCATCAGCATGCGATAGACCGCATGCATGTGTTATTCCAATGAGAATAATAAAGAATGAAATAACAACACTTACGAGTATTGAAAGAAAATAACTCTCTTCATGAATACGAAAGAAATAATACGAAAGAAGAATGAGCTTCTATTTATAGGAAAATAGTGAGGTAATAGACTTCTCTTCTTCTTTCTATCTATAATTTCTCTCTATAATAGTTGCTCTTGTGAGACTTAGTGAATTGGTGAGAATGAAAGAAAAATGAGCTTCTATTTATAGGAAAATATAGTTTCGGTAATTGCACGTTTTGGGGCTCAAAATATTACAGTATATTACCTTCCTCTTTTTCTTCATTTTTAATTTAGTCCTCCAAGTATTATCAAACTTGCACCACCTCCCCTAGTAGTAAATAATGTTAATTAATAGTTCATTCATGTGACTTAATAGTATAATC
Organism: Panax ginseng; assembly: GCA_020205605.1. Classification (NCBI taxonomy): domain Eukaryota; kingdom Viridiplantae; phylum Streptophyta; class Magnoliopsida; order Apiales; family Araliaceae; genus Panax; species Panax ginseng. Next base: position 86,957,364 of record CM035138.1, on the reverse strand, counting down.
ATGTGAAAAAAACTAATTACAGTATAGTACCTTCATTTATACCTCCATTTTTAATTTAGTCATGCAAGTATTATCAATCTTGCACTACCTCCCCTAATAGTACATGAATGTGAATCAATAGTACACACGTGTGAACAAATAGTTATAAACATGTGAAATAATAGCAATTAATTGCTCATTTATCTGATTAATTACCCGATTGGTCAATATAACCTCCATACATCAATTATTATCGAAATAAATGTCAACTTCCACTAACATTAATAATCCCAACACAATGGAACTATCAATTTCAACTTTAATCAACACGAACTTATTCATCATTAATATTATAACTCATAATATTTAACAACCAGGTCGTTCCCAGGAAACAGGGGGCTTTCCGATAAAGATTTCTCCTTATTGGCGCGTAATTTGGTGACCAAACCTCTTCTTGACTGAACTTCTAGACATTGTCAATATTGCAAATAATAATATGAATAACTTTGTCGTCTCAATTATGGATTTAATAATATAAGATATTATGTAGATGATACTGTGACAATAATTGAATCAATAATATGAGAGATATTATGCAACAATTACTATAGCAATAATTGAGTATAACTAAGTGACTTCTCACGTAAGCATCAATAATCAATATCGTGTTCTACTATGCAACCACGCGTATTACTGTACTTTTACCACCAGGTAGTTCAACAGTTTAACGGTAAAACTTTCGCTGTTAATTTTATGAAAAGATAATTCTGTCGTTTTCTAACTACGATAATACTTCTGTTGTGGGGTCCACCAATGATTGTGCCTTCGTACAAATATTCCCTATTAAAACGAATATTCCCCGACCAATCGAATATTATGTAACCATTTGCTTACTTTACAAATTTTGTAAATAATACCCACAATTATAACATTATATCAAATCCACACCATAATATTCCAAAATATATTTCGAGAAAAATTAATCTTTATTCATAAAAGTTGGGGTCTTACACCTTAAGTTTACTTAGCCCTTAAGTTTGCTTAGCCCTTAAGCATAAGCACTTTACTTAGCTATTAAGTTACTTAGCCATTAAAACTAATCGTATTCTACGCATCTCATTCTCGTATTCTCTTTGTATATAGTTCGTACGATATTCATATTATACGTCGTAATAATCTTCGTATTATACTCGTATAGTAACTAGTATTACACTCGTATTTCTTACGCATAATAACCCTAATTATTATACGAAATCATTAAATTCTCGGAACTCACTTTTCCTAACCCTTAGGTTTTAAGTCCGCAGGCGAAAACGTCGTTTTTGCTAAAACTGAAATATTATTTAATATTCAATCATGTCTCAAAATTCTATCATTACGCGTTTTTTAGAAATTCAAAATAAATCTACGAGCAAAAATGGATGAATAGTGCATATTTTGTCTTTTTTCCCGGGAAATATTTTTGTTCCCAGAAATTTTTTATTTTCGTCTTCAAAATTCTTATTCGTTCAATCTAGCTCGTAGCCAGAATACTCCCGACTTATAATCATCCTAGGTTCTAGAACGATTAATAAACATATAACACATAATAGTAATAATAAAAATTAGTTTTATTAATAACTAATTCTTTAAACCTAAATTCTAGACGATCCGAATTTTTGGGTCGTCAGATTCTTCCCTCCTTATAAATATTCCGTCCTCGAAATTTCTGAAAACCACACCCTTGCCCGGGTCATCACATTCACCCCTTCTTCACAGAATTTCTTCCTCGAAATTTTAGCTTACCCTTCTTCTCAACATCCCTTCAACTGAGTTCTTATCTTTCCATCATTCCTAACCTATCAAGAATCATGAAATAGAAGGAATAACGAGGAATATAAAATTTCCTTTAAAATGTTTCATACTTTTGTTGAGGGGTCAAATCGACCATGAACTCTTACTCGGTTAAACAACATTTTGCCGTAAGCCATTCTTTAATGGTCAGTTTACAATCACCAAGAAAGTAAACTACCTCTTCCATGGTCTCGTTAGACTTAATCATTAGATTGTGCACCAAAACAATTTGGTTTGGCGAAAGTTCTCAAAGAAAGCTTAATTTTATTATAACATGACATACCATTTGTCTAGCCGAATCAAGTAGTTTAGACCATACCAATAAATTGGATATCAACGTGAAACATTCATCTAGTCAAATCAATTGACATCAACGACTTCTTTAAAATTCTTTTCGCAATACATCAAAACGTTTTATGACGTCATGATACCGTACTTTTCACAGTACGTTGAGGACTTCGTCAGTTTGTGACTTCGTCATTATACATCATACCATAGCGGGTTGTTGATCCTAAGATCACATCCAACACCAGGTTCAATTGCATTAATAACTCCATCCTTTTACCATCCTTGCATCAAATGCACGGATAATATAAAATTCATTTTGATAATTTTAAATCAATTTCTATCTAGCCGAAGCAATTAACATAGATATACCAATAATAACTCTTTTAAAATCTGTTGGTTTCAAAAGTTGAACCAATTCTTTCATTTTCAAAATGTACATATCAGCACGATTTCAATAAAGTTTGAAATCTAGCATAGCTAGATGACTTGGAATATCCTATTCTCCATCTTACTTCATTATCTTACAGCGACAATACTTAATCTTCTCTAGCACTTTCAATACTAAGCCTACTGAAAATAACTCATTTTTAGTCTAAACATTCCTATATCTTAGTACAGTCCATCAGCTTACCACACATTATGAGTTCAGGAACTTTCCACGATAATATGAGTTTAAGAACTATCCGCATGAGACCATAGGCGCCCATTCACGAGACGCTCTCGAAAACATACCATATTATTATGAGTCACTTAACTTACCATAAGTATGAGTTTCAAGAACTCGCACCTACCTTATCGTTCTCTACCTATCAAGTATATACATGAGAAAAGATTCACCTTCTCACCATATACATATTGATAGCGCAACCAATCTCAATGATTATAACTGTAATAAGCTAAGCAGTTGTTACACCAAGCACAAACCTCTGCCCATAACAAAGGTTCATACAACTCAGCTATCACATGAGTCTTCAATTGAAATTTTACAACTTCTAAATCTCTCCTTACTCAATACGAATTTTCTTTAATTCGTATGTTATCCTTCTGAACTCAATCTGAGTTCTTCTTCATGTACTACTTCGTAGTACTATTCAGTTATAGCATTTGCTATAAATCATTCATCGTTTAACAGCTCATCTGTTACTACGATTCACTATGATCACGTGGTGATCTTCTTATCATTCTCTCTACGATTATAGTCTTAGGTACTCCTACCTAAGGTTTATAACCTATCAGCTTTGTGAAAGTAGTATGCACACAAGCCAATCATGTTTGATGATAAACCATATACTTTGTAACAATCTTATTCATTTACTAATAAAAAGTATTAATTTATTAAAGGCTTTTAATTATCTACATGATGCTGTGTTTATAATATGTGATAAACCCATAGTTTTAAGCAATGCTTTTAGAATAATGATGATGATCATTCTAATGAGATCTAAATTCTCATAAAGCTTAAAACTAATATAGTTTCCAATCATTGGATTACTAAATTGGGGATTAGTGAATCCGGATAGATTGGTACATACGTTGTTTGCTCATTGGATGAGGATGATTGATCTCATGATCATTTGTGTGGAGACACTAAAGCAAGTATGTAGGTGATTATTAGAGAATAAGTTCACTGAACGTGGCTCGCTAAGGAATACTTAATGGAGTTTTACGTGCTTGTCAATAGGAATTCCTGTAGTGATAGTAGTACAAGTGATCCTTGAACTTGAGATCATCATAGTATCTTGTGTATAATGAGTTATACTTTGACTTATTCCTTAATACCCTTAGGGTATATCAAAGGGTATGCTTGGGTATAATAAGTTGTACATGGAGATAATGTATGATCAATAAAGAATTTACCGCTTCTAGTAAAAGAAGACAAATGTCCTATGTGATTCGATAAATGACAACCCAGTAGTCCTTGGCCAGGGCATAATAAAATTAGAAAGGAGTTTCTAATTTGCATTATTTGGAGTTGTGCATTTAAGAGTCGAAATACATATAATTAAATAAAATAAGACTTGACAGTAATTTCATGACTTATATTTAATTGAGACATTGTATGGTGGAAGGATTGAATTGTACGGTAACTATTTACTCAAAGGTTCTTTTATGATTAATGTTGAAATCTATATTATCTGAAAAGTCGTTGATCGCTAGGGAGGCTTATCTATTGTAGAATAAATATTATTTATTTAAATAAATTAATAGTTTAATTTATTTATTTAAATAAGATTAGAATTGTTCTAATTGATTTATTCACAACCGGTTTAATATGAAGAACATAAAGGGTCACACTTTAAAAGGAAGAATAATTATTTAAGAAGTTAATGGCATAATCGTAATAATAAGTTAAGTGTATTTAATTTAATCTATGGTGATAGAATAAATTAAATAACTTAATATTTATTATTTAATATTTTAAAATATTAAATATAAATTAATAAGAGGAGTCTTACTATTATTATTATTATTATTATTATTATTATTATTTCCTAAAGGAGTTTGGGAATTAATTAATAAATGTACTCTCATTTATTCCTAATAAGATTAGGATGTTAAATTAATTAAAAGAGTTTAAGTAATTATTCCTAATAAGATTAGGGAACTTAATTAATTAAAGAAATTTAATTAATTAAATAATATCCTATTTTCTAATTAGATTAGAAGGGTTAACTGATATCTTTATAAGAGGAGTCTTATATCAGATATCAATATACGTAATTCCAACAAGCTCTTTTTTTTATGAGAGATAGAAAAACTAGGGTTTAGCCAATCACCCATCTTCTTGAAACTTTCTTCTTCCTTGGTGGATCACCTCTAGAGGCCAAACACTTGGGTGGCTAACGTTGATCAAAGGAAGGAACCAAACCCGGTGGATTCAAGTTGAACGCGAAAAGAATCGGAGGTGAACTTGTACTTGATGAAGCTCGAATCTTCAAGGATATGATTCTTGTTCTTCATATCTTTTCGTTTAATTAATAATTGCGCATAAAGGATTATCCGGGTATATGGTTTGTAAAATTTTAAACTCTAATTTTTACACGTTTCCGCTTATCTTGTGCAATTTGATTGCGTTCATGAATATAATTAATATAACAGTGGCATCAGAGCCAAACCTTTATGCGTATTATTAATTGTTTTAAATTTGATATGTATATTAATATGTGTTTAGAACAATTTAATTGGGCATAATTTTGTTGTATAAAATTTATTTTATAGAATTTTTTTTTTTTTGCAAAACCAGTTTTTTTTTTAAAACGTTATTCGCGAAATCCGTATTTTTTTTTTCTATCACATGTTAATCCTGATTCACGTGGTTAGAAAGTTAACAGGATATTACTTGGTTTCATATATATATTGATATATGAAAGTTAAAAGGGATATGTTGCTGACTTGCTAGATTCAAAAGGAAGGATTAGCTTATTTTATATATATATGATTACTTCTCTTAATGTAAGAGATCAGCATGTTTTTTTTAAATTATCGAGATTCGCGTATGAATTTTTAAAACATGCCACCTATTCGTTATTATATATATATATATATATATATATATATATATATATATATATATATATATATATATATATAATAATCTTAATTATTTTATAATTAAAATAAATAGTTTATTTTAATTTTAAAATTGAATTTCATGCCAACTAATTAGAGTTGGAATTGAATTCCATGGTAACTAATTGGAGTTGAAATTGGATTTCATGTTTCCTTAAATAAAGGAGTTTATTTATATTTGAAATAAGATTTCATATTATTCAAAATAAAGAAGTTTATTTGTGAATAGGAAAGAGAATCCATATTTCCTTAAATAAATGAGTTGATTTAGATATGAAATAAGATTTCATATTATTCAACATAAAAGAGTTTATTTGTGAATATGAAAGAGAATTCGTGTTTCCTTTAATAAAAGTTTTTTTTTACTTGGAATTGGATTCCATAATTAATTAAAATAAAGGAGTTTATTTTGATTAAAATAAAATAGTTTATTTATTCAAAATTGAATAAATTAAAATAAAAGAGGTTTATTTTGATTTAAATTTGGATTAAAATAAAGGAGTTTATTTTGATTCAAAATTAGATTTTATGCTAACTAAATTTGTCCATTAAATGATATCAATATATATATTGAATGTTTGTTATTCATGAGATGAATGTTATTTATTGATGCATAAAGCGATGTGTATGATAATAAATGGGATTGATTATGGACTATTGACCAATGAGATTTGATCTTATTTTAGTTGGATGAATGAATGTATGGGTTTTATTAAATGGGGTCTGCGTACCTCGTCTTCTCTAATTTTTTCTTAATATAAATTCTAACTCCTTCCTATGTACTTCCCCTTGACTGCTGATCAAGGTTTCTATTTATTTTAAATAGTTTTGTAATAGGAATAATTAGAATTATTTTGAAGAATTGAAGATCAAGGAGCAAGGAGCAAGGAGCGCTTGAAGACCCGTTTGTAATGAAACTCGGGTTTAAATGTAATAGTTATATTTATATTAATTCTTGCACCCCTAGGGTTTGACCTTTTGGTTCACTTGGTGGCTCTAGTGAACCAAATTAGGATAAAAGTACATAATCAATCCAGGTATAATATAGTATTCTATATGTGCATGCTTATACTATATATATATATATATATATATATATATATATATATATATATATATATATATATATATATATATATATTATATTATGCAAACATGCTTCGCATGTTAATTAATATGACGCGTATTTTATATATATATGTGCATGCGCGCTAAAAAAACAGATGAGACAAATTAATAACAAACCCCTCAAATATTTTATATTAAGTTGTAACGTTCAAAGATATTTGGAATATCGAACGTCGCTTTCTAGCATGATAGAAACAATAGAGTATTGAATATTTAATATAAGTTTGTTGTGCACACACAAGGCAAATATTAAATATTTAAGATGTTGTTTTTATTACATATGATGTTTATAAGGAATTGAACATTACTGCTTTGTTGTGCACACACAAGGGCTGTAGTTTTCTCTTCACTTATATGAAAACGCTGGGTCTGACTTAACTTAAATCATTTTAGTTCGGATGTTCACACACTTGACCATTATGATTTAAGAGGCAAATTACAAGGAGTTACATAGTTAATGTAATTGACAAGAGTTGTCTACCTATTTATTTATATATAGTTTGTTGTGCACACACAAGGCTATATACATTTAAAAATGGGATCGTTATTCTCACTAGCAAATCTTTAATTAGATTTTGTCGAACTATATAAGTGAGGGTAATATAGTTTGAAGAAAATAGTGGGAGATACCAATTTAAAACAAGACCTAATTTATTTTGGTAATTAATAAAAGAATGTATGCTAAAATGTTGTTAATTACAAATTCATTTACAGAATTTTACAATGTCTAAATTACTATCACTATGAAGAATATTAGATGTTAAATTAATTGGACTGAATTAAACGGATTTGTTAAGGAATTTGAGAAAGGTTCTCATGGCTGAAAAGCTATCTTACGTCCTTAATACGCCTATTCCTGCAATGGTTGCAGACAATGCCTCTGAGGAAGAGATTGCTACTTTTAGAAAGTGGCAAGATGATGGACAATTGGCTCAATGCATCATGCTCGCATCCATGAACAACGAGCTTCAGCGTCAGCATGAAACTATGGATGCTCCTACTATATTCCTGCACATCAAGTAGTTGATGGTGAGAAAAGTAGGACTGATAGATATCAGATATCTAAGGAGATCTTCCGATCTAGAATGACCGATGACACTACTGTACAGATAAAAGTCCTTAATATTATCAATTTGATTGATCAATTAGGACAACAGGTTTTGTCCTGAATGAATAATTGAGCCAAGATTTGATCTTGCACTCACTCCTGGACTCCTTTCACAATTGTTGTGAATTTTTCATATAAACAAGCTAGATATCAGCCTCGCTGATTTGCTTAACATGTTGAAAAATGTTGAGTCACTTTCCAACCAAGAAAGACCATGTCTTACTGGTAGGGGCCAAAGGATCTTCTGAAAAGAAGAACGATTCAAAGAAGGTAAATAGAAAGGCAAAAACAAAGGATAATAAAAACAAAACTGATACGGATAACAAAGGAGTTTGCTTCCACTACAATAAGCTTGGACACTGGAAAGAAACAACAAGAAGATTCTTGTAGAGGCTAACTAGAAGAAACTTAGTGAAGTTTCGGTTACAAATACAATTTTGTCATGATTTAAAATAAATTTTTCTTTAAGTCAAAATTCTACTTGGGTATTGGATACCGGCTTTGGTTATCATAAATATAGATTTATGAATGGACCAATCATAAGTAGAAAGCTAAACAAGTATAAGTAATCCTATGTGTGGAAAATGAAGCAAAGGTTGCCACATTAGCCATAGAAACTTATAGTTTAGCAATGCCTACGGGCAAATCTATTAAGTCAATAAGTTGTTATTGTATTCCAGTTCTTGTTAGAAATATTATTTCAATTTTATTATTGGACAATGAAATCTTTGGTATTATATTTAAGAACAATTGTTGTTCTATTTATAATAATAATGTTTTGTATAGAACTGAAATATTACTTAATGGATTTTGTATACTTGACTTACATGAAAATAATTTTGCAAATTGAATAAACTAGTATAAAAAAATGAAATGATCATTCAAAGAGTTGAATAATACAAGTGTGACTTATTTGAAAGGTTCAAAGAATTCAGAAGTGAAACAAATTGGCAAAGTATTAGGATTCTTTGATCGAATGAAGGAAGGAATACTTGTGTAATGAGTTTCTAGATCATCTCAAATGGTTTTCTCATAATGGACACCTCCTGATACGCAATAATTGATTGATGTATCTAAAAGGAAAAATTGTACCTTGCTAGACATGGTACGGTCCATAATGATTTTACTAACATTCCAGTATCCTTCTGGGGTTATGCCCTAGAAATGGCTGCAAATCTACGAAAAGGTAACCTCAAAATCCAGCGCCAAGACTCCATAAAAGTTATGCACATGGAAGATTCCTAATCTTAAGTATGTTAAGATAAGGGGTTGTCCAACTTATGTGAAAATGTTTCAAAGGATAAGCTTGGGACAAAATTTGACAAGTACAGATTTGTGGGACATTCTAAAGTAAATTTAGGGTATATGTTCTATAATCCTACTTAGCAAAAGGTGTTTGTTGCGAAACACGTAATCTTTTAAGATAAAGGTGTTTATCATTGAAGGAGCTAGTGGGAGGAGAATAGATCTTGAAGAGTTCAAGAACCACAAAATACTATAAGTCAAATAAGAGGAACCTATAGATAAACCTATTGTACCACAACCGAATCATAAATCTAGAATAGTACCGAAGATACCTAGGAGGTATGGATTCATCATAGATGATGATGATCCAATTACATACGATGATGTAAGAGTTGTAGACACTCAGAGAAATGGATTGAATCAAGCTTCTCAAATATGGAACATTCTTTTTGATAAGACAATCAAAAGAGTTTGATTTTATTAAAAACAAGAATGAACCTAGTGTGTACAAAAGGGTCAGTGGGAGCGTCGTGACATTCCTAATATTATATGTTGATATACTATGGATAAGGAATAACATACCAATGCTACAATCAATAAAGATAAAGTTGTCTAAACATTCCTCCATGAATGATTTGGGAAGAGTATCATAATTGGGGATACAAATCTATATAGTTAGATTCAAGAGGATGCTCGACTTAACCCAAGGAACGTATATTCATTTGATGCTAAATTCGTTTAGCACGGCAAACTCCAAGAGATGTCTCATGTTGATGAGCTCTGGAGTGTATCTCTCTTAATAGTCCCCATAGACTCATAAAAGAGAGATCGCATGAGTAACTATCATGTATGCAATGAAATGTACGAGACCTGATGTTGATCAGTCATATTTTGGAGAGGTTTACTATGAGTCAGTGAAAAATATCTTAAAGTACTTAACCGGCACTAAGGATGTGATCATATTCATGGTGGGTCTAAATTAAAACTAGAGGGCTTAACAGACTCAAGTTTTTCAGACAGACCAAGACGACAGAAAATCCACTTTAAGGTAAAGCGATACCTTGAACGATGGTGCAGTGAATTGGAAAGGTTCCAAACAGCAAAGAGTTTTTGGTTTAGTGATAAAGACAAAGTATATAGCTATAAATGAAGCTGCAAGTTGATTGGTTGGATGAAAAGTTTATTACTGAACTAAGAATAGTTCCTAAGTCTCATCTTGGATCTAAACATGTGTTGTGGCACTTTAAATTGATTATGGGAATCATTGAAAGATGGGAAATCACTATAGAGATAGTGGACTCTCAAGAACAACATTACATATCCATTAACTAAAGCTTATCCAACAGCAGGATAATCGTCACTTAGAAAAGAAGGGTATGAGATACCATGACGATTGGCTTTAGTGCAAGTGGGAGATTGAAAGTAGTATGCACACAAGCCAATCATGTTTGATGATAAAGCATATAATTTGTAACAATCTTATTGATTTATTAATAAAAAGTATTAATTTATTAAAGGCTTTTAATTATCTACATGATGTTGTTTTATAATATGTGATAAACCCATAGTTTTAAGCAATGCTTTTAGAATAATGATGATGATCATTCTAATGAGATCTAAATTCTTAGAAAGCTTAAAACTAAAATAGTTCCCAATCGTTGGATTACTAAATTAGGGATTAGTGAATCCGGATAGATTGGTATATACGTTGCTTGCTCATTGGATGAGGATGATTAATCTCATGATCATTTGTGTGAAGACACTAAAGCAAGTATGTAGGTGGTTATTAGAGAATAAGTTCTTTGAGAACGTGGCTCGCTAAGGAATACCTAATGGAGTTTTACTTACTTTCGTCAATAGGAATTCTTGTAGTGATAGTAAAGACAAGTGATCCTTGGACTTGAGATCATCATAGTATCTTGTGTATGATGAGTTATACTTTGACTTATTCCTTAAGACCCTTAGTGTATATCAAAGGGTAAGTTTGGGTATAATAAGTTGTACATGGAGATAATGTATGATCAATAAAGAATTTATTGCTTCTAGTAAAAGAAGACAAATGTCCTATGTGATTCGATAAATGACAACCCAATAGTCCTTGGCCAAGGCAAAATAAAATTAGAAAGGAGTTTCTAATTTGTATTATTTGGAGTTGTGCATTTAAGAGTCGAAATATATATAGTTAAATAAAATAAGACTTGACAGTAATTACATGTCTTATATTTAATTAGGACATTGTATGGTGGAAGGATTGAATTGTATGGTAACTATTTACTCAAAGGTTCTTTTATGATTAATGTTGAAATCTATATTATCTGGAAAGTCGTTGATCGCTAGGGAGGCTTATCCCTATTGTAGAATAAATATTATTTATTTAAATAAATTAATAGTTTAATTTATTTATTTAAATAAGATTAGAATTGTTCTAATTGATTTATTCACAACCTATTAATATGGAGAACCTAAAGGGTCACACCATAAAAGGAAGAATAATTATTTAAGAAGTTAATGGCATAATCATAATAATAAGTTAAGTGTATTTAATTTAATCTATGGTGATAGAATAAATTAAATAGCTTAATATTTATTATTTAATATTTTGAAAATATTAAATATAAATTAATAAGAGGAGTCTTACTATTATTATTATTATTATTATTATTATTATTATTATTATTATTATTATTATTATTATTATTATTATTATTATTATTATTATTATTATTATTATTATTATTATTTAATTCCTAAAGGAGTTTGGGAATTAATTAATAAATGTACTCTCATTTATTCCTAATAAGTTAGTAGGTTAACTTAATTAAAAGAGTTTAATTAATTATCTCTAATAAGATTAGGGAGCTTAATTAATTAAAGAAATTTAATTAATTAAATAATATCCTGTTTTCTAATTAGATTAGAAGGGTTAACTGATATCTTTATAAGAGGAGTCTTATATCAGATATCAATATACGTAATTCCAACAGTTGGGAGAGTACGCTCTTTTTCTATGAGAGATAGAAAAACTAGGGTTTAGCCAATCACCCATCTTCTTGAATCTTTCTTCTTCCTTGGTGGATCACCTCTAGAGGCCAAACACTTGGGTGGCTAACATTGATCAAAGGAAGGAACCAAACCCGGTGGATTTAAGTTGAACGCGAAAAGAATTGGAGGTGAACTCGTACCTGAGGAAGCTCGAATCTTCAAGGGTATGATTCTTGTTCTTCATATCTTTTCGTTTAATTAATAATTGTGCATAAAGGATGATCCGGGTATATGGTTTGTAAAATTTTAAACTCTGATTTTTACACATTTCCGCTTATCTTGTGCAATTTGATTGCGTTCATGAATATTACAAACCTAACACTTTGATACCAACTTTTAACTCCCCGAAATCCGGTCTATCTTCACACCCAAATTTTGTACGTCACGAGTACATCATTCATCTAACATACATCATTATATACTGAAATATAACAACATACACTCTCATATCCCAGGTTCTGGAAACCTTATAACCTCTTTTATTACAAATAATGATAATTACATTGTTCATTTCATCTTACAAGAGTGACTTTTATCCGCCACCAAGGATACATAATAGTTCATTAAACTAGTCTATAATTCAATTTCATCTTTTTACATTACAAGTCTTCACTTGATCTTCTCTCTCATTCATATTCTAAATGGTCCTTCTTCTGGATACCGTCAGCTTGATCTTTACGGGATCCTTAAGTTCTTCTAATCTTATTCGCTGAAAACTTGTTTTTCATTTAAAGCAAGAGTGAATATTCAATTTCCCAGCAAGTCATAACAGTTGAACAAACAACTTCAGAATTAAAACATTTCTTTAGAACTTCCATAACCGAACAAAGGTTATAAAGTAGCTTGAATAATAGGAATAGTCTCGATTCCTATCATCTTAAAACATTAGTCATTTTCACTTTGAAATACTTTCATTCCTCTACCTTTTTCCTACACATCCTGTCTGTCTAGAATCATTAGCATAGACTTAACAATAACGGTTCATGTATAAACAGAACATACTTGTATTGAATAGCTCAATCACAGAATAATGCATATCATAGAAACACCAAAGTGTTCAAATTGTGGCTTAAGGCCTCATACATTCTAACACCTTGTACAAATATCATACCTTGGCATATAGACAGTGTGGCGCCCCCAAATTAGGTATACATTACCTATTCTGAGTCACCAAATACATGGTACAGAATACAAATACAACCTTAAATATACAACATGAGCTGTGAGTTTTAATACAAATATTATCTTTTAGACAGTATTCAAACTCAAAATAAGTCCTCAATACATTTATTATCACACTATTTCATAGAATAGTGAAGACTACCAATGCTATCATCTGGACCATCACTTCGTTCCCCGACTAGTGATAAGTAGGTTTTATACCTACTTATCCTAAATTATCACATTTGAATTATTTGCTTAATCTCATGTTTCTTAGTTACTTTTCATGCATTTTGTGTTCGTTTTGTAGATTATATGCTTGGGAGTTGAAATCGCAAAGAATTGGTATGAAAACGCAAAGAAAAACAATCCGGATATCGTTTGGGCTTTTATGTTCATTTCATGTTCTTAGTTTGGAACTTGAATTACATTTTATAGCTTCTTCTTATCTTTCCGAAACATCTTGAATCATTCTAATCGGAGTTTGGATGCAAGAGTTATGACATTTGTACCAACAGACGTCGAACGTCACTGTTTTGGGTGGCCATTTGCATAGCAGTCATTTCCAGCCCACTTTCAACCTTCATCCGTCCGTTATTTCTAAAATCATAAAGAATTAAAGTTGTAGATCTCGTCGATATATTTGATTTGATAGGTTACAGGCCTCGTAACTCTTCCCGGATCAAACGTTATGGTTGTTTTCCCAAAGGGCATCAGAGCAGAAATTTTTCCTTCACAAAACCGCCGCCAGGGTGGGCATGCAAGTCACAAGACAGGCCCCTAGCCCGCCGGGGTGGGTCCAAAATAAGCCTAGACCCCTGTTGGGGCGGGGGTATGCCCAAAAAATGGGCAAAAATGCGAATTTTGGTCCAATTTGAGTCCGAAAAGGATTGTTTCGATCCGATTGACACAAGGACTTCCAAGAGGACTTCCAAGAGGACTTAAAGACATATAAAGAGACTTATAAAAGGAGGAGAATCACATGGATTAGGGGAGATGAGAGACTAGATAGATGATTCCATTAGATTATATTAGAGTAAATTAGAACAAAACACTAGTTCTAATTAGATTTGGAGATTGAAGCAACTTGAAGACCATTGAAGATCAAGAGCAGGAGCTTGAGGAAGATGGAGATTTTTGTCGACAAATGATTTATTCTTTACTCTACTCTTATTTTTATCTTTTAATGTTATTTCAAGTGTGGATTCTTAGTTTTAATTCAATGAACTAATTCTTTGTTTAAGATTACAATGGATCTTATTGTGTAGTTTATTTTAATATGCTTCGCTATTAATTATTATGTTCTATCGTGAGGATTGTCTATTTTGATTTGGACTTAATTGTTTAATTGATTGGCCATCAATTACCGTGATAATCTATATGAACTCGACAGATGAAGTATTGATTTAGATCTTATCATGATAGCATGTGTCATGAATTTTGTCAATAGCAGATTTTTGATTATTGTTAAGGTAGAGATATGCTTAACATCATATGTAATCTGATAGAGAACTTATTCTTCAACCTCCTTCAATTGTAATTCACATAGAGATATAGTGGGTTAGTTGATTACGGTGTTTAACGGATTTCTATCTTAATTGTGGATTGACGTTAATATGGGTATTATGCATCGAGAGGTGGTTTTATCTGCTTTAGTGTTCTTGATTAACAATTCAGGATAGAGAATAATTGATGAGAAGTGTGTTAACTTAAATGAAGCAATAAGTGAAGTTGTGATCTTAAATCTCCGTTATCTTAATTTAACTAGTGGAATTTAATAGTAGTTTAACTTATATAATTTGAAATTCATTCGTTTAAATAAGATTGAGTTGGTTACGGGTTAGTACTTAGTGATTCTTATTAAACAATTCCTCGTGGGAACGATACTCTACTTTTATTTTATTACTTGTTGACCATGTATACTTGCGTGTTGTGCGTAACTAGATTTTACCCAACAAGTTTTTGGCGCCGCTGCTGGGGATCGAACCCGGGTCATCCGCGTGACAGGCAGATATACTCACTACTATACAGGCGGATATTAGTTTAATATATTTTTGCCAATATTAGCTTCAATCAAATTAGTCTTAATTTAAACATTTTTTTTATTTAATTCTGTTCTTATTTTTCTTTCTTTTTAGGTACCATGGATGACTTTGCGTATCAATGGCCATACATGAACATGACTCAACCAAGGGAAATAGGGATTGATGGACTTAATACATCTTTTATAGAGCCAGTACAAATTGAGGCAATTTCGAAGACGTTGGAGGTTATCGCAGCCCAACGGAGGCGAAGGATGGCAGTTATGTGTGACTATTGTGCTGGCAACCATCAAAGTCATCAATGCACCGCCGCTTTTGAACCCAAAGACAATATAGTGGTGACTACTTCAATAACTATGTTGATCCTAACTATCACCAAGATTGGGGTATCACCCGAATTTTCATGGAGCTATAATTATGATGACCAACATTACGCCTAAATCCATCATACACACACCGAATTTTCATGTCCACCTCAATTGTCACAAGAGACAGATAATTCAAGGTTGGAGGAATTGTTTTTCAAGTTCAGAAAGAAATGATGAGAGAAGATGAGTAATCAAGCGAGGTCAATTCAAAATCTTCAAAATAAGATAGATCAATTGACCAAAACCGTAAGCAACCTTCCTCGAAACAATTGGTGTTATGATGAGAATTCCGAGATTGATAAAGTGCCCGAGCCAAATCTACAACTGGATGAGCTACAAGATATCGAAAGTGTGGAGACAATTGGGGATAATGAAATAGAGGTCGACGAAGATCTAAATGGGTCTCCACCAACGATCAAAGAGTCAGTCAGATTTGCAAAATCATGCCCACTTGGTAGTCATGTCGTCGGCGAAGCTCTTGATGACATAAGAGCGAGTACAATTTTGAATACATGGTGGGACGAGAAAGAGAAGATAGACGAAGAGCCCATTGTGTGTGATAAGCTTCCATGCCCCAAAGTGATCACATACACAATGGAGAAAACATCTAGCTGTGGGACGTTCTCGATTGGGAGCATACCAAATCAGAGCATGCTAGGTGACTTTGATGCATTGGCCATCGTAAATGGGAACCTATCAAAAGCTACATTATTTCCGATGGATGGAGGGTTCCTCAATTACCGAAGAGGAATTGGATAGTGTTGACTAGACAAAGTCAGACTGAAAGACTATAATTCAAGCGCTAACTGGGAGGCAACCTATGAATTTTTTTTTATTTATTTATATGCTTTCCTAGTTTATTTAGTCGATAGGAATCCAAGTGTTATTCTAATCCATGTTGTCTCTCTTCATTACAGGTATTGGAGGTTCAATGGATAGGAAAATGATCGTCCCCGCCAGCGCCACCATCACCACAAGCTTAAATGATTAAAAGGAAGTCCTCGTCCACTTCATGCTTTATTTTACAATGAGGACATTGTAATTGTTAAGTTTGGGGGAGTTAAATAATTTAGGTTTATTTATGTTTGCATTCATGTAGTGTAATTGCTTAATAGTTTGCATAGTAGAGTAGTTGCATAATAGTTTTTATTTATAACTAAAAAAAAAATTCAAAAATAATAGTTAGTTACTATGTTCACCTTGCATGATTCCAGCTGTTAGATAGTTACAGTTTATTTTGGCCAATGATGAGATTGGAATTGGGTAGACAAGTATAGTACTGACTATTAGATCTTTGATGTGATTTCTTGTTATGAATTGAGTCTTTTTCTGTTTGAAACTGGTATAATAAGGATAGCACAGTAAAAATAACTTGTTGATTGATTGAGTTTAAATTGATACATTATGGGATTCTAAAGGATAATGCTAGTTTGAATGAAAGAATGACAAGAATAAACGGAGATGGCTAGAGTTAGACAAGAACCTAAGTTTGGGGGAATATTTGGGGTATATAAGCTATAAAAAAAAGAAAAAAGAAAAAAAAAGAAAAAAAAGAAAAAGAAAAATAAAAAGTATGAATAAACACCACGGCGTGCTTGTCTAGTTTTGTGGCCTTTGTTACTTGAGTAAGTAAGCCCGAGGGGATTGTTAGACATTGGTTTCATTCGTTCTAGTACGTCTCCTTGGGGTGCTCCTGTTCTATTCGTGAAGGAGAAAGATGGGAGTATGCGACTTTGTATTGATTATCGGGAGTTAAATCATGTCACCATCAAAAATAAGTACCCATTGCCACGTATTGATGACCTGTTTGACCAGTTGCAAGGAGCCAAATTATTTTTAAAGATTGATCTTCGTTCCGGATATCACCAATTGAATATTAGAATCGATGACATTCCAAAGACGACTTTCAGAACTCGGTACGGGCATTATGAATTCCTAGTTATGTCCTTTGGATTGACTAATGCTCCTGCTGCCTTCATGGATATGATGAACCGAGTATTCAAGGAATATTTGGATCACTTTGTGGTCATTTTTATTGATGACATCCTTATTTATTCCAAAAGCTGTGAAGATCATGAGCAACACTTGAGGCTGACACTCCAAAAGCTTCATGAATACAAGCTTTATGCCAATTTAAAGAAATGTGAGTTCTGGCTTGAGGAAGTATCATTCCTTGGGCACATAGTATCAAGTCATGGAATATCCGTCAATTCGGACAAAGATTGAAGCAATTCAAAGTGGGAGCAACCTAAATCGATGGATCAAGTACGTAGCTTTCTCGGCTTAGCTGGTTACTATCGGAGATTCATGGAAGGATTTTCTCGAATAGCTACTCCATTAACTCAGCTGACTCGGAAAGATACAAAGTTCGGTTGGAGCGAGGAATGTGAGAAGAGTTTTCAAGAACTCAAGAGGAGACTCATTTCAGCACCTGTTTTGACAATACCATCTGGCTCGGAGGGATTTGTCATCAACAGTGATGCTTCGGGCAAAGGGTTGGGATGCATTCTCATGCAACATGGGAAAGTCATAACCTATGCCTCAAGACAACTCAAAGAATATGAGAGGAATTATCCTACTCATGACCTAGAGTTAGCAGCTGTTATCTTCGCACTTAAAATTTAGAGGCATTACTTGTATGGGGAGAAGGTGAAGATCTTTACAGATCATAAAAGCCTCAAATATTTCTTCACTCAAAAGGAACTCAACATGCGACAACGATGTTGGCTTGAACTGTTGAAAGATTATGATCATACCACCCAATACCATCCTGGAAAAGCGAACGTGGTAGCTGACGCATTGAGTAGAAGATCATATGCAATTACGAGTGCGATATTGTCAACATAAAGGCCCATTTTGTGTGACTTGTAAAGGATGGAGATAGAGTTAAAGACTCCAGGGACTAATGTGATGGCGACGAATATACGAGTAGAACCGACTTTAATTGATAAAGTTAAAGCTGCTCAAGCTACAGACCTGGAGCTGATGCGTATGAGGAAGAAAGTGCAAGAAGGTGCTATGCCAGAAGCAAGAATCGATGAAGAAGGAATACTTCGAGTCAACTCTAGACTTTGTGTTCCTAACGACCCTGATTTAAAGTATAAAATCACGAAGGAGGCGCATAACACACCATTTGCAATCCATCCTGGGAGTACCAAAATGTATCATGATATTCGTCATACATTTTAGTGGAGTAATATGAAGAGAGAGATAACGCTGTTTATCTCAAGGTGTCTAACTTGTCAACGAGTTAAAGCGGAGCATCAAGTACCAAAAGGTCCATTGCAACCACTTGAAATTCCAGAATGGAAGTGGGAGCACATTACCATGGATTTCGTTACCGGTCTTCCTAAGGTTTCTCAAGGTATAGATGCGATTTGGGTCATTGTTGATAGATTGACCAAGTTTGCTCATTTCTTACCGATACGAGAAACTTATACACTTGAACGTCTTGCTCGTATGTACATAAACGAGATTGTAAGACTACATGGTATGCCAGTATCTATAGTTTTTGATCGAGACCCAAGATTCACTTCACGATTTTGGGTTAGTTTACAGAAAGCTATGGGCACAGATTTATAATTTAGCTTGGCATATCATCCTCAGACGGACGGGCAGTCGGAGAGGACTATTCAAACTCTTGAAGATTTATTAAGACTCTGTGTCCTTGACTTCAAGGGAAGTTGGGATAAGTTCTTACCATTGGTGGAGTTTTCCTACAACAACAGTTATCAAGCAAGTATTGGCATGGCTCCATTTAAGGCGTTGTATGGAAGAAAGTGTCGTTCTCCAGTATGTTGGGATGAGGTGGGAGAACCAACGTTGTTGGGACTGGAGTTGGTACATATGACTACAGAAAAGATTCAAACGATCCGACAACGTAT
The DNA here is from genome assembly GCA_020205605.1 of Panax ginseng. NCBI lineage: Eukaryota > Viridiplantae > Streptophyta > Magnoliopsida > Apiales > Araliaceae > Panax > Panax ginseng. The sequence goes on along the minus strand of CM035138.1, from coordinate 86,937,716 downwards.
AAACACTTCACAAGATCGACAAAAGAGTTATGCTGATCTTCATCGAAAGGACGTGGAATTCGATATAGGAGATCATGTGTTGTTACGTGTTGCTCCATGGAAAGGAGGTACGATATTTGGAAAGAGAGGAAAACTCAATCCTCAATTCATCGGCCCATTTTTAATCCTCGATCGAGTAGGAACTGTGGCCTATAGACTCGCTTTATCGCCAAGTATATCTCGTGTTCATAACGTTTTTCACATATCTATGTTACGTAAATATATGAAAGACCCGAACCACATTATTAAGTTAGAACCGGACGAAATAGCGGAAGATTTAACGTATGAAGAGGTTCATGTTCAAATCTTGGATAAGAAGGAACATATTCTAAGCTCCAAGGTTATACCTCAAGTCAAAGTTTTATGGAGAAACCACGATGTTGAGGAAATGACTTGGGAGTTAGAATCTGAAATGAAATCAAGGTATCCTTACCTCTTCGACATACCAGGTACGTACCCTAATTTCGAGGGCGAAATTTCATAAGAAGGGAGGTTGTAAGACCCCAACTTTTATAAATAAAGATGAATTTTCTATAAATATCATTTTTGAATATTATGGAGTAAATTTGATATAATGTTATAGTTGTGGGTAATATTTATAAATTTTGCAAAGTACACATGTTGTTATATAATATTCGATTAATCGAGAAATATTCGTTTTTAACAGGGAATATTAAATACAATGAAGACAATCATTGGTGGACCCTATTAACGGAATTATTATCATCGGATTGAGAAAACGACAAAAAACTTTACTTTATGAAAATAACGGCGAAAGTTTTATCGTTAATCTGTTGAAACACTTTCGGTGTTAAAAACAAGAATGTCGCATAGTTGCAGCATGTATAATACGATATTGATTATTGATGCTTACGTGAGAAGTCACTTAGTTTTGTTCAATTATTATTGCTATAGTAATTGTTGTAAATTTTACTTATTTTATGGACCCCTATTTACCCAATTTTTAAAATAACCTAGGAGAAAATTATTCATTATATATATATATATATATATATAAGTCTTGAATATAATATATATATATATATATATATATATATATATATATATATATATATATATATATATATATACGCTTGGCATGAATTATTGGGTGGGTGGGGGGTAACTGATCGATTGTGGGAGAGGAGTTATTATTAGTATTATTATATATGTATAAGGTACTAAGTAATGGTTTATATATATATATGTATGATGTTGATTAGTAAAAGCAAAGGAAAGTCACGGGAGTGTTTCCCGTGAATTAATTAGACGCATATGATATATATAATATATAATATATTATATTTTATTTAAAAGATTTTGCATTAAATATGGACCGTCAAATTAAAGTAAATCAATCTGGACCGTTCATGAGTTAGTTACTATGCAGTCCATTTTTCTATAAATAGAAGCTCATTCCTTCATTATTTCCTTACGAATTCACTAAAACTCTAGATAGCGAAATTATAGAGAAGCTATAGAAAAGTATTTTGCTCCTTCCCTACTCTTATATTCAGTTTATTTTACGGTAAGGGGTATTATTTCTTTTGTATTCATGAAGAGAACTTCTGTTATTCTATTCTTTACTATTCTGCTGGAATAACTAGTATACGCGGACTACCCTATACTTGGTGACATTCTTCTATTATTCCGTCTTTATTATTCTTCTGTTGAAATATCATGTCTGTGGGTTTTACGCCGCACCTGGTTTCGTCATTATTATTATTCTGTTGAAATATCATGTCTATGCGTTTTATGCCGGACCTGGTTCCGTCTTTATTATTCTGTTGGAACATCCCCGCGGGGTGCAATTTTGCGACGACTGGTTTCATTTATTTATTGTCTGTTGGAATAACCTATCTATGCGAAGTACCGCATGCATGGTGATTTCTTTTGTTATTCCATTCGTTATTATACTCAGTTGGTTAAAGTTTTGACTCCTATACTCCATAAAATTAGTGGAATATCCTTGATATTTGCGCTTCATCCAGTATCTTTTCATGGAAATATTCTTTTGAGCATTCTTGAATTTTACTCTACAAAGAAGTATCATGTTGACAATTTGGATATTTTTGATTCATGGATAAATTAATTCTTGAACTTGTTTTATTGAATTCTTATATCATTGTCATCATCCTCATGTTTATATTATGTTGAAAGTCATATGTGGCCTGTAATGCATAGATGGACTTGGTATGATTATGATCAAGGATTATTGATTGTAATCATGTGTAGTAATATTACAAATGATGTGGTGGACAGTTGTTGGCATGATCATAACCATTAATGAATACACAAATATTCTTGGCCCGTAGTGCATGGATAATTGTGGTCGTGATACTAAAGATTATCCTTGGCCGTAGTGCGGGGTGATTCGATGATGTGGATTATTTATTAAGTTGAGTCTCAGCGATAAAAGTCATGAAAAACCTTTTAAATCATAGAAGATAGTAGATTTTATTCTCTACTTGACTCTTCTAATGGATTGCTTGTTTCCACAGTAGTTAAACTTGATTTTTGTTATATTGTATCAGTTTAACACTGTTTAAGGTTAATGATAATTTATTCTGCATTATCTTAGTCATAATATTTCTTACTGGGCTAGTTGAGCTCACCCTTTCTTTTCACGGTTCTCTTGTGAAATGAGAATATAGGCGGGGGACCAGCCTGGGAGCGGAGTGATGGACCAGATGATTGTATTAGTAGTCCTCACTATTTTGTTAAATAGTGTGACAATAAATGTAATGAGGACCCCATAGAGTTTGTATATTGTCTAGATGACAATATTTGTATTAAAACTCACAGCATTTATTTAGTCGTATTTTACACGACTGTTGTATAATTAAGTTGTATTTGAATTTTGTACCATGTTTTTGGCGACTCAAGATGGGTGGTGTATACCTATTTTGGGGGCGTCACAGTTGGTATCAAAGCTTAGGGATATGATCCCTGGATAAGATGTGAGACTTGAGCTAGGAGGGGAGAGACGGGGAATTCCTTCGTTAGTATAACCTACCTAAGTTTTTTGGTATTTAATTGGTCGGTAAGAATATACGGATAATATGTTACATGTCAATTAACATTTATGTTTTGTGGCAGTATCTGAAAATGACATCCGAGAATGTTGAGAATAGAAATGGAGCACAGGCGACCGTTGATTCACCACATATCAATAATCAGGATAATGTGCATCAGGAAGTCGACAATCCTCATGCAAACAACAACACTGACCAAATGATGAAGGATGGAATGTTCAGAGGCTTTATGCAATTCATGCAACAGCAGGCGAGAGCGGCTCCTATCCAAAATGTAGGTACAAACACTAGAAACTCTCGGACGGTCACCGCTAAACAGTTCAAGGAGCTGGGACCACCGGAGTTTATTGGAGAGCCAAAACCACTTAAGGCGGAAGCATGGATAAAGCAGATCACCAAGATATTTGATGTCTTGGGATGCTCGAGAGCAAAGGTTCCCTTGCCGCCTTTATGTTGCGAGGAGAAGGGATTACACGTGGGAATCGATAAAAGCATACTCAACCTACCGCACTAAAAATGTCTTGGGAGAAGTTCCAAGAACTATTCAACGACAAGTACTTTCCCGAAAGTATTCATCATATGAAGGAGGTGGAGTTCATCAAGTTGGAACAGAATAATATGGCCATCGTGTATGCAGACGAAGCAAAGTTTGCCGAGTTGTCTCGGTTTACGTCCCACTTGGTGGATAATGAAGAGAGAATGACGCGAATGTTTTTAAGAGGTTTAAAGCCGGAGATCGTCAACATCTTATTTCTCATATAAACCGTGTTTGTATTCAGATGTTGTAAATATGGCTCATTAGTAAGCGCGATAACGAGTCAATGCAACCAAAAAGAGAGCAAAAGGAAAAATGATAATACCAATGAGAGAGCGATCCATCGAAGCGGTGATAACAAGCGTGGAGGGAATCAACAGGCCAGAAGTGGTAACCACTTCGGTGGTAATCGTACAAAACAATAAGAATGGACATTTCAAGAAGAGGAGATTCAACAATGATGGAAAGACGTCCGCACAAACACCCGTTGTTAAGGAAGGAGAAAGACCACCTATCATATGCTTCAAATGCGGAGGGGAGGGACACATCGGTCAAAATCGCGATGTCGAGTCAAAGCATGTTATAATTATGGAAGAGAATCTCACTTAGCCTGATTTTTTTCATTAACAGAAGACAAGTTCAGCTAGGATGGAGGCACCAAAGGCCATCCAAGAAAAGTCAAAGCCGGTAGTGCAAGGGAGAGCATTTGTTGTGACCTCCCAGAAAGCAAGGAACCCGAATGAGGTCATCACGGGTAAGCTTATCATGAACTCTAGAGAAGTCTATACTTTATTTGATACCGGTTCTACCCATTCATTTATTTCTCCTACTTGCGCTCAACGATTAAATTTGACTCCAGAGAAATTAGACTTTGACTTATATGTGGAAATTCTGTTGAGAGAAACCTTCATTACATCCACTGTTTATAAGTCTTGTTTGGTTCAAATTGGTAACCGCACATTACCTGTCGATTTTATTTCTTTAAAAATACTTACGTTTGACGTAATTCTAGGGATTGGTTGGTTAAATACTCATCATTCAAAAATTGATTGTTTTCGTAAGGTTGTTAGTTTTCATATTCCTAATCAACCTATTATGTGAATTCAAGTGACCAAACCATTAAAATCAATCACGGTCATTTCAAGCCATAAAGTTATTCGTTTATTGAAAAATGGATGTCAAGCTTTCTTAGCTCATGTCACTGATTTAAACAAAAATACGTCAGTTTTGAACGATATTTCTATTATTAATAAATTTTCTGACGTATTTCCTGAAGAACTTCCTGGCCTACCCCCAGAGCGTGAAATTGAATTTTGTATCGACCTTGAACCTGGTACAAAACCCATTTCCAAAGCCTCATATCGAATGGCTCCTATTGAACTTCAGGAGTTAAAGACCCAATTGCAGGAATTGTTAGACATTGGTTTCATTCGTTCTAGTACGTCTCCTTGGGGTGCTCCTGTTCTATTCGTGAAGAAGAAAGATGGGAGTATGCGACTTTGTATTGATTATCGGGAGTTGAATCATGTCACCATAAAAAATAAGTACCCATTGCCACGTATTGATGACCTGTTTGACTAGTTGCAAGGAGCCAAATTATTTTTCAAGATTGATCTTCGTTCCGGATATCACCAATTGAAGATTAGAACCGATGACATTCTAAAGACGGCTTTCAGAACTTGGTACGAGCATTATAAATTCCTAATCGTGTCCTTTGGATTGACTAATACTCCTGCTACCTTCATGGATATGATGAACCGAGTATTCAAGGAATATTTGGATCACTTTGTGGTCGTTTTTATTGATGACATCCTTATTTATTCCAAAAGCCGTGAAGATTATGAGCAACACTTGAGGCTGACACTCCAAAAGCTTCGTGAATACAAGCTTTATGCCAAGTTAAAGAAATGTGAGTTCTGGCTTGAGGAAGTAGCATTGCTTGGATACGTAGTATCAAGTCATAGAATATCTGTCAACCCGGCAAAGATTGAAGCAATTCAAAGCTGGGAGCAACCTAAATCAGTGACCGAAGTACGTAGCTTTCTCGGCTTAGCTGGTTATTATCGGAGATTCGTGGAAGGATTTTCTCGAATAGCTACTCCATTAACTTAGCTGACTAGGAAAGATGCAAAGTTCGGTTGGAGTGAGGAATGTGAGAAGAGTTTTCAAGAACTCAAGAGGAGACTCATTTCAAGACTGCTCGACAATACCATCCGCTCAGAGGGATTTGTCATCTCTGATGCTACTTGGGCAAAGGTTGGGATGTGTTATCATGCAACATGGGAAAGTCATAGCCTATGCCTCAAGACAACTCAAAGAATATGAGAGGAATTATCCTACTCATGACCTAGAGCTAGCAGTTGTTGTCTTCGCACTTAAAATTTGGAGGCATTACTTGTATGGGGAGAAGGTGAAGATCTTTACGGATCATAAAAGCCTCAAATATTTCTTCACTCAAAAAGAACTCAACATGCGACAACGACGTTGGCTTGAACTATTGAAAGATTATGATCATACCACCCAATACCATCCTAGAAAAGTGAACGTGGTAGCTGACGCATTGAGTAGAAGATCATATGCAAGTACGAGTGTGATATTGTCAACACAAAGGCCCATTTTGTGTGACTTGCAAAGGATGGAGACAGAGTTAAAGACTCTAGGGACTCATGTGATGACGATGAATATACGAGTAGATTCGACTTTAATTGATAAAGTTAAAGCTGCTCAAGCTACAGACCTGGAGCTGATGCGTATGAGGAAGAAAGTGCAAGAAGGTGCTATGCCGGAAGCAAGAATCGATGAAGAAGGAATACTTCGAGTCAACTCCAGATTTTGTGTTCCTAACGACCCTGATTTAAAGTATAAAATCACGATGGAGGCGCACAACACATCGTTTTCAATCCATCCTAGGAGTTCCAAAATGTATCATGATATTCGTCATACATTTTAGTGGAGTAATATGAAGAGAGAGATAGCGTTGTTTATCTCAAGGTGTCTAACTTGTCAACGAGTTAAAGCGGAGCATCAAGTACCAAAAGGTCCATTGCAACCACTTGAAATTCCAGAATGGAAGTGGGAGCACATTACCATGGATTTCGTTACCGGTCTTCCTAAGGTTTCTCAAGGTATAGATGCGATTTGGGTCATTGTTGATAGACCAAGTCTGCTCATTTCTTACCGATATGAGAAACTTATACACTTGAACGTCTTGCTCGTATGTACATAAACGAGATTGTAAGACTGCATGGTATGCCAGTATCCATAGTTTCTGATCGAGACCCAAGATTCACTTCACGATTTTGGGTTAGTTTGCAGAAAGCTATGGGCACAGATTTACGATTTAGCTCAACATATCATCCTCAGACGGACGGACAGTCGGAGAGGACTATTCAAACTCTTGAAGATTTATTAAGACTCTGTGTCCTTGACTCAAGGGAAGTTGGGATAAGTTCTTACCATTGGTGGAGTTTTCCTACAACAACAGTTATCAAGCAAGTATTGGCATGGCTCCATTTGAGGCGTTGTATGGAAGAAAGTATCGTTCTCCAGTATGATGGGATGAGGTGGGAGAAGAAACATTGTTGGGACCGGAGTTGGTACGTATAACTACAGAAAAGATTCAAACAATCCGACAACGTATAAAAACTTCACAAGATCGACAAAAGAGTTATGATGATCTTCATCGAAAGGACGTGGAATTCGATATAGGAGATCATGTGTTGTTACGTGTTGCTCCATGGAAAGGAGTTACGAGATTTGGAAAGAGAGGAAAACTCAATCCTCGATTCATCGGCCCATTTTTAATCCTCGATCGAGTAGGGCGTGGCCTATAGACTCGCTTTCGCTTAAGTATGTCTCGTGTTCATAACGTTTTTCACATATCCATGTTACGTAAATATGTGAAAGACCCGAACCACATTATTAAGTTAGAACCGGACGAAATACCGAAATATTTAACGTATGAAGAGGTTCCTATTCAAATCTTGGATAAGAAGGAACATATTCTACGCTCCAAGGTTATACCTCAAGTCAAAGTTTTGTGGAGAAAACACGATGTTGAGGAAATGACTTGGGAGTTAGAATCTGAAATGAAATCAAGGTATCCTTACCTCTTCGACATACCAGGTACGTACCCTAATTTTGAGGGCAAAATTTCATAAGAAGGAGAGGTTGTAAGACACCAACTTTTATAAATAAAGATGAATTTTCTATAAATATCATTTTTGAATATTATGGAGTAAATTTGATATAATGTTATAGTTGTGGGTAATATTTATAAATTTTGCAAAGTACGCAAGTTGTTATATAATATTCTATTGGTTGGGGAATATTCATTTTAACAGGGAATATTCATACAACGGCACAATCATTGGTGGACCCCACAATGGAATTATTGTCGGATTGAGAAAACGACAAAAATACTTTATAAAAATAACAGCGAAAGTTTTACCGTTAACTGTTGAAAGACGGTGTTTAAAATACGATGTCTGGCGTAGAAGTTTACTGTAGTAAAAGCGGTATTGATTATTGATGCTTACGTGAGAAGTCACTCGGTTTTGTTCAATTATTGCTATAGTAATTGTTGTAAATTTTCTTATTTTATGGACCCCTATTTACCCATTTTTCAAAATAACCTGGGTAGAAAATTATTCATTATATATATACGGTTTGCATGAATTATTGGGGGGGTAATCTGATTGTGGGAGGAGTTATTATTAGTATTATTATATATGTATAAGGTACTAAGTAATTGTTTTATATATATATATATATATATATATATATATATATATATATATGATGTTGATTAGTAAAAGCAAAGGAAAGTCAGGGAATGTATCCCGTGAATTAATTAAACGTGATGTGATATATATATATATATATATATATATATATATATATATAAAATATATATAATATATTTTATTTTATTTAAAAGATTTTGCTTTAAATATGGACCGTCAGATTAAAGTAAATCAATTTGGACCATTCATGAGTTAGTTACTATGCAGTCCATTTTTCTATAAATAGAATCTCATTCCTTCATTATTTCTTACGAATTCACTTAAACTCTAGAGAGAGAAATTATAGAGAAGCTATAGAAAAGTATCATGCTCCTTCCCTACTCTCATATTCAGTTTATTTTACGGTAAGGGGTATTATTTTTTTTGTATTTATGAAGAGAACTTATGTTATTCTATTCTTTATTATTCTCTTTGGAATACCAAGATAAGATGCGGACTACCCTATACTTGGTGACATTCTTCTATTATTAAGTCTTTATTATTCTTACCGTTGGAATATCATGTACGTGGGTTTTACCGCTTTTGGGTTTCGTCATTATTATTATTTCATTTGAAATATCATGTCTATGCGTTTTATGCTTTAATTGGTTCCGTCTTTATTATTCATTGGAACATCCCGCCGGTGCGTAATTTACCGACTGGTCCGCTATTTATTAATCCGATTGGAATAACTCATCTATCTAATACCGCATGCATGGTGATTTCTTTTGTTATTCCATTCATTATTATACTCGGTTGGTTAAAGTTTTGACTCCTATACTCCATGAAATTAGTGGAATATCTTTGATATTTGCGCTTCATCCAACATCTTTTCATGGAAATATTCTTCTGAGCATTCTTGAATTTTACTCAACAAAGAAGTATCATATTGACAATTTAGACGTTGTTGATTCATGGATAAATTAATTCTTGAATTTGTTTTATTGAATTCTTATATCATTGTCATCATCCTCATGTTTATATTATGTTGAAAGTCATCTGTGACCTGTAATGCATAGATGGACTTGGTATGATTATGACCGGTATTATTGATTGTAATCATGCGTAATGTAATATTACAAATGATATGGTGGATGAGTTGTTGGCATGATCATGATCATTAATGAATACACAAATATTCTTGGCCCGTGTAGTGCATGGATAATTGTGGTCGTGATACTAAAGAATATCCTTGGTAGTAGTGCGGGGTGATTCGATGATGTGGATTAAGGTTTGTAATATTCATGAAAGCATGATCAAATTGCAAAAATAAAGCAAAAAGCATGTAAAAATCGAGTTTAAAATTTTACAAACCATATACGGATCACCCTTTATGCACAATTATTAATTAAGCGAAAAAAGAAAGAACAAGAATCATACCCTTGAAGATCAAGAGCTTTCCTCGGTACAAGTTCACCTCGATCCTTTTCGCGTTCAACTTGAATCCACGGGTTTGGTTCCTTCCTTTGATCGGCGTTAGCCACCCAAGTGTTTGGCCTCTAGAGGTGATCCCACGAGGAAGAAGAAGAATTCAAGAAGATGGGTATTTGGCAAAAACCTAGTTTTTCTATCTCTTATAGAAAAGGCGTACTCTCCCAACTATTGGAATTACGTATTCACGTATTGAATAAAAATCAACAACCTCTCACCCATAATAAGACTCCTCTTATTTATAGATGTAGGCAACCCTCCTTAACAATTAAGGAATTGGGTTTTATTTTAATTAATTAAATTCTTTTAATTAATTAAGCTCCCTAATCTTATTAGGGATAATTAATTAAACTCTTTTAATTAATTTGCCCTCTAATCTATTAGGATATTTGAGAGTACTTTTATTAATTAATTCCCAAACTCCTTTAGGAATTAAATAATAATAATAGTAATAATAATAATAAGACTCCTCTTATTAATTTATATTTAATATTTCCAAAAATATTAAATAATAAATATTAAGCTATTTAATTTATTCTATCACCATAGATTAAATTAAATATACTTAACATATTATTATTACGATTATGCCATTAACTTCTTAAATAATTATTCTTCCTTTTATGGTGTGACCCTTTAGGTTCTCCATATTAAGCAGGTTGTGAATAAATCAATTAGAACAATTCTAATCTTATTTAAATAAATAAATTAAACTATTAATTTATTTAAATAAATAATATTTATTCTCTGATAGGGATAAGCCTCCTAGCGATCAGCGACTTTCCGGATAATATAGATTTCAACATTAATCATCAAAAAGAACCTTTGAGTAAATAATTTCTTGTACAATTCAATCCTTCCACCATCTGATGTCCGATTAAATATAAGACATGGAATTTTTGTCGAGTCTTATTTTATTTAATTATATGTATTTCGACTCTTAAATACACTGACTCCAAATAATGCAAATTAGAAACTCCTTTCTAATTTCATTACGCCTTAACCGAGGACTCTTGGGTTGTCATTTATCGAATCACATAGGACATTTCTCTTCTTTTACTAGAAGTGGTAGATTCTTTATTGATCATACATTATCTCCATGTATAACTTATTATACCCAAGCATACCCTTTGATATACCCTAAGGGTCTTAAGGAATAAGTCAAAGTATAACTCATCATACACAAGATACTATGATGATCTCAAGTCGAGGATCACTTGTACTACTATCACTCTGAGAATTCTATTGATGACAAGTAAAACTCCATTAGGTATTCCTTAGCGAGCCACGTTCGGTGAACTTATTCTCTAATAAGCACCTACGTACTTGCTTTAGTGTCTCCACACAAATGATCATGAGATCAATCATCCTCATCGATGAGCAAAAGCAAGCGTATGTACCAATCTATCGGATTCACTAATCCCCGATTTAGTAATCAACGATTGGGAACTATTTTAGTTTTAAGCTTTCTAAGAATTTAGATCTCATTAGAATGATCATCATCATTATTCTAAAAGCATTGCTTAAAACTATGGGTTTATCACATATTATAAAAACAACATCATGTAGATAATTAAAAGCCTTTAATAAATTAATACTTTTTATTAATAAATGAATAAGATTATTTACAAAGTATATGCTTTATCATCAAACATGATTGGCTTGTATGCATACTACTTTCAATCTCCCACTTGCACTAAAGCCCGATCGTCGTGGTATATCTCATACTCTTCTTCTCTACAAGTGGCGATTATCCTGCTTTGTTGGATAAGCTTTAGTTAATGGATATGTAATGTTGTTCTTGAGAGTCCACTATCTCTATAGTGATTTCCCATCTTTCAATGATTCTTATAATCAAATGAAAGTGCCACAACACATGTTTAGATCCAAGATGAGACTTAGGAACTATTCCTAGTTACGTAATGAACTTTTCATCCAAACAATCAACTTGCGACTTCATTTATAGCTATATACTTTGTCTTTATCACTAAACCAACAACTCTTTCTTTGTTTGGAACCTTTCAATTCAACTGCACCATCGTTCGAGGTAACACTTTACCTTAAAGTGGATTTTTTGTCGTCTTAGTGCATCAGAAAAAAAACTTGAGTCATTAAGCCCTCTAGTTTTAATTTAGACCCACCATATAAATATGATCACATCCTTAGTTCGGTTAAGTACTTTAAGATGTTTTTCAACATCTCACGGTGAACTTCTCGAGAATGGTGATCGACATCGGGTCTCGTACATTTCATTGCATACATGATAGTTACTCATGCGATCTCTCTTTTAGGAGTCTATAGGGACTATTAAAGAGATACACTCCATGGCTCATCAACATGAGACATCTCTTGAGTTTGCCATGCTAAGCGACTTTAGCATCAAATGAATATATCGTTCCTTGGGTTAAGTCGAGCATCCTTTTAAATCTATCTATATAGATTTGCATCCCCAATTAAGATACTCTTCCCAAATCATTCATGGAGGAATGTTTAGACAACTTTATCTTCTTGATTCTAGCATTGATTCATAGCATTGGTATGTTATTAATCATATAGTAGTATATCAACATATAATACTAGAAATTTCACTCTTTTGACTCTCCATGTTCCATTTTTTTGACCCTTTTTGTACACTAGAACTCTTACCTCATCGTATGTAACTACTGGATCATCATCTTCTATGATCGTACCTCATCATCATCATCCATGATGAATCCATACCTCTAGGTATCTTGGTACTATTCAGATTCTGATTGATTTGTGTGGTACAATAGGTCTATCTCTGAGTTCCTCTTATTTGACTTATAGTGTTTTTGTGGTTCTTGAACTCTTCAAGATCTATTATCCTCCCACTAGCCCCTTGATGATAAACATCTTTATCTTAGAAGGTAGCGTGTTTCTCAACAAACACCTTTTGCTAAGTAGGATTATAGAACATATACCTAAACTTACTTTAGGATGTCCCACAAATCTGTACTTGTCAAATCTTGTCCCAAGCTTATCCTTTGAAACCTTTTCACATAAGTTGGACAACCCCTTATCTTAACATACTTAAGATTAGGAATCCTCCACATCCATAACTTTTATGGAGTCTTGGGGTAGGATTTTGAGGTTACCTTTTCCGTAGATATATCGACCATTTCTAGGACATGATCCTAGAAGGATACTGGAATGTCGGTAAAATCATTATGGACCGTACCATGTCCAACAAGTGCGATTTTTCCTTTTAGATACATCAATCAATTATTGCGTATCAGGAGGCGTCCATTATGAGAAAACCATTTGAGATGATCTAGAAACTTATTGCACAAGTATTTATTCCTTGATCTAATCAAAGAATCTTAATACTTTGCCAATTTGTTTCACTTACGAATTCTTTGAACCTTTCAAATAATTCACACTTGTATTCAACAAATACACACATTCGACTCTTTGAATGATCATCTCCTTTTCTTATACTAGTTTGTTCAATTTGCAAAATTATTTTCACGTAAGTCAGTATACAAAATCCATTAAGTAATATTCGGTTCTATACAAAACATTATTATTATAAATAGAACAACAATTGTTCTTAATTATAATACCAAAGATTTCATTGTCCAACAATAAAATGGAAATAATGTTTCTAACAAGAAGCTGGAATACAATAACAACTTATTGACTTAATAGATTTGCCGTAGGCATTGCTAAACTATAAGTTTCTATGGCTAATGTGGCAACCTTTGCTTCATTTCCCACACATAGGATTACTTATCTTTGTTTAGCTTTCTACTTACCTTGGTCCTTCATAAATCTATATTTATGATAACCAAAGTCGGTATCAATACCCAAGTAGAACCTTGACTTAAAGAAAATTTATTTTAAATCATGAACAAATTTGTATTTATGTAGAAACTTCACTAAGCTTCTTTGGTTAGCCTCTGCAAAAGATGCTTCTTCTCATGTTTTCTTTCCGGTGTCGGGCTTATTGCGGTGGAAGCAAACTCCTTTCTTTATCCGTATCGGTTTTTGTTCTTATTATCCTTTGTTTTTTGCCTTTTCTATTTACCTTCTTTGAATCGTTCTTCTTTTAGGAAGATCCTTTGGCCCCTACCGGTAAGACATTGGTCTTTCTTGGTTGGAAAGTGACTCTCAACATTTTTCAACATGTTAAGCAAATCGGTGAGGTGATATCTAGCTTGTTCATATGAAAAATTCACAACAATTGTGAAAGAAGTAGGGAGTGAGTGCAAGATCAAATCTTGGCTCAACTCTCCATCCATGACAAAACCCGTTGTCTAATTGATCAATCAAATTGATTATGTTAAGGACTTTTATCATCTTGTAGTGTCGTTCGGTCATTCTAGATCGGAAGAGCTCCTTAGATATCGATATCTATCGGTCCTACTTTCCTCACCATCAACTACTTGATGTGCGGGAATATAGTAGAAGCATCCATAGTTTCATCTTGTATTTGAAGCTCGTTACTCATGGATGCGAGCATGATGCATTGAGCCATTGTGCATCATCTTGCCACTTTCTAAAAGTAGCAATCTCTTCCTCGGAGGCATTATGCGCAACCATTGCGAGGGATAGGCGTATTAAGGACATAAGATAGCTTTTGACCATGAGAACTATTCTCAAATTCCTTAACCAATCCAGTTTAATTGATGGGTTAAATAGCATCTAATATGTTTCAGTGATGATAGTAATTTAGACATTGTAAAATTACTATAAATGAATTTGTAATTAACAACATTTTAGCATACATTCTTTTATTAATTACCAAAATAAATTAGGTCTTGTTTTAAATTGGTATCTCCACTATTTTCTTCAAACTATATTACCCTCGATATATATAGTTTGGCAATATCTAATTAAAGATATGCTAGTGAGAATAAGGATCCCATTTCAAATGTATATAGCCTTGTGTGTGCACAACAAACTATATATAAATAAATAGGTAGACAACTCTTGTCAATTACATCAACTATGTAACTCCTTGTATTTTGCCTCTTCTTAAATCATAATGGTGAGTGTGTGCACATCAGAACTAAAATGATTTAAGTTAAGTCGGACCCAACATTTCCATATAAGTGAAGAAAACTTCTGACCCTTGTGTGTGCACAACAAAGCAATAATATTCAATTCCTTATAAACATCATATGTAATAAAACAACATCTTAAATATTTAATACTTGCCTTGTGTGTGCACAACAAACTCATATTAAATATTTAATACTCTATTATTTTTCTATCATGCTAGAAAGCGGCGTTCGATATTCCAAATATCTTTGAGCGTTACAACTTAATATAAAAAATTTTGGGGTTTGTTATTAATTTGTCTCATCTTGTTTTAGCAGCATATATATATATATATAAAATATACGCGTCATATTAATTAAACATCATGAAGCATGTTTGCATAATATATATATATATATATATATATATATATATATATATATATATGCATATAAGCATACATATAGAATACTATATTCTACGGATTGATTATGGACTTTTATTCTAGTTTGGTTCACTAGAGCCACCAAGTGAACAAAAAGGTCAAACTCCCCAAGGGGTGCGAAATTAATATTTAAATATAACTATTACATTTAAACTTAGGGCTCCATTACAAGCGGGTCTTCAAGCGCTCCTTGCTCCTTGATCTCAATTCTTCAAAATTAATTCTAACTATTCCTATTACAAAACTATTTAAAATAAATAGAAACCTTGATCGTGATCGAGGGAAGTACATAGGAGGAGATAGAATTTACATTAAGAAAAATTAGAGAAGCGAAGTCATGAGACCCCATTTAATAAAACCCATACATTCATGCATCCAACTAAAATAAAAATCAATCACATTGGTCGATAGTCCATAATCAATCCCATTTATTATCATACACATCATCATATGCATCGATAAATAATATTCATCTCATGAATAATAAACATTCAATATATATATTGATATCATTTAATGGGCAAATTTAGTTAGTATAAAATCTAATTTTGAATCAAAATAAACTCCTTTATTTTAATCCAAATTTAAATCAAAATAAAACTATTTTATTTTAATTTATCAATTTTGAATAAAATAAACTATTTTATTTTAATCAAAATCTTTAATCAAAATAAACTCCTTTATTTTAATTAATTATGGAATCAATTCCATGTAAAAAAAAAACTCCTTTATTAAAGGAAACACGGATTCTCTTTCTATTCACAAATAAACTCCTTTATTTTGAATAATATGAAATCTTATTTCATATCTAAATAAACTCCTTTATTTAAGGAAAAATGGATTCTTTTTTCTATTCACAAATAAACTCTTTTATTTTGAATAATATGAAATCTTATTTCATATCTAAATAAACTCCTTTATTTAAGGAAACATAGAATCAATTTCAACTCCAATTAGTTATCATGGAATCAATTCCAACTCTAATTAGTTAGCATGAAATTTAATTTTAAAATTAAAATAAACTTTTTATTTTAAGATTAAAATAAACTTTTTATTTTAAAATTAAAATAAAATTTATTTTAATATATAAAATAATATATATATATATATATATATATATATATATATATATATATATATATATATATATATATATATATATATATATATATATATATATATATATATATATATATATATAAATATATATATAAATAATAATCAATATAATCATGCATATATATATTAATGATATATAGAAATATGATATATATATTATGGATATAAATATATATATGCATATTATGAGGATCATCTTTTATTAAAAAAAAATAAAATAATATTATATAATATGATCATGATTATATATATATATATTCATCAAATGTCAAAATCTTGATTTGAATGAATTTAAAAAAAAAAAAAAATTTTGAATTGAACCAACAATTTTAATTATATTTTTTTTTTTTTTTGAAAAATAAATTTTATACAATAAAATTATGCCCAATTAAATTGTTCTAAACACATATCAATATACATATCAAATTAAAACAATTAATAATTTGCATAAAGGTTTGGCTCTGATACCCTTTATTAGGTTTGTAATATTCATGAAAGCATGATCAAATTGCAAAAATAAGCGGAAGCGTGTAAAAATCGAGTTTAAAAATTTTACAAACCATATACCGGATCACCCTTTATGCACAATTATTAATTAAGCGAAAAAAAAGAACAAGAATCATACCCTTGAAGATCAAGAGCTTCCTCAGTACAAGTTCACCTCGATCCTTTTCGCGTTCAACTTGAATCCCGGGTTTGGTTCCTTCCTTTGATCGGCGTTAGCCACCCAGTGTTTGGCCTCTAGAGGTGATCCACCGAGGAAGAAGAAGAATTCAAGAAGATGGGTATTTGGCAAAACCCTAGTTTTTCTCTCTCTAGAGAAAAGGTGTACTCTCCCGACTATTGGAATTACGTATTACATGAATAAATGAAACAACCCTCCCACCCATAATAAGACTCCTCTTATTTATAGATGTAGGCAACCCTCCTTAACAATTAAGGAATTGGGTTTTTATTTAATTAATTAAATTCTTTTAATTAATTAAGCTCCCTAATCTTATTAGGGATAATTAATTAAACTCTTTTAATTAATTTGCCTCTAATCTTATTAGGATATTTGAGAGTACTTTTATTAATTAATTCCCAAACTCCTTTAGGAATTAAATAATAATAATAGTAATAATAATAATAAGACTCCTCTTATTAATTTATATTTAATATTTCCAAAATATTAAATAATAAATATTAAGCTATTTAATTTATTCTATCACCATAGATTAAATTAAATATACTTAACTTATTATTACGATTATGCCATTAACTTCTTAAATAATTATTCTTCCTTTTATGGTGTGACCCTTTAGGTTCTCCATATTAAGCGGTTGTGAATAAATCAATTAGAACAATTCTAATCTTATTTAAATAAATAAATTAAACTATTAATTTATTTAAATAAATAATATTTATTCTCTGATAGGGATAAGCCTCCCTAGCGATCAGCGACTTTCGGATAATATAGATTTCAACATTAATCATAAAAGAACCTTTGAGTAAATAATTAAAATACAATTCAATCCTTCCACCATCTGATGTCCCGATTAAATATAAGACATGGAATTTTTGTCGAGTCTTATTTTATTTAATTATATGTATTTCGACTCTTAAATACACAACTCAAATAATGCAAATTAGAAACTCCTTTCTAATTTCATTACGCCTTAACCCGAGGACTCTTTGGGTTGTCATTTATCGAATCACATAGGACATTTCTCTTCTTTTACTAGAAGTGGTAGATTCTTTATTGATCATACATTATCTCCATGTATAACTTATTATACCCAAGCATACCCTTTGATATACCCTAAGGGTCTTAAGGAATAAGTCAAAGTATAACTCATCATACACAAGATACTATGATGATCTCAAGTCAAGGATCACTTGTCTTACTATCACTCTGAGAATTCTATTGACGAGCAAGTAAAACTCCATTAGGTATTCCTTAGCGAGCCACGTTCGGTGAACTTATTCTCTAATAAGCACCTACATACTTGCTTTAGTGTCTCCACACAAATGATCATGAGATCAATCATCCTCATCGATGAGCAAACAGCGTATGTACCAATCTATCGGATTCACTAATCCCCAATTTAGTAATCAACGATTGGGAACTATTTTAGTTTTAAGCTTTAAGAATTTAGATCTCATTAGAATGATCATCATCATTATTCTAAAAGCATTGCTTAAAACTATGGGTTTATCACATATTATAAAACAACATCATGTAGATAATTAAAAGCCTTTAATAAATTAATACTTTTTATTAATAAATGAATAAGATTATTTACAAAGTATATGCTTTATCATCAAACATGATTGGCTTAACATTTTATTAAAAGTGGTAACCACTCTGGTGGTAATCGTGGCCGTGATAATAGAAGGAGTGAGTCGGGAGGAGATTTCAAGAAAAGGAGGTACAACAATGATAACGTGAAGACGTCAACACAAACATTAACTGTTTCTAGGGGAGGAGAACGAGCACTGATCGTTTGTTACAAATGCGGGAAAGAGGGAAACATCAGCCCAAACTACCCACAACAATCCAAGGTGTGTTATAACTGTGGAAAGGAAGGTCATATAGCTAGAAATTGTCTAGTTGCAAAACCAAGTTCAACAGGGATGGTGACTCCAAAGGCTGTCCCGGACAAGTCAAAGTCGGTGGTTCCTGGAAGGGCATTTGTCGTGACTGCACAAAATGCGAGGAACCCAAATGAGGTGATCACGGGTAAGCTAATCATAAACTCTTGTGAAGTTTATACCTTATTAGATACCGGTTCTACCCATTCTTTTATCTCTTCTGCTTGTGCTCAACGTTTAAACTTGACTCCGGAGAAATTAGACCTTGACTTATCTATTGAGACTCCGTTAGGAGAAACTTTTATTACATCTTGTAAGACCCCAACTTTTTAAATAAAGATTAAATTTTCTCAAAATATATTTTTGAATATTATGGTGTGGATTTGATATAATGTTATAGTTGTGGGTAGTATTTACAAATTTTACAAAGTACACAAGTTGTTATATAATATTCGATTGGTCAGGGAATATTCGTACAACGACACAATCATTGGTGGACCCCCACAACGGAATTATTGTTGGATTGAGAAAACGACAAAAATACTTTATGAAAATAACGGCGGAAGTTTTACCGTTGCGTGGTTGCATAGTAGCACACAGTATTGATTATTGATGCTTACGTGAGAAGTCACTCAATTATACTCAATTATTGCTATAGTAATTGCTGCATCATATCTCTCATATTATTGATTCGATTATTGTCACAGTATCATCTGCATTATATGTTATTTTATTAAATCAATAATTGAGACAACAAAGTTATTCATATTATTAAATTGCAATATTTACAATGTCTAGAAGTTCTGTCAAGGAGAGGTTTGGTCACCTAATTGCGCGTCAATAGGGAGAAATCCTTATTGGAAAGCCCCCTCTTTCCTGGGAACGACCTGGTTGATAAATATTATGAGTTATAATATTAATGATGAATGTTATTAAAATTGAAGTTGTGTTCGGAGTTAAATTTGGAAACGCGGACGTGATATTTGAGTTCGGAACGATGAAATTAGTAAAAATAGTCTATAAACACAAAATTTTCTGGAATTCACTATTTGGTCAAAAAGTCAACAGTTGACTCTTTTGGAAAAATTCAAACTTCAAAATTTCAAAAATTAAATTTTTGATAAAAATGGTTTCATTGTGTTAGAATTATTTCTGTTAGTGAAAATCGACAATTATTTCGATAATAATTGATGTCTGGAGGTTATATTGACCAATCGGGTATTTAACCGGATAAATGAGAAATTGATTGCTATTATTTCACATGATTATAACTATTTGTTCACATGTGTATACTATTGTTTCACATTCTTGTTACTATTAGGGGAGTTGGTGCAAGATTGATAATACTTGCATGACTAAGTTAAAATGGAGGTATAGATAGAGGTACTATTATCATGTAATTAGTATTTTCACATGATTATAACTATTGATTCACATGATTGAACTATTGATTCACATTATTTACTATTAGGGGGAGGTGGTGCAAGTTTGATAATACTTGCAGGACTAAATTAAAAATGAAAGAAAAGTTGAAGGTATTATCTTTGTAATATTTGAGCCCCAAGCGCGTGCAATTATCGAAACTATATTTTCCTATAAATAGAAGCTCATTCTTCCTTCATTTCTCACCAATTCACTAAAGCTTTAGAGCAATTATTACAGAGAGATATTATAGAGAGAACAAGAGAAGTCTACTACCTCACTATTCCAGTATCCAGTTTTTCTAAGGTAGGGAGTATTATTTCTTTCTTATCCATGAAGAGAACTTCTGTTATTCCATTCTTTATTATGCTGTTGGAATAACCTGTATACGCTCATGAGCTACCCTATACTTGGTGAAATTCTTACATTATTCCATTCGTTATTATTCTCATTGGAACATCACATCTATGCGTTCTGTGGGACTGGTTTCATTATTTATCCTTACATTGGAACATCATGCGTGCTTTTACGCATGACTGGTTCCATTATTTATTATTCTTTTGGAATATCACATGCATGCATTTTACGTCGGACCTGATTCCGTCTTTATTATTCTGTTGGAATATCCTGTCTGTGCGTTTTACGCCGGACCTGGTTCCATTATTTATTATTCTGTTGGAATAACCTGCATGTGCGGTCTATCGCATGCCTGGTGATTTCTATTGTTATTCCATTCCTTATTATACTCAGTTGGTTAAAGTTTTGACTTCTATACTTCATGAAATTAGTGGAATATCCTTGATATTTGCGTTTCATCCAGTATCTTTTCATGGAAATATTCTTCTGAGCATTCTTGAATTTTACTCTACAAAGTAGTATCATGTTGACAATTTGGACGTTATTAGTTCCTGGATAAATTAATTCTTGAACATGTTTTATTGAATACTTATATCATTGTCATCATCCTCATATTTATATTATGTTGAAAGTCATCTGTGGCCTGTAATGCATAGATGGACTTGGTATGATTATGACCAGGGATTATTCGGTGTAATCATGACCGTAATATTACAAATGATGTGGAAAAAGTCCTCATTGGCCCATAGTGCATTGATGGACAGTTGTTGGCATGATAATGACCATTATTGAATACACAAATATTCTTGGCCCGTAGTGCATGGATAATTGTGGTCGTGATACTAAAGAATATCCTTGGCCATAGTGCATGGGTGATTCGATAATGTGGATTATTTATTAAGCTGAGTCCCAGCGATAAAAGTGATGAAAAACCTTCTAAATCATAAAGATAGTAGATTTTATTCTCTACTTGACTCTTTTAATGGATTGCTTATTCATTGTGATTAAACTTGATGGTTGTTATATTGTATCGGTTTAACACCGTTGAAGGCTAACGATAATATATTACGCATTTTCTTAGTCATAATATTTCCATTGGGCTAGTTGAGCTCACCCTTTTACTTTTATTGTTCTCTTCGGGAAATGAGAATGTAGCGAGGACTAGTCGGGGAGCGGGTGACCGGACCAAATGATAGCATGAGTAGTCCTCACTATTCAATTGAAATAGTGGAAAATAAATGTAATAATATTGAATTTTGAGTTTGTATATTGTCTAGACGATAATACTTGTATTAAAACTCACAGCTTATGTTTTGTCGTACTTTACACGACCGTTGTATAATTAAGTTGTATTTGTATTCTGTACAAAGTATTTGACGACTCAGAATAGGTGATGTATACCTATTTTGGGGGTGTCACACATCTACTGTCTATAAATCTTACTTGATTCAAGTCGGTACCATCACATTACCTACCGACCTTATTTCGTTGAAAATTCTTGCATTTGATGTGATTTTAGGGATTGATTGGTTAACCACGCATCATGCTAAAATTGATTGTTTTCGTAAGGTTGTTAGTTTTTATATTCCTAACCAACCTATTATGCGAATTCAAACAACCAAACCATTAAAGTCAATCACTGTCATATCAAGCCATAAAGCTATTCGTTTATTGAAAAATGGATGTCAAGCTTCTTAGCCCATGTCACAGACTTGAACAAAAACACGTCAAATTTGAATACTATTTCTGTTGTTAGTGAATTTTCTGACGTATTTCCTGAAGAACTTCCCGGTCTACCCCCAGAACGTGAAGTTGAATTCTTTATTGACCTTGAACCTGGTACAAAGCCCATTTCTAAAACCCTATATCGAATGGCTCCTATTGAACTTCAGGAGTTAAAGGTTCAAATACAGGAGTTGTTGCACATCGGTATTATTTGTCCTAGTACATCTCCTTGGGGTGCTCCTGTGTTATTCGTAAAGAAGAAAGACGGGAGTATGCGACTTTGTATCGACTACCGAGAATTGAATCATGTCACTATCAAGAATAGGTACCTCGCATTGATGACCTGTTTGACCAGTTGCAAGGAGCACAATTCTTTTCAAAGATCGATCTTCGTTCTGGATATCATTAGCTGAAGATTAAAACTGAGGATATTCCAAAGGCGCCTTGTAACTAAAGTGCGGGCATTATGAATTCTTAGTCATGTCTTTTGAATTGACTAATTCTCCTGCTGCTTTCATGGATATGATGAACCGTGTATTCAAGGAATATTTGTATTAGTTCGTTGTTGTCTTTATTGATGACATCCTCATCTATTCCAAAAGGCGTGAAGATCATGAGCACTATATGAATCTGGTACTGCAAAGGCTTCGTGATAACAAGCTATATGCCAAGCTGAAGAAATATGAGTTCTGGCTTAAGGAGGTAGCATTCCTTGGGCATGTGGTGTCAAAACATGGAGTATCTGTCGACCCGGCGAAGATTGAAGCCATACAAAGTTGGGAGCAACCAAAAGTCGGTGGCCAAAATCGTAACTTTACGGGCTTATTTGGTTATTATCGGAGATTCGTGGAAGGATTTTCTCGAATTGCTACTCCGTTAACTCAGCTGACTTGTAAAGATATAAAATTTGGTTGGAGAGAGGACTGTGAGAAGAGTTTTCAAGAACTCAAGAAAAGACTCATTTCGGCACCTGTTCTGACAATACCATCTAGTTCGGATGGATTTGTTATCTACAGCGATGCTTCGGGCAAAGGGTTAGGATGTGTTCTCATGCAACATGGGAAAGTCATAGCCTATGCCTTGCGACAACTTAAAGAATATGAGAGAAATTATCCTACTCATGATTTGGAGTTGGCAGCAGTCGTTTTCGCGTTGAAGATCTGGAGACACTACCTGTATGGGAGAAAGTGGAGATCTATACAGATCATAAAAGCCTCAAATATTTCTTCACCCAAAAGGAACTCAACATGCGGCAACGACATTGGCTCGAGCTGCTGAAAGATTACAATAATACCATCCAATATCATCCTGGAAAAGCGAACGTAGTAGCTGACGCATTGAGTAGAAGATCATATGCGGGTATGAGTATAATGTTGTTAACACAAAGGCCCATTTTGTATGACTTGCAAAGGATGGAGATAGAGATGAAGGCTCCAAGTACCTACGTGATGATATCAAACATACGAGTAGAACCGACTTTAATCGATAAAGTTAAAGCTGCTCAAGCTACGGACATGGAGCTGATGCATATGAATAAGAAAGTGCAAGAAGGTGTTATTCTAGAAGCAAGAATCGATGAAGAAGGAATACTTCGAGTTAACTCCAGACTTTATGTTCCTAACAATTCTGACTTGAAGCATAGAATCATGATGGAGGCACACAACACACCGTTTGCAATCCATCCTGGGAGTACCAAAATGTATCATGATCTTCGACATAAATTTTGGTGGAGCAATATGAAAAGAGAGATTGCGGAGTTTATCTCGAGGTGTTTAACTTGTCAACGTGTAAAGGCGGAGCATCAAATGCCAAAGGGTCCATTACAACCACTTGAGATTCCGAAATGGAAGTGGGAACACATTACTATGGATTTCGTTATGGGTCTTCCCAAGGTTTCTCAAGGCATAGTTGCGATTTGTGTTATTGTTGATAGATTAACCAAGTCTGCCCATTTCTTTCCTATACGCGAGACTTATTCCCTTGAACGTCTTGCTAGTATGTACGTAAATGAGATTGTAAGATTGCATGGCATTCCAGTATCCATAGTTTCTGCTCGTGACCCAAGATTCACTTCACAATTTTGGGTTAGCTTGCAGAAAGCTATGGGCACGGATTTACGATTCAGATTGGCATACCATCCTCAAATGGATGGACAATCAGAGAGGACTATTCAAACTCTTGAAGATCTATTAAGACTCTGTGTCCTAGATTTCAATGGGAGTTGGGATAAGTACCTACCATTGCTGAAATTCTCTTACAACAATAGTTATCAGGCAAGTATAGGTGTGGCTCCATTCGAGGCGTTATGTGGAAGAAAATGTCGATCTCCAGTATGCTGGGACGAGGTGGGTGAAACAACATTGTTGGGACCAGAGTTGGTACGAATGACTACAGAGAAGATCCAAACGATTCGATAACATATACAAATGGCACATGATCGACAAAAGAGTTATGCGGATCTTCATAGGAAGGACGTGGAATTTAATATTGGGGATCATGTATTGTTACATGTTGCACCATGGAAGGGAGTTACAAGATTTGGGAAGAGAGGAAAGCTCAATCCACGATTTGTTGGTCCATTTGAAATTCTTGACCAAATAGGAAATGTGGCCTATAGACTCGCATTACCTCCAAGTATGTCTCGTGTTCATAATATTTTTCACATATCTATGCTTCGTAAATATGTTAAAGACCCGAACCACATTATTGAGTTAGAACCAGACGAGATAGCCGAAGATTTAACGTACGAGGAGAAACCATGCTATTGAAGAAATGACCTGGGAGTTAGAATCAGAAATGAAAGCAAGGTATCCTCACCTTTTCGAAACACCAGGTACGTACGTCAATTTCAAGGACAAAATTTCATAAGGAGGGGAGGTTGTAAGACCCCAACTTATTAATGAATAAAATCAAATTTCCTCTAATTATTATTGTGATTAATAAGGTATTAATTTGATATAATACTTTGGTTATGGGTGAAATGTGCAAAATTTTCAAAATAAGCAAGTGGTTATAAAATATTCATTTGTCGGGGAATATTCGTTTGGTCGTGGAATATTCTTTTCGCTTGGGGAATATTAAATGCGACGCTTGACCATTTGTGGGCCCCATAACGGATAACGATCGGATGAAGAAAATGACAAAATTGAATAACGGCATAGTTATTACCAATTAACCTTTGTTGGAATACCACTGTGGTTAAAATATCTGAATCTGGCGTGGTTGCACAAAGAATAACACGGTATTACATGATTGTTGAATTATTGATTCTTACGTAAGAAGGCACTACTCAATAATTGTTACGGTAATTCTTTCGCTCAATATTTTATTTTATTGATTCAATAATTATTGTGTTGATATTTTATATTATTGTTGCTCAATAATTGTCACTGCACATCATCTCCATTATCAGATCAATATTTCATATTATTTGGAATAATATTATTAGATAGCATTATTGGCAATGTCTAGAAAGTTCTGTCAAGGAGAGGTTTGGTCACCTAATTGCGCCCCAGTAAAGAGAAATCCTTATTGGAAAGCCCCATCTTTCCTGAGAACTGTCTGATTGTCATAATTGTGATTCTGTATTATTATTTATGAATAATTAATTATTGATTTATATGAAAAGGAAATATTTATTTTATGTGGATATAAATGATGGATATATTTATTTTATGTGGATAAAAATGAAGGAGTTAATGCTGAGGTGTTTTATCAGTATTTTGTCGGATTGGAAGTATTAAAAATCATCCGTTTGTGGATTTTGGATATTTGTTTATTGGAATTTGGAAAAACTTTCTTCTACAAAGTTGTAGAGAATTAAATTTCCTATGAAAAGCATATGAGATTTGAATTTTTCTGATAAAAGGACTATTTATTATAAATTATTGAAGTTTCAGAAAATAAAATGATTTTTATTAAAACATGGGTGGGCCCCACTTTTGGTTGGTGAAAATGTGCTGAGATTTTTATTCAAATGTGGTAGGCTTGAATAGTAGCAGGTAAAGCCATCAGTAGCAAAGTTAGTCTTCTATGGCGTTTCTAAGCATTTTCCTATAGATAGGTGCTTAGTTAGAATTGAAAATCACACCGGAATTCATAAGTTTTCTCTCTTTCTCTCTCTATAATATTGAGTGTATTTTGTGAGTATTTTAGTACTTTGAGTGTTTCTATACGGTGCAAGTTCCTTCAAAGACTATATCCAAAGATTCCAAATGAAATCTTTGTCTTTATGAGGTAAATGACGTTATTTTCTTCTTAAATGATATTATTTTCTTCAATATAATTATGCCGAAAATATTGGTCTGAACTTTTTATCATATTTGGAATTTTTTGTGTCGGGGTTACTATTCACGTATATGACACAATTCACTTATATAGCACTATTCATGAATACGGCATTATTCACCGAAAAATGAAATTTTCTTCTTTTTGTCCAAGATGTCTATTATGGTTACTATCTTTGATTGTATCCATGTTTTGATCTTTATTTTTGAATTATGCTTTAAAATTAGTTATTATGGAGTATTATTGATCTTGGATAAACTGTGATACGAATTCCTAATATTTGTCCTTCTGTCTCACTGGATTCGTTTTCTTTAAAATATTTTTCATCATCCTCAGTCCTAAATGATGATATTACTGAATATCTTTGGCCTGTAGTGCAAAGATGAATGATTACCTAATGAATATCTTTGGCCCGTAGTGCAAAGATGAACTGGTGTTGAGATGAACATGACCAACTGGTGATACAAATGAATATCTTTGTCCTGTAGTGCAAAGATGAATATTTGATTCAACATGTATATTGATTGATGCTACAGGGATAAAATATTGATGATAGACTTTTAAATCTTATAAGATAGTAGAATTCTTTCTCTACTTGAATCTTCTAATGGATTCTTTGTTTTCATTTGCAGCTTGTTGATCTAAAACTTGTTGTCTATTATATTTTATCAGATTTTCCCTGTTGAAGACTAATGATAATTTGTTGTATATTATCTTAGTCATAATATTCTTTACTGGGCTACTTGAGCTCACCCTTTTCTTTTTTGTTCCATTGTTCTTCTCAGGAGGAGAGAATTTAGCAGGAACTAGCCGAGGTATGGAGTGATGATTCAAGATAGTTCTTTAGCAGTCCTCCCTATTTTTGTAAAATAGTGTATCAATAATTATAATGAGGACTCCTTTTGAGTTTTTATACTCTCTAGTATAGATTATTTGTATTCAAACTCACAGTATATGTGTTGTCGTATTTTGCATGACAATTATATTACTGAAGTTGTATTTTTTTCTGTACCATGTATCTGGCGACTCAAGATGGGTGATGTATACCTATTTTGGGGGCGTCACAAATTATCCATGCACTACGGGCCAAGGATATTCGTGTATTCATCAATGGTCATGATCATGCCAACAACTGTCCATCAATGCACTACGGCCAATGAGGATTTTTACCACATCATTTGTAACATTACGGTCATGATTATACAGAATAATCCCTGGTCATAATCATACCAAGTCCATCTATGCACTACAGGCCACATATGACTTTCAACATATTATAAACATGAGGATGATGACAATGATATAAGAATTCAATAAAACAAGTTCAAGAATAAAATAACAACCCTTATTAGTATTGAAATAAAATAACTCTCTTCATGAATACGAAAGAATAATACCCCTTACCTTAAAAAGAAGAGCATTCCATCGGGTAGGGCGGTGATATACTTGAAGAAAACTTGCACTATTTGCTACGCTCAAAGCTTTCTTAAACTCTAAAGAAATACGCTCAAGATTATAGAAGAAGAATTCTCTGAATTTCTGGTGTGATTTTCAATTCTAACTAAGCATCCTATTTATAGGAGAATGGAAAGGATACTATGCTGCACTATGCAATAAAATATAATATATTCTATTTATAATCAAATAAAACAAAACTTTATAAAAAGTATTATGTTTTATATAAAAAGTTTTTACTATGCAAACACTATGCATAATAAAATATAATATATTCTATTTATAATCAAATAAAACAAAACTTTATAAAAAATATTTTGTTTTATATAAAAAGTTTTTACTATGCAAACATTATGCATAATAAAATATAATATATTCTATTTATAATCAAATAAAACAAAACTTTATAAAAAGTATTCTGTTTTATATAAAAAGTTTTCTGTTTTATTACATTTATAATAATAATAAAACAACATTTATCACCATTATTATAATTCACAATATTAATCGACCAGGTCGTTCCCAGGAAAGAGGGGGCTTTCCAATAAGGATTTCTCCCTATTGGCGTGCAATTAGGTGACCAAACCTCTCTTTGACAGAACTTCTAGACATCGCCAATATTGTAAATAATAATATTAATAACTCTGTCATCTCAATTTATTGATTTAATAATATAAAATATCGACAATAATTGAATCAAATAACATGAGATACTATGCAGCAATTACTGTAGCAATAATTAAACAAAACTAAGTGACTTCTCACGTAAGCATCAATAATCAATACCATGTGCTACTATGCAACCACGCGTATTACTGTACTTTTAACACTGGGTGTTTCAACAGTTAACGGTAAAATTCCGCTGTTATTTTCGTAAAATATTTTGTCGTTTTCTCAATTCGACAATAATTCCGTTTTGGGGTCCACCAATGATTGTGTCGTTGTACGAATATTCCCTGTTAAAACGAATATTCCCTGACCAATCGAATATTATATAACAACTTGCATACTTTGCAAAATTTATAAATATTACCCACAACTATAACATTATATCAAATTCATTCCATAATATTCAAAAATGATATTTATAGAAAAATCATCTTTATTCATAAAAGTTGGGGTCTTACAACCTCCCCTTCTTATGAAATTTCACCCTCGAAATTAGGGTACATACCTGGTATGTCGAAGATGTAAGGATACCTTGATTTCATTTCAGATTCTAACTCCCAGGTCATTTCCTCAACATCGTGGGTCCTCCACTAAACTTTGACTTGAGGTATAACCTTGGAGCGTAGAACATGTTCCTTCTTATCCAAGATTTTAATAGGAACCTCTTCATACGTTAAATCTTGCGCTATTTCATCCGGTTCTAACTCAATAATGTGGTTTGGGTCTTCCACATATTTACGTAACATGGATATGTGAAAAATGTTATAAACACGAGACATACTTGGCGGTAAAGCGAGCCTATATGCCACAGTTCCTACTCGATCGAGGATTAAAAATGGGCCAATGAATCGAGGGTTGAGCTTTTCTTTCTTTCCAAATCTCGTAACTCCTTTCCATGGAGCAACACGTAACAACACATGATCTCCAATATGGAATTTCACGTCCTTTCGATGAAGATCAACATAACTCTTTTGTCGATGTTGTGAGGTTTTTATACGTTGTCAAGTCGTTTGAATCTTTTCCGTAGTCATACGTACCAACTCCAGTCCCAACAACGTTGCTTCACCCACCTCATCCCTGTTAGGTTTGTAATATTTATGAGCACAATCAAATTGCACAAAATAAGCGAAAACGTGAAAAATCAGAGTTTTAAAATTTTATAAACCATATACCCAGATCACCCTTTATGCATAATTATTAATTAAACGAAAATATGAAGAACAAGAATCATACCCTTGAAGATTCAAGCTTCCTCAGGTATAAGTTCACCTCCAATCTTTTTCGCGTTCAACTTGAATCCACCGAGTTTGGTTCTTCCTTTGATCAACGTTAGCCACCCAAGTGTTTGGCCTCTAGAGGTGATCCACCAAGGAAGAAGAAATATTCAAGAAGAATGGTGGTTGGCTAAACCCTAGTTTTCTATCTCTATAGAAAAAGAGCGTACTCTCCCAACTATTGGAATTACGTATCTTGATATCTGATATAAGACTCACCTTATAAAGATATCAGGTAACCCTATTTAATTAAAAATAAGGTATTATTTATTTAATTAAACTCTTTTAATTAAATGGGCTCCCTAATCTTATTAGGGATAATTAATTAAACTCCTTTAACTAATTTTCCCTCCTAATCCTATTAGGAATAAATGAGAGTACTTATATTAAATTAATTCCTAAACTCTTTTAGAAATTAAAATAATAATAATTGTAATAATATTAATAAGACTCCTCTTATTAATTTATATTTAATATTTCTAAAATATTAAATAATAAATATTAATCTATTTAATTTATTCTATCACCATAGATTAAATTAAATATACTTAACATATTATTATAATTATGCCATTAACTTCTTAAATAATTATTCTTCCTTTTATGGTGTGACCCTTTAGGTTCTCCATATTCAACCGAATGTGAATAAATCAATTAGACCAATTCTAATCTTATTTAGATAAATAAATTAAACGATTAATTTATTTAAATAAATAATATTTATTCTACAATAGGGATAAGCCTACCTAGCGATCAACGACTTTCTAGATAATATAGATTTCAACATTAATCATAAAAGAACATTTGAGAAAATAGTTACCGTACAATTCAATCATTCCACCATACAATGTCCCAATTAAATATAAGACATGGAATTACTGTCAAGACTTATTTTATTTAATTATATGTATTTCGGCTCTTAAATGCACAACTTCAAATAATGCAAATTAGAAACTCCTTTCTAATTTCATCCTGCCTTGGGCAAGGACTACTGAGTTGTCATTTATCGAATCACATAGGACATTTCTCTTCTTTTACTAGAAGCGGTAGATTCTTTATTGATCATACATTATCTCCATGTACAACTTATTATACCCAAGCATACCCTTTGATATACCGTAAGGGTCTTAAGGAATAAGTCAAAGTATAACTCATCATACATAAGATACTATGAGGTTCTCAAGTCCAAGGATCACTTGTACTACTATCACTACAGGAATTTCTAGTGACAGACAAGTAAAACTCCATTAGGTATTCCTTAGCGAGCCACGTTCAGTGAACTTATTCTCTAATAAGCACCTACATACTTGCTTTAGTGTCTCCACACAAATGATCATGAGATCAATCATCCTCATCCAATGAGCAAACAACGTATATACCAATCTATCCGGATTCACTAATCCCCAATTTAGTAATCCAACGATTGGGAACTATTTTAGTTTTAAGCTTTCTAAGAATTTAGATCTCATTAGAATGATCATCATCATTATTCTAAAAGCATTGCATAAAATTATGGGTTTATCACATATTATTAAACAACATCATGTAGATAATTAAAAGCCTTTATTAAATTAATACTTTTTATTAATAAATGAATAAGATTGTTACAAAGTATATGCTTTATCATCAAACATGATTGGCTTGTGTGCATACTAGTTTCAATCTCCCACTTGCACTAAAGCCAATCATCATGGTATCTCATACTCTTCTTCTCTAAGTGACGATTATCCTGTTATTGGATAAGCTTCAGTAAATGGATATGTAATATTGTTCATGAGAGTCCACTATCTATATAGTGAGTTCCCATCTTTCAATGATTCCTATAATCAAATGAAAGTGCCACAACATATGTTTAGATCCAAGATGAGACTTAGGAACTATCCGTAGTTCTATAATGAACGTTTCATCCAAACAATCAACTTGAAGCTCATTTATAGCTATATACTTTGTCTTTATCACTAAACCAGCAACTCTTTGCTGTTTGAAACCTTTCTAATTCATTGCACCACCGTTCAAGGTAACGCTTTACCTTAAAATGGATTTACTATCGTCTTGGTCTGTTTGAAAAAACTTGAGTCTGTTAAGCCCTCTAGTTTTTAATTTAGACCCACCATGAATATGATCACATCCTTAGTACCGGTTAAGTACTTTAAGATGTTTTTCACTGACTCATAGTGAACTTCTCCAGAATATGAATGATCAACATTAGGTCTCGTACATTTCATTGCATACATGATAGTTACTCATGCGATCTCTCTTTTATGAGTCTATGGGGACTATTAAGAGAGATACACTCCAGAGCTCATCAACATGAGACATCTCTTGGAGTTTGCCGTGCTAAACGAATTTAGCATCAAATGAATATACGTTCCTTGGGTTAAGTCGAGCATCCTCTTGAATCTAACTATATAGATTTGTATCCCCAATTATGATACTCTTCCCAAATCATTCATGGAGGAATGTTTAGACAACTTTATCTTTACTGATTGTAGCATTGGTATGTTATTCCTTATCCGTAGTATATCAACATATAATACTAGGAATATCACGATGCTCCCACTCACCCTTTTATACACACTAGGTTCATTCTTGTTTTTGATAAAGTCAAACTCTTTTGATTGTCTCATCAAAACGAATGTTCCATATTTGAGAAGCTTGCGTCAATCCATTTCTCTGACTGTCTACAACTCTTACCTCATCGTATGTAACTGGATCATCATCTTCTACGATGTGTACCTCATCATCATCTATGATTAATCCATACCTCCTAGGTATCTTTAGTATTGTTCTAGATTTATGATTCAGTTGTGGTACAATAGGTCTATCTACAAGTTTATCTTATTTGACTTATAGTGATTTGTGGTTCTTGAACTCTTTAAGATCTATTATCCTCCCACTAGCTCCTTCAATGATAAACACCTTTATCTTAGAAGGTAGCATGTTTCGCAACAAACACCTTTTGCTATATAGGATTATAGAACATATGCCCTAAACTTACTTTAGGATGTCCCACAAATCTGTACTTGTCAAATCTTGTCCCAAGCTTATCCTTTGAAACCTTTTCAAATATGTTGGACAACCCCTTATCTTAACATACTTAAGATTAGGAATCCTCCATGTCCATAACTTTTATGGAGTCTTGGGGCCGGATTTTGAGGTTACCTTTTTCGTATATATGCAGCCAATTCTAGGACATGACCCCAGAGGGATACTGGAATGTCGGTAAGATCATTATGGACCGCACCATGTCCAACAAGGTACGATTTTTCCTTTCAGATACATCAATCAATTATTGCGTATCAGGAGGCGTCCATTGTGGTAAAACCATTTGAGATGATCTAGAAATTTATTATTAAAATATTTATAAAATAAAATAAATATTTTAATTAAGATATTTATGGAATAAAATAAATATTCGATGAAAATTATTATTAAAATATTTATAAAATAAAGTAAATATTTTAATTGAGATATTTATGGACTAAAATAAATATTCGATGGAAATTATTATGAAATAATTTATTCGAGTGTAATAATAGTAAAAGAATAAAATATTCTAATTTAATTAAGTAATTAAATTAGAAGGGTAATGATTTGTTAAATAAAGTGGAGTTTATATTAAATAATTAAGTGAAAATGTAACTAATGAATGTCGTGAATACATATGGTATGTGTGTAGGATTTATGGTGAGCTAAGTAGTAATCGTTTAGCCTACTTGACGAGGCAAGTTTCCTAACCCTACTTGTTATCATTATTCAAGTTTATAAATCAAGTTCAGCTTTGTTATATTAAAGATTATCTATCATTTCAAAGTATGATTACATTATACAATACTTGTTATATTGTATACCTCTTAAGATTTTTATTCAATTTAATTATCATTTATTGTTGAACCTTATTAGACTAGCGAACCCTTAATTGATTCGACTAGTCCATAGTTGATAAACGTTCTAATTTGAGAACCCTTATTGAATTATCCAAACCAAACTTCCTTTGGTGTGGACTCGATGTCAAAGCGAGATGAACAACCACAGATAGGGATTTCTTATGCGTTAGCGTTAAGATATTATGCATGATGATGGTACTAAGGGCTGATCCCCTAAATACGAGTAGAAGAGTCCATAGTCTTATGACTGTTAAAGGTTTCAAGTATAACCCTTGATAACCTAGGACATAGTTCAAGGTCTTATGACCCTCAGAAATCTTTTGAACTCTTGTTATTCATTCTTGATTCAAAAGTTGAGCTTTTATTTCGAAGTCTTTGATTCCTTTCGCATGTTATTATATATTGTTATTTCATTTTTTATACTTATGGGCATTCATGCTCACTCTTGCGTAATAATAACATTGCAGTTAAGAATGAAAGGTACGATGAGCCTTCTACTAGCAAAGGCAAGGGCAAAGCTAATAAGTGATGAAGACTTGTTATTTAAATTTTAGAATGTTATTGTCAACACTTGATGTTGTTTAAGACTTATTATTTGTTTATGTTTCCGCACAGATGTTTAAGGTTAGTTTGACTTGGGATTGTATTTATTATTCAGATGTTGTAACCCCATAAGGGGAGGATTTATTTCTATCTATTGCATGGTTTGCATTTATTATGGGTAGATAGATAGATGATATTTGTACAGTGAACACCAAAGCCCGTGGAATTTAAGTACCCGAATTTGGGGGTGTCACAAGTTGGTATCAAAGCTGTAGGTTATGAACCTTAGGTGGGGGAACAACCTTAAGTAGTAGCCTTACAGAAAGAACATAATAATGGAAAACTCTTATCAAGTTCTAAGAAATAAATTTTTTTTAAATTGATTGAAGATAATAAAAGACTTTATGTGCTTATGTGTCAAATTATGTGCTCATTAGTACGACTTAGTAACTAAAAATTGAAACTATGTTGTCGGGATGTCAGATGTTGGAGGAGCTAGTCGAGCTGGGGAGGAGCAACC
The DNA here is from genome assembly GCA_020205605.1 of Panax ginseng. Classification (NCBI taxonomy): domain Eukaryota; kingdom Viridiplantae; phylum Streptophyta; class Magnoliopsida; order Apiales; family Araliaceae; genus Panax; species Panax ginseng. The sequence goes on along the minus strand of CM035138.1, from coordinate 86,902,611 downwards.
CCGAGTACCTACTGAGGAGGAGCCCTGAGACATTCATGTTGTCAGGGAGCAGTTGATACAGATAGAGACATCTCCATTGATCACTATTGTTGGTCAGGAGCATGTGCCTGAGACTGATCTAGAGGAGGATCCTGAAGAGGAAGAGGAAGCGAAAGAAGAGGAGTTCCCACCGAACTCCATCGATGCTGAGATGTACGACGAGTTATATGATCGTAACGTAGAGTTATGCGACACTGTCCAGGATCTGACTGAGAGAGAGATTATTCAGCAGATTACCATCGAACAGAAGGATAGGGAGGTTGTGACTCTTCACACACGTCTAGGAAATGTAGAATGGGATTTGGTCCACCAGAAGGGTCAAACCGAGGAGAATACTGAGGAGATAGAGAAGTTGAAGAAGGAACTGAAGGAAAGCTCAGAAAGTCCAATCATAGCAAAGGAGGGCTGGGTAAGAGAATCACGTCGTGCTGATCTTGCAGAAGAGGATGGTCGTGCAAAGAAGGCTAAGCTTGGGGAGACGTACTCTACACTCAATAATGCAATAGATGAGGCTCAAGATCGAGTTTTGAGGTACCCAATCCAGTTCGAGGGACTACCATCATACATGCTGGATCACAGGATGATGTCTAACATCATGGAAGAGGAACGTAGCAAGGCTATTCAGTGCCTTAACATACAGTGATAGAATTTGTTTAATTACGTGAAAAACTTATCTCGTGTTAGATGTAAATTCCGATGTGTTTATAAACAAAGGAATATTTTAATATTTTAAATCATGTAGATTCTTTATCTCGGGATAGTTGATGTAAATAGCAGTGATGCTATCGTTTAATGTTAAAACTTTTGATTTGAATAAATATATCAGGGTTTATTCAGATAATGTGTTAAGTGATTATGTTTAAATGTTTTAGTTAAGCTTTAAATATTTAAAGAATTGAATAAAGACCTAATAAGCGTATATTTTTTGAAAACATGTCGGCGTAGAAGACGACCAAATAAATCGACCGGCACCGAGTAGGGTCAAAGAATAACAACAACAACAACAACGCCAATGCTGACCTCGTTCAACAGTTGGTGAACTTACTAGCTGGAGCGATGAATAATCCACCTCAAGCTCCACTGAACACGACGTTTAAGGATTTCAATGCGGTGGGACCGCCAGAGTATAAAGGCTCTATGAACCCGATCGACGCTCAAACGTGGGTTATGGAAATGGAAAATGTTTTTGACGTCGCCAGAGTCAGAGAGGACAAGAAAACCGCCTACGCGACGTTCATGTTGAAATTCGAAGCCAGTTATTGGTGGAAAGCAAATAAGGTCTGGGGAGGTGAAGGTGTGATTACATGGGAGAGGTTCAAGGATGTGACGCCCCCAAAATCGGTATACATCACCCATCTTGAGTCACCAAATACATGGTACAGAATTCAAATACAAACTTAATTATACAACAGTCTTGTAAAATACGACTAAACATATGCTGTGAGTTTTAATACAAATATTGTCATCTAGACAATATACAAACTCAATGGGGTCCTCATTACATTTATTATTACACTATTTAATAGAATAGTGAGGACTACTAATGCACCATCTAGGACCATCACTCTGTTCCCCGACTAGTCCCTGCTACGTTCTCATTTTCTGAAGAGAACAATGAAAGCAAAAGGGTGAGCTCAACTAGCCCAGTAAGAAATATTATGACTAAGATAATGCAGAATAAATTATCATTAGCCTTCAATAGTGTTAAACTGATAAAATATAACAAACATCAAGTTTAACTGCAGCGGAACAAGCAATCCATTAGAAGAGTCAAGTAGAGAATAAAATCTACTATCTTCTATGATTTATAAGGTTTTTCATCACTTTTATCGCTGGGACTCAGCTTAATAAATAATCCACATTATCGAATCACCCCTGTACTACGGCCAAGGATATTCGTGTATTCATTAATGGCCATGATCATGCCAACAACTCTCCATCAATGCACTACGGGCGAATGAGGACTTTTACCACATCATTTGTAACATTACGGTCATGATTACACCGAATAATCCCTGGTCATAATCATACCAAGTCCATCTATGCACTACACGCCACAGATGACTTTCAACAAAATATAAACATGAGGATGATGACAATGATATAAGAATTCAATAAAACAAGTTCAAGAATTAATTTATCCAGGAACTAATAACGTCCAAATTGTCAACATGATACTTCTTTGTAGAGTAAAATTCAAAAATGCTCAGAAGAATATTTCGATGAAAAGATACTAGATGAAGCGCAAATATCAAGGATATTCCACTAATTTCATGGAGTATAGAAGTCAAAGTTTTAACCAACTGAGTATAATAAAGAATGGAATAACAAAAGAAATCACCAGGCATACGATAGACCGTACATGCAGGTTATTCCAACAGAATAATAAATAACGGAACCAGGTCCGGCGTAAAACGTACAGACAGGATATTCCAACAGAATAATAAAGAATGGAACCAGGTTCGGCGTAAAATGCACAGACATGATATTCCAACAGAATAATAAAGACTGTACCCAGGTCCATCGTAAAACGTACAGACATGATATTCCAACAGAATAATAAAGAATGGAATAACAGAAGAATTTCACCAAGTATAGGGTAGCCCACGTATACAGGTTATTCCAACAGAATAATAAATAATGGAATAATAGAAGTTCTCTTCATGAATACAAAAGAAATAATACCCCTTACCATAAAAGAAACTGGATATAAGAGTAGGGAAGTAGCAGAATACTTTTCTATAGTTTCTCTATAATTTCTCTCTCTAAAGTTTCAGTGAATTCGTTAGAAATAATAAAGGAGTGAGCTTCTATTTATAGGAGAATGGAATGCATAGTAACTAATTCATGAACGATCCAGATTGATTTACTTTTAAACGGACGGTCCATATTAATTTAATAAAATATTATAATAAAACAAAATCTTTTAAATAAAATATAATATATATTATATATTATATATATAAAAACTCACGGGTCATTACCCCCGTGATACAACCTACCAATATCCGTGTCTGCTAACTTTCAAATTATCACATGTAATAATAATAATAATAATAATAATAATAATAATAATAATAATAATAATAATAATAATAATAATAATAATAATAATTGTACCCCCTTCACCAAATTGTCAAACATTATATATATGTTTATATATATAAACTAAAAGTACTTCCCTCCTAATTATTCCCCCCATTTCCGTAACCAAAATTTCTTCCAACCAAGACTTTGCCAAACACATGGGTCCTACTCGTGGACCCCCACCTTTTATTATATATATAACCTCCTACCAATTATTTTGAAAATTGGGTAAATGGGGGTCCATAAAATAAGCAAAACTTCATAAATATCACCTTAATAATTTTAACAACATTTATCACCTTTATTATAATTCACAATATTAATCAACCAGGTCGTTCCCAGGAAAGAGGGGGCTTTCCAATAAGGATTTCTCCCTATTGGCGCACAATTAGGTGACCAAACCTCTCCTTGGCAGAACTTCTAGACATCGTTAATATTGAAAATAATAATATTAATAACTTTGTCCTCTCAATTATTGATTTAATAATATATAAATATTGACAATAATTGAATCAAATAATGTGAGATATCTTAACGACAATCTTTGTAACAATAATTGAACAAAACTGAGTGACTTCTCACGTAAGCATTAATAATCAATACCGTGTGCTACTATGCAACTACGCGTATTACTGTACTTTTAACACCGGGTGTTTCAACAATTAACGATAAATCTTCCGCCGTCATTTTTATAAAGTATTTTTGTCGTTTTTTTAATCCGACAATAATTCCGTTGTGGGGTCCACCAATGATTGTGCCATTGTACGAATATTCCCTGTTAAAATGAATATTCCCCAACCAATCGAATATTATATAACAACTTGCGTACTTTACAAAATTTATAAATATTACCCACAACAATAACATTATATCAAATTCATTCCATAATATTTAAAAATGATATTTATATAAAATTTATCTTTATTTATAAAAGTTGGGGTCTTACAACCTCCCCTTCTTATAAAATTTTTTCCTCAAAATTAGGGTACATACCTGGTATGTCGAAGAGGTAAGGATACATTGATTTCATTTCAGATTCTAACTCTTAGGTCATTTCCTCAACATCGTGGTTTCTCCACAAAACTTTGACTTGAGGTATAACCAGAACGACACTTTCTTCCATACAACGCCTTAAATGGAGCCATGTCAATATTTGCTTGATAACTGTTGTTGTAGGAAAACTCCACCAATGGTAAGAACTTGTCCCAACTTCCCTTGAAGTCAAGGACACAGATTCTTAATAAATCTTCAAGAGTTTGAATAGTCCTCTCCGACTGCCCGTCTTTCTGAGGATGATATGCCAAGCTAAATCGTAAATCTGTGCCCATAGCTTTCTGCAAACTAACCCAAAATCATGGAATCTTGGGTCTTGATCAGAAACTATGGATATTGGCATACCATGCAGTTTTACAATCTCATTTATGTATGTACGAGCAAGATGTTCAAGTGTATAAGTTTCTCATATCGGTAAGAAATGAGCAGACTTGGTCAATCTATCAACAGTGACCCAAATTGCATCTATGCCTTGAGAAACCGTAGGAAGATCGGTAACGAAATCCATGGTAATGTGCTCCCACTTCTAGTCTGGAATTTCAAGTGGTTGCAATGGACCTTTTGGTACTTGATGCTCCACTTTAACTCGTTGACAAGTTAAACACCTTGAGATAAACAACGCTATCTCTCTCTTCATATTGCTCCACCAAAATGTATGACGAATATCATGATACATTTTGGTACTCCCAGGATGGATTGAAAATGGTGTGTTGTGCGCCTCCATCATGATTTTATACTTTAAATCAGGGTCGTTAGGAACACAAAGTCTGGAGTTGACTCGAAGTATTCCTTCTTCATCGATTCTTGCTTCCGGCATAGCACCTTCTTGCACTTTCTTCCTCATATGCATCGACTCGAAGTAAAGTAGCTTGAGCAGCTTTAACTTTATCAATTAAAGTCGGTTCTACTCGTATATTTGCCATCATCACATGAGTCCCTGGAGTCTTTAACACTATCTTCATCCTTTGCAAGTCACACAAAATGGGCCTTTGCGTTGACAATATCGCACTCGTGCTTGCATATGATCTTCTACTCAATGCGTCAGCTACCACGTTCGCTTTTCCAAGATGGTATTGGATGGTATGATCATAATCTTTCAACAGTTCAAGCCAACGTCGTTGTCGCATGTTGAGTTCCTTTTGAGGGAAGAAATATTTGAGGCTTTTATGATCCGTAAATATATCCACTTTCTCCCCATACAAGTAATGCCTCCAAATTGTAAGTGCGAAGACAACAGCTGCCAACTCTAGATCATGAGTAGGATACTTCCTCTCATATTCTTTGAGTTGTCGCGAGGCATAGGCTATGACTTTCTCATGTTGCATGAGAACACATCCCAACCCTTTGCCCGAAGCATCACTGTAGATGACAAATCTCTACGAGCGGATGGTATTGTCGAGCAGTCTTTGAAATGAGTCTCCTCTTGAGTTCTTGAAAACTCTTCTTACATTCTTCGCTCCAACCGAATTTTGTATCTTTTCGAGTCAGCTGAGTTAATGGAGTAGCGATTCGAGAAAATCCTTCCACGAATCTCAGATAATAACCAGCTAAACCGAGAAAGCTACATACTTCGGTCACTGATTTAGGTTGCTCCCAACTTTGAATTGCTTCAATTTTTTCCGGGTCAACAGATATTCCATGACTTGATTCTACGTGCCTAAGGAATGCTACTTCCTCAAGCCAGACCTCGTATTTCTTTAACATGGCATAAAGCTTGTATTCACGAAGCTTTTGGAGTACCAGCCTCAAGTGTTGCTCATGATCTTCATGGCTTTTGGAATAAATAAGGATGTCATCAATAAAGACGACAACAAAGTGATCCAAATATTCCTTGAATACTCGGTTCATCATATCCATGAAGGAAGCAGGAGCATTAGTCAATCCAAAGGACATGACTAGGAATTGATAATGCCCGTACCGAGTTCTGAAAGCCGTCTTTGGAATGTCATCTGTTCTAATCTTCAATTGGTGATATCCGGAACGAAGATTAATCTTTTAAAAGAATTTGGCTCCTTACAACTGGTCAAACAGGTCATCAATACGTGGCAATGGGTACCTATTTTTGATGGTGACATGATTCAACTCCCGATAATCAATACAATGTCGCATACTCCCATCTTTCTTCTTCACGAATAGAACAGGAGCACCCCAAGGAGAAGTACTAGGATGAATAAAGCCAATGACTAACAATTCCTGCAGTTGGGTCTTTAACTCCTGAAGTTCAATAGGATCCATTCGATATGGGGCTTTGGAAATGGGTTTTGTACCTGGTTCAAGGTCGATACAAAATTCAATTTCACGCTCTGGGGGTAGGCCAAGAAGTTCTTCGGGGAATACGTCAAGAAATTTATTAACAATAGAAATATCATTCAAAACTGACGTATTTTTGTTTAGATCCGTGACATGAGTTAAGAAAGCTTGACATCCGTTTTTCAATAAACAAATAGCTCTATGGCTTGAAATGACATTGATTGATTTTAATGGTTTAGTTGTTTGAATTCACATAATAGGTTGATTAGGAATATGAAAGCTAACAACCTTACGAAAACAATCAATTTTAGCATAATGAGTAGTTAACCAATCAATCCCTAGAATCACATTAAATGCAAGTATTTTCAATGAAATAAGATCGATAGGTAATGTGAGGGTACCGATTTGAACCTAACAAGACTTATAAACAGTGGATGTAATAAAGGTTTCTCCCAACGGAGTTTCCAAAGATAAGTCAAAGTCTAATTTCTCCGGAGTCAAATTTAATCGTTGAGCGCAAGTAGGAGAAATAAAAGAATGGGTAGAACCGGTATCAAATAAGGTATAGACTTCGCTAGAGTTTATAATAAGCTTACCCGTGATGACCTTGTTGGGTTCCTTGCTTTACAGGAGGTCACATCGCGCTCTCCTTGCACTACACAGAGCTTTGACTTTTCCGGGACTGACCTTTGGTGCCTCCATCCTAACTGAACTTGTCTTCGGTGAATGACAAAATCGAGCTAAGTGACCTTTTCTTCCACAATTATAACATGCTTTGGACGGCATCGTGCAGTTTGGACTGATGTGTCCCTCCCCTCCGCATTTGAAGCATATGATAGGTGGTCGTTCTCCTTCCTTAACAATGGGTCTTTGGTCTTGACGTCTTTCCATCATTGTTGAATCTCCTCTTCTTGAAATGTCCATTCTTATTGTTTTGGTACGATTACCACAAGTGGTTACCATTTCTAGCATGTTGATTCCTCCACGCTTGTTGTCACCGCCGATGATCGCGCTCTCACCGGTATTATCATTTTTGTTTTGCTCTCTTTTGGTTGCGTTGACTCGTTATCGCGCTCCACTAACTGAGCCCTATTTACAACATCTGAATACAAACACATTTTATGAGAAATAAGATGTTGACGTATCTCCATCTTCAAACCTCTTAAAAACATTCGCGTCATTCTCTCTTCATTATCCACCAAGTGGGACGCAAACCGGGACAACTCGACAAACTTAGCTTTATACTGCGACATGGTCATATTATTCTGCTCTAACTTGATGAACTCTACCTCTTTTATGTGATGAATACTTTCGGGAAAGTACTTGTCGTTGAATAGTTCTTGGAACTTCTCTCAAGACATCTTCAGTGCGGCAGGTTGAGTACGATTTACCGATTCCCACCAGTAATCTGCCTCTCTTCGCAACATAAAGGCGGCAAAGGGAACCTTTTACTCCTTGGAGCATCCCAAGACATCAAATATCTTGGTGATCTGCTTTATCCATGCTTCCGCCTTAAGTGGTTTTGGCTCTCCAATAAACATCGGTGGTCCTAGCTCCTTGAACTATTTAGCAGTGACCGTTCGAGAGTTTATAGTGTTTCCACCTACATTTTGGATAAGAGCTGCTCTCGCTTGCTGTTGCATGAATTGCATAAAGCCTCTGAACATTCCATCATTCATCATTTGGTCAGTGTTATTGTTTGAATGAGGATTGTCACCTTCCTGATGCACATTATCCTGATTATTAATATGTGGTGAATCAACGGTCGCCTGTGCTCTATTGCTATTCTCAACATTTTCGGATGTCATTTTCAGATACTGCCACAAAACAAAGGTTAATTGACATGAAACATATTATCCCTATATTCTGACCGACCAATTAAATACCAAATAGACTTAGGTAGGTCATACTAGCGAAGGAATTCCCTGTCTCTCCCCTCCTAGTTCTATTCTCATATCTTAGCCAGGGACCATATCCCTAGGCTTTGATACCAACTGTGACGCCCCCAAAATCGGTATACATCACCCATCTTGAGTCGCCAAATACATGGTACAGAATTCAAATACAAACTTAATTATACAACAGTCGTGTAAAATACGACTAAACATATGATGTGAGTTTTACTACAAATATTATCATCTAGACAATATACTAACTCAATGGGGTCCTCATTACATTTATTATTACACTATTTCATAGAATAGTGAGGAGTACTAATGCACCATCTAGGGCCATCACTCTGTTCCCCTACTAGTCCCTGCTACGTTCTCATTTCCTGAAGAGAACAATGAAAGAAAAAGGGTGAGCTCAACTAGCCCAGTAAGAAATATTATGACTAAGATAATGCAGAATAAATTATCATTAGCCTTAAACAGTGTTAAATTGATAAAATATAACAAGCATCAAGTTTAACTATAGTGGAACAAGCAATCTATTAGAAAAATCAAGTAGAGAATAAAATCTACTATCGTCTATGATTTATAAGGTTTTTCATCACTTTTATCGCTGGGACTCAGCTTAATAAATAATCCACATTATCGAATCACTTACATACTACTGCCCAAGGATATTCGTGTATTCATTAATGGTCATGATCATGCCAACAAGCGTCCATCAATGCACTACGGGCCAATGAGGACTTTTACCACATCATTTGTAACATTACGGTCATGATTACACCGAATAATCCACGGTCATAAACATACCAAGTCCATCTACATACACTACAAGGCCACAGATGACTTTCAACAAAAATATAAACATGAGGATGATGACAATGATATAAGAATTCAATAAAACAAGTTCAAGAATTAATTTATCCAGGAACTAATAGCGTCCAAATTATCAACATGATACTTCTTTGTAGAGTAAAATTCTAAAATGCTCAGAAGAATATTTCCATGAAAAGATACTAGATGAAGCGCAAATATCAAGGATATTTCACTAATTTCATGGAGTATAGAAGTCAAAGTTTTAACCAACTGGGTATAATAAAGAATAGAATAACGAGAAGAAATCACCGGGCATGCGATAGATCAGCATAAGGCGAGTTATTCCAATGAATAATAAATAAGCGGAATCGGTCCCACAGTAAAGCGTCTGAGACGGGATATTCAAGCAGAATAATAAAGAATGGAACCGGTCCCGTAAAACGCATGCATGAGGATATTCCAACAGAATAATAAAGATCGTATCGGTCCATGAAAACGCGCATGCATGATGCGAGGATATTCCAATGAATAATAAAGAATGGAATAATGGAAGAATTTCACCAAGTATATAGTGTAGCAAGCGTATCTGAGGATATTCCAACAGAATAATAAATATTTGAATAACAGAAGTTCTCTTCATGAATACAAAAGAAATAATACCCCTTACCGTAAAAGAAACTTGATATAAGAATAGGGAAGTAGTAGAATACTTTTCTATAGTTTCTCTATAATTTCTCTCTCTAGAGTTTCAGGGAATTCGTAAGAAATAATGAAGGAATGAGCTTCTATTTATAGGAGAATGGACTGCATAGTAACTAATTCATGAACAATCCAGATTGATTTACTTTTAAACGGACGGTTCAGATTGATTTAATAAAATATTATAATAAAATAAAATCTTTTAAATAAAATATAATATATAATATATATTATATATTATATATATAAAAACTCATGGGTCATTACCCCCGTGATACAACCTGTCAATATCCGTGTCTGCTAACTTTCAAATTATCACATGTATATATAATAATAATAATAATAATAATAATAATAATAATAATAATAATAATAATAATAATAATTGTACCCCCTTCACCAAATTGTCAAACATTATATATATGTATATATATATATATATATATATATATATATATATATATATATATAAATTAAAAGTACTTCCTCCTAATTATTTCCCCCCCATTTCTCGTAACCAAAATGTCTTTCAACCAAGACTTTACCAAACACATTGGTCCTACTGTGGGCCCCCACCTTTTATTATATATATAACCTCCTACTGGAGATTATTTTGAAAAATGGGTAAATGGGGGTCCATAAAATAAGCAAAACTTCATAAAAATCACCTTAATAATTTTAACAACATTTATCACCTTTATTATAATTCACAATATTAATCGACCAGGTAGTTCCCAGGAAAGAGGGGTCTTTCCAATAAGGATTTCTCCCTATTGGCGCACAATTAGGTGACCAAACCTCTCCTTGGCAGAACTTTTAGACATTGTTAATATTGCAAATAATAATATTAATAACTTTGTCGTCTCAATTATTGATTTAATAATATATAAATATTGACAATAATTGAATCAAATAACGTGAGATACTATGCAACAATTACTATAACAATAATTGAACAAAACTGAGTGACTTCTCACGTAAGCATTAATAATCAATACCGTGTGCTACTATGCAACTCACGCGTAGACATCGTACTTTTAACACGAAAGTGTTTCAACAGTTAACGGTAAATCTTCCGCCGTCATTTTCATAAAGTATTTTTGACGTTTTCTTAATCTGACAATAATTCCGTTGTGGGGGCCACCAATGATTGCGCCGTTGTACGAATATTCCATGTTAAAACGAATATTCCCCTACCAATCGAATATTATATAACAACTTGCGTACTTTGCAAAATTTATAAATATTACCCACAACTATAACATTATATCAAATTCATTCCATAATATTCAAAAATGATATTTATATAAAATTCATCTTTATTTATAAAAGTTGGGGTCTTACAAAGGAGATGTTTTTCGAGATGTATTTTCCGACCAGCTCGCAGAACCAAATGGAGGTCCAGTTTCTGTAGTTGAAATAGGGAAATATGTCTGTACCAGATTATGCAGCAAAATTCAATGAGTTAGCTAGGTTCGCCCCGTATCAAGTACACACAGATGAGAGAAAAGCAAGAAGGTTTGAACAAGGACTAAAGCCCTGGGTATATAGCAAAGTATCAATGTTTCATCTAAACACTTTTGCTGGAGTACTGGAAAAGGCCATCCTCGCTGAAGGTGGGAGCGATGCGGTGACCAAGTACAATCAGGATCAGAAGAAGAAGAAGAAGAATGAAAATGAGGGAAATAACAAAGCCAGTGGCAGCAACACGGGAGGATGTATCAATCAGAAAAGGAGGTGGATTGACAACTCGTCAACTGGAAATCAGCAAGGAGATCAGAAGAAGAGGATCGAAGCATGCCCGACCTGTGGTAAAGCTCACCTGGGGGTTCATATGAAGGGAAAGCGGGTGTGCTACAATTGTGGTCAGGAGGGCCACATAGCACCTAATTGTCCTAACCCAAAGAAGGGAGCCTGCTTCACTTGCGACTCAAAGGATCATCTGTCAAGGGACTGTCCGAAGAAGGGATCTGGAGGGGCAGGATCAGGAAGGAACAAGGGAAATAGCGATGAAAGTGCTTTAACTATCACGGGACCAACCACAACCAACCGACCGACCGCCAGGACATTTAACATGACAGTGCAGGATGTTGTGTAGTCTCGTGATGTGGTGTTAGGTATCATTCCGATCAATAAAGTTAATACTTATGTATTATTTGATTTGGGTGCTACTTGTTCATTTATATCCGATGACTTTGCTAAGAACTTAGAATTACCTAAGGATTAGTTAGAACACCCCATGAACATAGAAATTGTGAGTAGAGAAATAATCCATGTTAAGTACATAAATAAGAACTGTAGAGTAGATATTAAGGGTAATATCATGAACATAGATCTTATCCCTATTCGACTTGGAGAATTTGACGTTATTTTGGGTATGGACTGGTTATTCAATCACGGAGCCGTAATTGATTACTAGAAGAAGCGTATTAACCTCATGACTCCGTCAAAGGTTGTGTTTTATGATAGCAAGTCGCCTAGACAAGCAAGTTGTCTGACGATGATGCAGGCCAGGAAGTTGTTAAGACAAGGCTGTGTAGGACATCTAGCTTACATAGTCGACAGTCGTAAAGAGAATCCGAAAATAGAGGAGATACCAGTAGTGAGGGACTTCGCAGGCATATTTACAGACAATTTGCCAGGACTTCCGCCAGATAGAGAGGATGATTTTGTGATCGATTTGGCGCCATGAACTGCTCCAATATTGAAGGCACCATACCGAATGGCACCAGTAGAAATGAAAGAATTGATGGTACAACTACTAAAATTACTGGACAAGAAGTACATTCAACTGAGCGTATCGCCGTGGGGAGCGCCGGTGTTGTTTATGAAAAAGAAGGACGGAACGATGCGACTCTGCATTGATTACAAAGAATTGAATAAGGTCACGATTAAGAATAGATATCCATTAACGAGGATCGACGACCTATTTGATTAATTGAAGGGATCGAGATACTTTTCCAAGATAGACTTGAGGAGTGGTTATCATCAACTGAAGGTGAGGCCAGAGGATGTACCGAAGACATCGTTTAGAACACGATATGGTCACTACGAATTTTTGGTAATGTCGTTTGGTCTAACGAATGCTCCTGCAACATTTATGGGACTAATGAATGGTGTGTTCAAGCCGTTTTTGGACAAGTTCATAGTGGTATTTATAGATGACATTTTTGTATATTCAAAAACCAAGGAAGAACATGAAGAGCATTTGAAATTAACGCTGGAGGTGTTGAGAAGGGAGAAGTTGTATGCCAAGTTTTCAAAATATGAATTTTGGATCGAGCGAGTACAATTTCTTGGGCACGTGATCGATAAAAATGGAATTTCGATAGATCCATCCAAAGTTGAAGCCGTGATTAACTGGGATCAGCCGAGGACGCCACGAAAATACGAAGTTTTCTTGGATTAGCAAGATATTACAGAAGATTCATTCAATACTTTTCCAAGATCGCAACTCTGTTAACGAATTTGACTAGAAAAGCTGTGAAATTTGTTTGGATGGAGAAGTGTGATGAAATCTTTCAAGAATTGAAGAAGAGGTTGAGTACAACACCGGTGTTGTCTCTTCCGGACGATACAGGAAATTTTGTTATTTTTAGTGATGCGTCGCATAAAGGACTTGGTTGTGTGCTTATGCAAAATGGAAGAGTCATTGCGTATGCGTCATGACAATTGAAGGATTACGAGAAGGGGTATCCAACCCACGACTTGGAGTTAGCTGCAGCGGTTTTTGCTTTAAAAATCTGGAGGCACTATCTCTATGGGGAGAAGTGTGAAATATATACAGACCACAAGAGTCTGAAATATATTTTTACACAGAAGGACTTGAATATGCGCCAAAGAAGGTGGTTGGAGTTAATTAAAGACTATAATTGTGAAATTTTATACCATCCGGGTAAGGCAAATGTGGTTGCCGACGCCTTAAGTAGAAAGGGTCGGGTTGACCGCTCAGGAGGAGCTAATTTCAGAAATGGAGAAACTGGAGTTGGAAGTGAAGTATCCTATGGAAATTGATGAGAATCTATTCCAGATGTAATCTGGTACAACCCTATTAGATAAAGTTAAGGAGGCTCAACTTCAAGACGAAGAATGTAAAAAAGTGAAAAAGAAGATATCCGATGGAACCGAACCAAGATTTAAGATGGATAAGGAAGGATCTTTGAGATTTGAGAGCGAGTTTGGGTACCGCTTGATGAATGAGAGATTAAGGAAGACATTTTGAGCGAGGCTCATAGCTCACGTTATTCGATTCACCCCGGTAGTACCAAGATGTACCAAGATCTTCGACAACATTTCTGGTGACCTAATCTAAAACGAGATGTTGCAGAGTGTGTTGCCAAGTGTCTGACCTGTCAGAAAGTGTAAGCAGAACATCAGAGACCGAGTGGGTTGCTACAACCGTTGGAGATCCCATAATGGAAATGGGAACATATTACAATGGACTTCGTGGTTGGCCTTCCGATAACTCAAAAAGGCTATGACGCAGAATGGTATCGTTGACCGACTGACGAAATCCGCACACTTTCTTCCGATCAAAATCAGATTCAACTTAGATCAGTTGCTAATGTTATATGTAAAAGAGATTGTTTCGAGGTACGGAGTTCTGGTGTCAATTGTTTCCAAAAGAGATCCACGCTTTACATCAAACTTCTGGAAACGTCTACAAGAATGCATGGGTACACAATTGCGAATGAGTACTGTAACAACCCGATATTTTCTATATAAATAAATCAGAAATTTTGCGTATAAATTTTTTTTATTATTTAAGGATGAGGATTTGTACAAGATAATGTGTATATGTATTTATGTGGTAAATAAAAATATATTTATTACATAAATATTTACAAATAATTTTATTTTAGAATTATTGATTATTATAAAGTATATTCTTATAATAATTACTTTTATAGCGAAATGTTTTTATTAGTTATTTTCCATGAAAATATAATCATATATTATTTAAATAATATATGGAGTGATTTTTTGAATAATTATAATAATTATTTTATTATATGAATTTTAGTCTGATTATTAAATTAATAATTATACCTTAATTATTAAGGTTAAATATGAAGAATAAATTAGATATGGAATCCAAACCTTAATTTTGGATTTTTACCAAGGAATGAGAATAATAATATAATATTAATTATATTTTAATTTTTCAGTACTATAAATATGTACTGTATGTACGTATTGAGGATGGTTGGTCAATTATGGTTTATAATTTTAAAACCCTAATATTAATTGGTCAAACCCCTAGTTTTACTGTGGGAAACCCTAATTTGAAAATCAATTGTGAGTTTAAGACTGTTATATAACTATGTTATATGATTTATGTTATGTATTATATAATGATTTGATCAATTAGGTGAACCCTAATTAAAATCTAGAAAACCCTAATTAATCGTTAGAAAAATCATGTTCATAAAATCCTATTTCTGAAATCTAGAAACCCTAATTTGAAACTCAAATTAGAGTTCAAGATTGTTTGTAATTGTGATAAAGTGATTTATTTGTAAGTATTAGAATTATAATTGATAATCATGAAAACCCTAATTACTAAACTAGAAACCCTATTTTCTATATTTAGTAACCCTAATTAGTAATTTTCAAACCTAATTACTAATTGTAAACCCTAATTGCTAAATTAGCAAAGTTAATTATAATTAGAGATATTAAACCCTATGTTCCTGTATAAATTAATTAGAAACCTAATCTAATTAACAAACCCTAATTTTCTAATTTTAGAAACTAAAATTTTTATTTTATTATTTTTGTGCAAACCCTAAATTGGAAATCCTACATTTAATTTATGCTAAACCTTAGGGTTAAACCCTAAGGGTTTGCAAGGATTACAAGATTGCCCTTAAAATTCCATGCGAAAAGATCATTTTACCCCTCTTGCATTATTGGTTTTTGCCAAGTGTTAGAGTTGTTGGAGTTGGTGACCAACTATGTTGACAATTGTGACTTAGAAACACTGGATTCAGTCTCTAGAGATCAGTCATACATGCATCATACACTTATATAAATAGATTGGAAGAGAGAGAAAATCATTTGTTAACTTATTTTTGCCCAAACACTCAAACATTCTCTCTCAAGCTCAAACATTCAAAAATTTCCTTCATCTATCAGTCATTAACGAAGCCCCACGATCACCTTGAACAGATTCAGAAGCTAGAATCAAAACTTGTTCATAGAAGGTATAAACCTAATTTGAAAATTTTGATCTCAGTTGCTATGTTAGATGTTAGTTTTATGTGTTAAATGTGTTGTTAGTAGTGTCTTATGATGATCTGGGTTTCTAGATGTTGAATCCATAACATCTAGAGGCTTGGATTTGACATTTTACAAAATCTGGAAAAAGGGTTCAACCGTCGTCTGACAATGAATGTCAGTGGCCATAGATCTCGGTATGATATGTGTTTTTATTTTTTTTAATGTTTTATCTTGTAGTGTGTCATGAGATCTGTGTTCTGAAATTCATAGGAGGTCCAGATCAGACCTAGATTGATAGGTATTGTTGGTCAAAGGTCGTTGACCGACCATGACCGGTGTAAGACCCCAACTTATTATAAATAAAATCGAATTTCCTCTAATTATTATTGTGAATAATAAGGTATTAATTTGATATAACTCTCTGGTTATGGGTGAAATGTGCAAATTTTGCAAAATAAGCAAGTGGTTATAAAATAATCATTGTTGTCAGGGAATATTCGTTTGGTCGTGGAATATTCTTATTGTTTAGGGGAATATTAAATACTGACGGCCTTGATCATTTGTGGGCCCCATAATGAGAATAAGCGTCGGATGAAGAAAGCGACAAAGTTTGAGTTTTATAAATACTTGGCGTAATTATTACAGAATTAACATTGTTGGAATACACGGTGGTTAAAATACGATAATATGCGTGGTTGCGCAGTAGCTTTGCGGTATTGCAGTATTGATGAATTATTGATCCTTACGTGAAGGCCTTTACTCGATAATTATTCTGATGAATTCTTATTCAATATTTTATTTTATTGATTCAATAATTATTACGTTGATATTTTATATTATTATTGTTTGATAATTGTCCTTTACGATATTTCCCATTATCGGATCGATAATTCATATTATTTGAATAATATTATTAGATAGCATTATTGGCAATGTCTAGAAAGTTACATCGAGGAAAGGTTTGGTCACTAATTGCGGGCGATAAGGAGAAATCCTTATTGGAAGCCCCCTCTTTCTGAGGAGCGACACGGATTTGTCATAAATGTGATTACGTAATATTATTTGTGAATAATTAATTATTGATTCATATGATAAGGAAATATTTATTTTATGTGGATATAAATGTTGGATATATTTATTGTGGTTAAAAATGAAGGAGTTAATGTTGAGGTGTTTTATCGATTATTTTTTGCCGGAATGGAGGTATTAAAAAAATTAAACTAGTGTTTTTGAGATATATTGCGTGAGTTATAATTTTTTTAATCCAAATAGTTGGATCGTTATGATTTTGAATATGCTATACATATATAAGTTTAGTATATGTTCACAAATTTTGAACCGAATTAAAATGAGCATTATGATTTGTTATGAATTTTAGAGAGGTGTTGATTAGGAAATTAGGTTTATAAATAATTTTGGTGGAAAATTCTAGAATTGAGTGGGCTCCACTTGTGGTTGGTGAAGAAATGTCTTTGAATTTTATTTCAAATGTGGTGGGTGGCAATAGTAGTAGGTAAAAAGCCATCGGGTTGCAGCGTCAAGTCTGCTTGGCGTGCTAACATTTTCCTATAAATAGAGGGCTAAGTTAGAATTGAAAATCACACCAGAAACATAAGCTTTCTCTCTTTCTCTCTCTATATTATCGAGCATATTTTGTGAGTATTTAGATACTTTGTGAGTTTCTATTTTTTAGTACAAGTTTTACATAAATACTATATCCAAAATTAGATCAGGAAATACGATTATTTTGAGGTAAGGGGTGTTATATTCTTCTTAAAATGATATTTTCTTCGATATCATTATACCGAAATATTGGTATGAACTTTTTATCAAATTTGAAACTTTTTGTGTCGGGGTTACTATTCACGTATACGGTAATATTCACGTATACGTCACTATTCACGAATACGGCATTATTCATCGAAAAATAAATTTTTCTTCTTTTTGTCAAAGATGTCTATTATGGTTACTATCTTTGATTGTATCCATGTTTTGATCTTTATTTTTGAATTCTGCTTCAAAATTGGTTATTATGAAGTATTATTGATCTTAGATAAAGCGTGATACGAATCCTAATATTTTTCCTTACATCTCCTTTGGACTCGTTTTTTCTTTAAAATATGTTTCATCATCCTCGGTCCTAAATGATGATATTCTTGAATATCTTTGGCATGTAGTGCAAAGATGAATGATTACCTAATGAATATCTTGGGCCCGTAGTGCAAAGATGAACAGGTGTTGAGATGAACATGACCAGCTGGTGATACAAATGAATATCTTTGGCTGTAGTGCAAGATGAATATTTTATTCAAGATGTATATTGATTGATATTACGAGGATAAAATATTGATGATGAACTTTTAAATCTTAGAAGATAGTAGAATTCTTTCTCTACTTGACTCTTCTAATGGATTCTTTATTTACTGCTTGAGTTGTTGATCTAAAACTTGTTATCTATTATATTTTATCGATTTTCCTGTTGAAGACTAATGATAATTTGTTGTATATTATCTTAGTCATAATATTCTTCTTGGGCTAGTTGAGCTCACCCTTTTCCTTTTGTTCTATTGTTCTTAGCTACCTCGGGGAGGAGAATTTAGTAGGAACTAATAGGGGTATGGAGTGATGATTCAAGATAGTTGTTTAACAGTCCTCACTATTTTTGTAAAATAGTGTATCAATAATTGTAATGAGGACTCCTTTTGAGTTTGTATACTCTCTAGTATACAATATTTGTATTCAAACTCACAGTATATGTGTTGTCGTATTTTGCACGGCAATTATATTACTGAAGTTGTATTTGTTTCTGTACCATGTATCTGGCGACTCAAGATGGGTGATGTATACCTGTTTTGGGGGCATCACAGTTGGTATCAGAGCTTAGGGATATGATCCCTGGCTGAGATATGAGACAAGAACTAGGAGGGGAGAGACGGGGAATTCTTTCGCTAGTATGACCTGACTAAGTTTATTTGGTGTTTATTTGGTCAATCAGAGTATAGGGATAATATATGACATTACTATTAACCCTTGTTTTATGGTAGTATTTAAGAATGGCAGCTGAGAACGTTAATAATGGAGTAAATCAGACTGTGGAGACACCTTTGATCACCACCTAGGGGAACGTGCAATAGGAAGGTAATATTCCTCCTATAAACAACACTACCGAACAAATGATGAATGATGGGATGTTTAGAAGTTTTTTGCAGTTCATGCAAAACCAGACGAGGGAGACTCGTGCACAAAAACGGGTGGAAATGCTAGCAATGCACGGCTTGTCACAGCCAAGTAGTTCAAAGAGTTGGGACCATCAGAATTTAAGGGAAAATCGGATCCGATCATGGCGAAAATGTGGGTCAAGAAAATTACCAAGATATTCGATGTCTTGGGATGCACGGAGGAACAGAAGGTTCCATTTGCCACCTTTATGTTCAGCGGTGAGGCGGACTCTTGGTGGGAGTCTATGAAGGCGTACCCGACCGGTACCCTTTTCGGCATGTCTTGGGAAGCGTTTCAAAAACTATTTACTAACAAGTACTTTCTGAAAGTATTCGTCGTATGAAGGAGGTGGAGTTTATCGATTTGGAACAAAACAACATGGCGATTGTGTCTCGATCGAGGCAAAGTTTGCGAGTTATCGATTTTGCACCTCATTTGGTAAAAATGAGGAGCGAATAGCGAGGATGTTTACGAGAGAGGTCTAAAGCAGAGATTGACGATATCTTATATCTCATAAATTTGCTTTATATTCAGATGTTGTAAACATGGCTTAATTATTAGAGCGAGATAACAAGTATGTGCAATAGAGGGACCACAACCAAGGTCATACCGGTGGTAGCGGTCATCGGAGCAATGACAACCAGAGGGAAGGAAAGCATTCAGACAAAAGCGGTAACCACTATGGTGGTAATCGTGACCGTGATAATAGAAGGAGTGAATTGGGAGGAGATTTCAAGAGGAGAAGGTACAAAAATGATAACATGAAGACGTCATCACAAACATCAACTGTTTTTAGGGGAAGAGAACGAGCACCGGTCGTTTGTTACAAATGCAGGAAGGAGGGACACATCAGCCCAAAATGCCCACAACAATCCAAGGTGTGTTATAACTGTGGAAAGGAAGGTCATATAGCTAGAGATTGTCTAGTTACAAAACCAAGTTCAACAGGGATGGTGACTCAAAATTTCATCCGGATAAGTCGAAAGTCGATTGGTTCTGGAAGGCGTTTGTCGTGGTTGCACAAAGCGAGGAGCCCCAAGCGAGGTGATTACGGGTAAGCTTATCATAAACTCTTGCGAAGTTTATACCTTATTAGATACCGGTTCTACCCATTCTTTTATCTCTCCTGCTTGTGCTCAACGTTTAAACTTGACTCCGGAGAAATTAGACCTTGACTTATCTGTTGAGACTCCATTAGGAGAGACTTTTATTACATCTACTGTCTATAAATCTTTCTTGATTCAAGTCGGTACCATCACATTACCTGCCGACCTTATTTCGTTGACAATTCTTGCATTTGATGTGATTTTAGGGATTGATTGGTTAACCACGCATCATGCTAAAATTGATTGTTTTCGTAAGGTTGTTAGTTTTCATATTCCTAACCAACCTATTATGCGAATTCAAACAACCAAACCACTAAAATCAATCACTGTCATATCAAGCCATAAAGCTATTCGTTTATTAAAAAATGGATGTAAAGCTTTCTTAGCCCATGTCACAGACTTGAACAAAAACACGTCAGATTTGAATACTATTTCCGTTGTTAGTGAATTTCCTGACGTATTTCCTGAAGAACTTCCCGGTCTACCCCCAGAGCGTGAAGTTGAATTCTTTATTGACCTTGAACCTGGTACAAAGCCCATTTCTAAAACCCCATATCAAATGGCTCCTATTGAACTTCAGGAGTTATTGGACATCGGTTTTATTCGTCCTAGTACATCTCCTTGGGGTGCTCCTGTGTTATTCTTAAAGAAAAAAGGCGGGAGTATGCGACTTTGTATCGACTACCGAGAATTGAATCATGTCACTATTAAGAATAGGTATCCGCTACCTCGCATTGATGACCTATTTGACCAGTTGCAAGGAGCACAATTCTTTTCAAAGATCGATCTTTATTACGGATATCATCGGTGAAGATTAAAAGCGAGGATATTCAAAGCGCCTTCGAGAACTTCGATGCGGGCATTATGAATTCTTAGTCATGTCTTTTGGATTGACTAATGCTCCTGTTGCTTGTATGGATATGATGAAGCAGTGTATTCAAGGAATATTTGGATCGATTTCGTTGTTGTCCTTATTGATGACATCCTCATATTCAAAAGCCGTGAAGATCATGAACACCATTTGAAAATTTGATGCTGCCAAGGCTTCGTGATAACAAGCTATATATCAATTTGAAGAAATCGAGTTACGGCGAGAGAAGTAGCCTTCCTTGGGCATGTGGTATGAAAACATGGAGTATCTGTATGGACCGGTGAAGATTGAAGCCATACAAAGTTAGAACAGCAGAAATTCGGTGGCCGAAATCGTAGCTTTTGGGCTTATTTGGTTATTATCGGAGATTAGTGGAAGGATTTTCTCGAATCGCTACTCAGATTAACTTCGGTGACTCATAAAGATATAAAATTCGGTTGGAGAGAGGACTATGAGAAGAGTTTTCAAGAACTTCGAGAAGACTCATTTCGGCACATGTTACGACAATACCATCTGGTTCGGATGGATTTGTTATCTCTGATGCTTGAGGGCAAAGGGTTAGGATGTGTTCTCATGCGACATGGGAAAGTCATAGCCTATGCCTCGCGACAACAAAGAATATGAGAGAAATTATCCTACTTTCGTGATTTGGAGTTAGCGGTGATCGTTTTCAGCGTTGAAGATCACGGAACACTTACATATGGGAGAAAGTGGAGATCTATCTGAGATCATAAAAAGCCTCAAATATTTCTTCACCCAAAAAGGAACTCAACATGCGGCAACGGCGTTGGCTCATTTGCTAAAAAGATTACAATCATACCATCGATATCATCTGGAAAAGCGAGCGTGGTGGTGGCGCATTGAGTAGAAGATCATATGCGAAGTGCGAGTGCGATGTTGTTAACACAAAGGCCCATTTTGTATGACTTGCAAAGGATGGAGATAGAGATGAAAGCTCAAGTACTTGCGTGATGATATCAAACATCTGAGTAGAAGCGACTTTAATCGACAAAGTTAAAAATTTGCTCAAGCTACGGACGTGGGTGTGATCGTAAGAAGAAGAAAGTGCGAAGGTGCCATTCGAGCGAAGAATCGATGAAGAAGGAATACTTGAGTCAACTCGGACTTTGTGTTCCTAACGATTACGACTTGAAGCATAGAATCATGATGGAGGCACACAACAACTGCTTTGTTTGCAATCCATCACTGGGAGTACCAAAATGTATCATGATCTTCGACATACATTTTGGTGGAGCAATATAAAAAGAGAGATCGCGGAGTTTATCTCTAGGTGTTTAACTTGTCAATGTGTAAAGGAGGAGCATCAAATGCCAAAGGGTCCATTACAACCACTTGAGATTACGAAATGGAAGTGGGAACATATTACTATGGATTTCGTTACGGGTATTCCCAAGGTTTCTCAAGGCATAGATGCGATTTGGGTTATTGTTGATAGATTAACCAAGTCTACCCATTTCTTGCCTATATGTGAGACTTTTTCCATTGAACGTCTTGCTAGTATATACGTAAATGAGATTGTAAGATTGCATGGCATGCCAGTATCCATAGTTTTGGATCGTGACCCAAGATTCACTTCACGATTTGGGGTTAGCTTGCTGAAAGCTATGAGCGCAATTCTACGATTGATTCGGCATACCATCCTCAAATGGAGACCGGACAATCGGGAGGACTATTCAAACTCTTGAATATCTATTAAGACTACGTGTCCTAGATTTGAGAGGGAGTTGGGATAAGTACCTACCATTGGTGGAATTCTCTATAACAGCAGTTATCGAGCAAGTATAGGTGTGGCTCCATTCGAAGCGTTGTATGGAAGAAAATGTCATTTCTCGGTATCTTTGGGACAAGGTGGGTGAAACTTAGCGTTGTTGGGACGAGTGGAGATACGAATGACTACGGGGAAGATCAAGCGATTAAACAGCGTATACAAGCGACGCAGGATCGACAAAAGCGGTTATGCGGATCTTATTCGGAAGGGCGTGGAATTTAATATTGGGGATCATGTATTCTTACGTGTTGCACCATGGAAGGGAGTTACAAGATTTGGGAGGAGAGAAAAGCTCAATCCACGATTTGTTGGCCCATTTGAGATTCTTGACCGAATAGGAAATATGGCCTATAGACTCGCATTACCTCCAAACATGTCTCGTGTTCATAATGTTTTTCACATATCTATGCTTCGTAAATATGTGAAAGACCCGAACCATATTATTGAGTTAGGACGGGACAGAGATGGCAGAAGATTTAACGTGAGAGGAGGTACTTGTTAAGATCTTGGATAGGAAAGAAGCGGAGTCCTACTGCGAAGGTTATATACTGACAAGTTAAGGTTTTGTGGAGGAACCATGCTATTGAAGAAATGACACAGGAGTTAGAATCAAAAATAAAAGCGAGGTACCCTCTTTGTTGAAACACCAGTGCGTATGTCAATTTCTAGGGCGAAATTTCATAAGGAGGGGAGGTTGTAAGACCCCAACTTTTGAATAAAGATTAAATTTTCTAGAAATATATTTTTTGAATATTATGGGCGTGGATTTGATATAATGTTATAGTTGTGGGTAATATTTACAAATTTTGCAAAAAATCATGAAGTTGTTATATAATATTCGATTGGTCGGGGAATATTTGTTTTAACGAGGGAATATTAAATGCAATGGTACAATCATTGTTGGACCCCCACAGCGGAATTATTATCGGATTGAAAATGACAAAAATACTTTATGAAAATAGCGGCGGAAGTTTTCTAGTTAGCTTGTTGAAACACCGGTGTTAAAAATGCGATAATATTTTTGAAACCACAGCGTATTCTTTGTACTTTTAACATAAAGATTATTTCGATTAACGATTAAGATTCAATATAACAATTTTCAAATTATATTTCAACAATCCAATCGATATTCAACAGTCTTACAACCTAACTTTCTATGAAATTTAGATCTCAGAAGTGCGTGCACGGTATGTGAAAAAAGGTAAGGATATCTTGATTTCATCTCGATTCTAACTCGGGTCATTCTTCCACATCGTGGTTTCTCCACAAAACTTTGACTTGGTATAACCTTGGAAGCGTAGAATATGATCTTTTTATCAAGATTTTAATAAGTAACTCTTATACGTTAAATCTTCCTGCTATCTCGCCCCGATTCTAAGTCGAGGTTCTAAGTCTTCATGTCTGATATGATCGTGAAAAATCGATTCGAGACATGAGAATGCAGTCTGTGGATTCCTACCAGATTTAAAATTGGTTGATCGGCTTTCCTCTCTTTGAATCAATCTCTTTGGAGCAACTTGTGACAACATGATCCCGAGTTCCAAAGCTATGAAGAAGTCATCTTGGGTGGCAATACATCGATAGCAAGTTTGCAGAATGATAGCCGCCAACTATCCTCGATGGCTAGGAACATCCTTGATAAGCTAGGTGGGATGTAATGGATCATTTTGGAGAGTTTGAATGGTAGGTTTCCAAATGTATCTTGCTAAATCCGTCTTTGAAATTGATAACGCAATGCGTTCAAGCTTTAGGTAACTAAGTTGTAAATCTTCTGGTCTCGAAAGGCATCAAGGCATACCATGAGATTTCAATCTCGTATCGTCACAGAGTAAAGGCGTTCAGAGTGTAAGTTTCTCAGTGTAGGTAAGAAATGAACCGTCCATCTATCAACAAACCCAGTGCATTTCGGCAGAAAATCCATAATAAGTTTGCTTGCAGAATTTCAATTGACTGCATCTAAGATAAACTCTTATCTTTCTTCATATTTGTCACAAAAGTCAGAACATTTGAATAAACTCGATGGATAAAGTCAGCCACCAAATATACTTTAGGAACACAAAGTCTTTAATAGCTCCCGCTACAGATGTACTCTCTTTCTCTTCTTCATCTTGACAGTGTAACTCCCAATTTAAAGCTGAGAGCTCATTTTCGAGATGATCAATATCTCTAACTCCATCTTGCGGCCATTCATGCTTAATGCCTAATGACAATAGCTTCAATCTTTTGCTCGAGTCAACGGATATTCCATGACTTGATACTACTACCTAAGGAATGCTACTTCCTCAAGCCGTAACTCACATTTCTTTAACTTAGCATAAAGCTTATATTCATGAAGCTTTTGGAGTATTAGCCTCAAGTGTTGTTCATGATCTTCACGGCTTTTGGAATAAATAAGGATGTCATCAATAAAGACGACCACAAAGTGATCCAAATATTCCTTGAATACTGGTTCATCATATCCATTTAGGAGCATTAGTCAATCCAAAAACATGACTAAGAATTCATAATGTTCGCATCGAAGTTTCAAGGCGATCTTTGGAATATCCTCGCTTTAACCTTCAAATTGATGATATCCGTAATCTAAGATCGATTTTGAAAAAATTGTGCTCCTTGTAATCGATCAAACAGTCATCAATACGCGGGCAATGCGCACCTATTTTTGATGGTGACATGATTCAACTCCCGATAATCAATACAAAGTCGCATACTCCCATCTTTTCTTCTTCACGAATAGAATAGGACCACCCCAAGGAGACGATTAGGACTAATGAAACCAATGTCTACCAATTCTAATTGGGTCTTTAACTCTTAAAGTTCAATAGGAGCCATTAGATATGGGGTTTTGGAAATGGGTTTTGTCCGGGTTCAAGGTCGATACAAAATTCAACTTCACGCCTGGGGTAGACCAGAAGTTCTTCAGTGGAATACGCTGAGGAAATTTATTAACAATAGAAATATCCTTCAAATCGGATTTATTTTTGTTAAACCGTGATATGAGCTAATAAAGCTTGACATCCATTTTTTAATAAACGAATAGCTTTGTGGCTTGAGATGATGTGATTGATTTTAATGGTTTGGTCGCTGAATTCGCATAATAGGTTTATTAGAAATATGAAAGCTTACAAACTCACGTAAAACAATTAATTTTAGCATGATGAGTAGTTAACCAATCAATCCCTAGAATCACGTCAAATGCAAGTATTTTTAAGGAGATAAGATTGACAGGTAACGTGTGATTACCGATTTGAATTAAACAAGACTTATAAAAAGTGGATGTAATGAAGGTTTCTCCTAATGGAGTTTCAACAGATAAGTCAAAGTCTAATTTCTCCAGAGTCAAATTTAAACGTTGAGCGCAAGTAGGATAAATAAAAGAATGGGTAGAACCGGTATCAAATAAGGTATAGACTTCACTAGAGTTTATGATAAGCTTACCCGTGATGACCTCGTTCGGGTTCTTTGCTTTCTGGGAGGTCACAACAAATGTTCTCCCTTGCACCACCGGCTTTGACTTTTCTGGGACAGCCTTTGGTGCCTCCATCCTAGCTGAACTTGCCTTTGGTGAACGACAAAATCGGGCTAGGTGACCTTCTCTTCCACAATTATAACACGCTTTGGATGGCATCGCGCAGATTGACCGATATGTCCCTCCCTCCGCATTTGAAGCATATGATAGGTGGTCGTTCTCCTTCCTTAACCACGGTTCTTTGGTCTCGACGTCTTTCCATCATTGTTGAATCTCCTTTTCTTGAAATGTCCATTTTTACTGTCTTAGCCATGATTACCACCGAAGTGGTTACCATTTCTGGCATGTTGATTCCCTCCAGGTTTGTTATCACCGCTTCGATGACTGATACCACTGGTATTTTCATGTTGTCGGCTGCTTTCTCTTGGTTGCGTTGACTCATTACCGCGCTCCAATAATTGAGCCCTATTTACAACATTTGAGTACAAACACAGTTTATGAGAAATAAGATATTGACGTATCTCCAGTTTCAAACCTCTTAAAAATATCCGTGTCATTCGCTCCTCATTATCGACCAAATGGGATGCAAACCGAGATAACTCCACAAATTTAGCCTCGTATTACGACACGGTCATATTTTTTTGTTCCAACTTAATAAACTCCACCTCCTTCATATGACGAATACTTTCGGGAAAGTACTTGTCGTTGAATGACTCTTGGAACTTCTCCCAAGACATCTTGAGTGCGCCAGTCAATTTGATGCGTTTCTGATTCCCACCAAGAATCTGGCATCACACGCAACATAAAGGTGGCGAAGAGGAACCTTTTGCTCTCCTGAGCATCCCAAGACATCAAATATCTTCACGATTTGCTTTATCCATGCTTCCGCCTTAAGTGGTTTTGGCTCTCTAATAAACTCCGGTGGTCCCAGCTCCTTGAACTGTTTAGCGGTGACCGTCCGAGAGTTTCCTGTGTTTACACCTGCATTTTGAACAGGAGCCGCTCTCGCTTGATGTTGCATGAATTGCATGAAGCCTCAGAACATTCCATCATTCATCATTTGGTTAGTGTTGTTGTTTGCATGAGGATTGTCGCCTTCCTGATTCACGTTGTCCTGGTTATTGATCTATGGAGACTCAACGGTCTCCTGTGCTCCATTGATGTTCTCAACATTCTTGGATGCCATTTTCAAACACTGCCACAAAACAAGGGTTAATTGACAGGCAACATATTATCACTATACTTTGACCGACCAATCAAATACCAAATAAACTTAGGTAGGTCATACTAGCGAAGGAATTCCCCGTCTCTCCCCTCCTAGTTCTAGTCTCACATCTTAGCCAGGGATCATATCCCTAAGCTTTGATACCAACTGTGACACCCCCAAAATAGGTATACGTCACCTATTCTGAGTCGCCAAATACATGGTACAGAAATAAATACAACTTCAGTAATACAATTGTCGTGCAAAATACGACAACACATATACTATGAGTTTGAATACAAATATTAGCCTAGGATCATTTCCCTAAGCTTTGATACCAACTGTGACGCCCCCAAAATTAGGTATACGTCACCCATCTTGGGTCGCCACTTACATGGTACATAAATTCAAATACAACTTAATAATACAACTGTCGTGTACAATACGACAAAACTTAAGCTGTGAGTTTGAATACAAATATTGTCTACTAGAGATTATACAAACTCAAATGGAGTCCTCATTACAATTATTATCACACTATTTCACAGAATAGTGAGAACTACTAATGCTATCATCTGGTCCGTCACTCCATTCCCCGACTAGTCCCTGCTACGTTCTCATTTCCTGAAGAGAACAATAAAAGTAAAAGGGTGAGCTCAACTAGCCCAGTAGGAAATATTATGACTAAGATAATGCAGAATATATTATTGTTAGCCTTCAACGGTGTTAAATTGATACAATATAACAACCATCAAGTTTAACTGCAGCGGAACAAGAAATCCATTAAAAGAGTCAAGTAGAGAATAAAACCTACTATCTTTTATGATTTAGAAGGTTTTTCATCACTTTTATCGCTGGGACTCAGCTTAATAAATAATCCACATCATCGAATCACCCCTGCACTACCGTCAAGGATATTCTTTAGTATCACGACCACAATTATCCATGCACTACGGGCCAAGAATATTTGTGTATTCATTAATGGTCATGATCATGCCAACAACTGTCCATTAATGCACTACGGGCCAATGAAGACTTTTACCACATCATTTGTAACAATACGGTCATGATTACACCGAATAATCCCTGGTCATAATCATACCAAGTCCATCTATGCACTATAGGTCACAGATGACTTTCAACAAAATATAAACATGAGGATGATGACAATGATATAAGAATTCAATAAAACAAGTTCAAGAATTAATTTATCCAGGAACTAATAACGTCCAAATGGTCAACATGATACTGCTTTGTAGAGTAAAATTCAAGAATGCTCAGAAGAGTATTTTCAAGAAAAGATACTGGATGAAGCGCAAATATTAAGGATATTCCACTAATTTCATGGAGTATAGAAGTCAAAACTTTAACCAACTAAGTATAATAAGGAATGGAATAACAAAAGAAATCACCAGGCATGCGATAGACCGCACATGCAGGTTATTCCAACAGAATAATAAATAACGGAATCAGGTTCGGCGTAAAATGCACAGACAGGATATTCCAATAAAATAATAAAGGCGGAATCAGTCCGGCATAAAATGCATGCACGTGATATTCCAACGAGAATAATAAAGGCGGAATCGAAGTGCGGCGTAAAACGCATGTACGAGGATATTCCAACAGTAATAATAAAGACGGAATCAGTCCGGCGTAAAATGCATGAGCAGGATATTCCAAATGTAATAATAAAGAGAGTAACCGGATCAAGCGTAGAACGCATGCAGACGAGGATGTTCCAACAGAATGATAAAGAATGGAACAACAGAAGAATTTCACCAAGTATAGGGTAGCCCGCGTATACAGGTTATTCCAACAGAATAATAAAGAATGAAATAACAGAAGTTCTCTTCATGAAGACGAAAGAAAGAAATAATACTCCCTACCTTGGAAAAAACTGGATACTGGAATAATGAGGTAGCAGACTTCTCTTCTTCTTTCTCTCTATAATTATCGCTCTAAAGCTTTTGTGAATTGGTGAGAAATGAAGGAAAAATGAGCTTCTATTTATAGGAAAATATAGTTTCGATAATTGCACGTTTTGGGGCTCGAAAAATTACAATACAATACCTCTAACTTTTCTTTTATTTTTAATTTAGTCCTGCAAGTATTATCAATCTTGCACCAACTCCCCTAATAGTAAATAATGTGATTCAATAGTACACATATGTGAACAAATAGTCATATAAGCATGTGAATTAGTAGCAATTAATTGCTCATTTATCTGATAAATTACCCGATTTATCAATATAACCCCTAGACATCAATTATCATCGGAATAAATGTCGATTTTCACTAACACAAACAATTCCAACATAATGAAACTATTTTTATCAAAAATATAAATTTTAAAATTTTGAAGTTTGACTTTTTCCAAAAAAGTCAACTGTTGACTTTTTGACCAAATAGTGAATCCCAGAAAATTTTATGTTTCTAGACTATTTTTACTAATTTCGTCATTTCAGACTCAAATATCACGTCCGCGTCTCTAAATTCATCTCCGAACAACATTCATTAATAATATTATAACTCACAATATTTATCAACCAGGTCGTTCCCAGGAAAGAGGGGGTTTTCCAATAAGGATTTCTCCCTATTGGCGCGCAATTAGGTGACCAAACCTCTCCTTGACAGAACTTCTAGACATTGTAAATATTGAAATTTATAATATGAATAACTTTGTCGTCTCATGTATTGATTTAATAAAAAAATATTTTATGCAGATGATACTATGACAATAATTAAATCAATAATATGATAGATATGATGCAGCAATTACTGTAGCAATAATTGAGTATAACTGAGTGACTTCTCATTTAAGCATCAATAATCAATACGTGGTGCTACTATGCAACCACGCCAGACATTGTGTACTTTTAACACCGGTGTTTCAACAGCTTAACAGTAAAAC
This sequence comes from Panax ginseng, assembly GCA_020205605.1. Taxonomy (NCBI): domain Eukaryota; kingdom Viridiplantae; phylum Streptophyta; class Magnoliopsida; order Apiales; family Araliaceae; genus Panax; species Panax ginseng. The sequence goes on along the minus strand of CM035138.1, from coordinate 86,871,984 downwards.
TTAATAAGTTATTTTCATAAAGTATTTTTGTCATTTTCTCAATCAAGACAATAATTACATTTGTGGGGGTCCACCAATGATTGTCTTAGTTATACGAATATTCTCTGTTAAAATGAATATTCCCCGACCAATCGAATATTATATAACAACTTGCGTACTTTGCAAAATTTATAAATATTACCCACAACTATAACATTATATCAAATTCACACCATAATATTCAAAAATATATTTCAAGAAAATTTAATCTTTATTCAAAAAGTTGGGGTCTTACACTTTCTCTCTTTCTCTCTCTATATTATCGAGCGTATTTTGTGAGTATTTAGATACTTTGTGAGTTTCTATTTTTCAGTACAAGTTTCTGTCAGCACTATATCCGAAATTCAGTTAGAAGTACGGTTATTTTGAGGTAAGGGGTGTTATATTATTCTTAAAATGATATTTTCTTCAATATCATTATACCGAAATGTTGGTATGAACTTTTTATCAAATTTGAAACTTTTTGTGTCGGGATTACTATTCATGTATACGGCACTATTCACGTATACGTCACTATTCACGAATACGGCACTATTCACCAAAAAATAAAATTTTCTTCTTTTTGTCCAAGATGTCTATTATGGTTACTATCTTTGATTGTATCCATGTTTTGATCTTTATTTTTGAATTCTGCTTCAAAATTGGTTATTATGAAGTATTATTGATCTTGGATAAAGCGGTGATACTGAATCCCTAATATCTCGCCCTTACATCTCCTTTGGATTCATTTTCTTTAAAATATTTTTCATCATCCTCAGTCCTAAATGATGATATTACTGAATATCTTTGACCTGTAGTGCAAAGATGAATGATTACACCTAATGAATATCTTTGGTCCGTAGTGCAAAGATGAACAGGTGTTGAGATGAACATGACCAACTGGTGATACAAATTCTTTCTCTACTTGACTCTTCTAATGGATTGCTGTTTCTGCTGCAGTTGTTGATCTAAAACTTGTTGTCTATTATATTTTATCAGATTTTCCCTGTTGAAGACTAATGATAATTTGTTGTATATTATCTTAGTCATAATATTCTTTACTGGGCTAGTTGAGCTCACCCTTTTCCTTTTTGTTCTATTGTTCTTCTCAGGAGGGGAGAATTTAGTAGGAACTAGCCGGGGTATGGAGTGATGATTCAAGATAGTTGTTTAGCAGTCCTCACTATTTTTGTAAAATAGTGTATCAATAATTGTAATGAGGACTCCTTTTGAGTTTGTATACTCTCTAGTATACAATATTTGTATTCAAACTCACAGTATATGTGTTGTCGTATTTTGCACGGCAATTATATTACTGAAGTTGTATTTGTTTCTGTACCATGTATCTGGCGACTCAAGATGGGTGATGTATACCTGTTTTGGGGATCGGACCATTTCTGGGTAGATGTTGTTTTGGTTGTTGTTGTTGTAATAGATTTGTACTATGGTATATGGATTACAAGATTAAGCTTTTATATAGCCTAAATATCAATCTGATCGAAATCAGTGGAAGGTCAGACCAGGCCAGAAGATCACGAACTTAGTTTTCTAGGTAACCCAGAAAACTTAAGAGTGTGATCTCTGACAAGGTTTGACCGATCCGGATCTGACGATTTTGTTGTGATTTTGTTGATGTTGTGTGATAGATCTCGTGTCCTACATGTTGTCTACCTACTGAAACTTTTATATTACACAAACAGCACATTTATTACAAGTTGTAGAAGCCCAAAAGTGGACAGTCAAACTGTTCTTCATTTTTGGGTAACCCAGAAATGAAGAACAGGTCTGACAGCCACTTTAGAGGCTTAGATCTCTTTGGTTATGCATGTTATGATGATGTTTATTGTTGGATTGTGTAGTCTTGTATTTGTACTACATGATCTGATCAACATCTAGCCCAGAAACACATTTCACCGTGCACAATTGTTGGTCAAACCAACTACCTCGTCAACTGACATGGGTTTTTGGGTTTGGCGAAACGACTCAAGAACACCTAAATGACGGTTTACGTCGCCGCCAAAGGGCTTTAAATGACAGATAAAGATTTATTATTTTAGGAAATTAATTAATTTAATTAAATAAATAGAAAAAAATAGTTTTTATTATTAAAAATACCAAATAAATTATTTAAAATTATTTAAAATTTTGAAAATTAGTTTTTAATTATTTTAAGTATATTTCATAAATATTTAATATTTTAGAAATATTATTAGTATTTAATTTATTTAATTATAATATTAAATAAATTAGAAAAAATTATTTTAATATTTGAAAAATCATTTAAAATTATATTATGATATAAGAAAATATTTTAAGTTATTTTTAATGACTTTTAATATTTTGTGATAAATTTCATTAATAAATTAATATTAATGATAATTAAGTTATTTACTAAATGAATTAAATAAATTAATTAAAAATGATTTTATTATATAAAAATTATTTTAAATAATAATAAGGTATTTAAAAATATTTTAAGTTATAAAATATAACTTTCAATATTTAAAGGTAAATTTTATTAATTAATTATTATTAATGATATTAAAGTTATTTAATAATTATATTAAATAATTTAGTTTAAAATGATTTTAATATTATAATAATCATTTTAAATGAAAATAAAGTGTTTAAAGATATTTTAAGTTATAAAATATAACTTTTAATATTTAAAGGATAATTTCATTAATAATTTAATATTAATGATTATTAATTTATTATTAATGATATTAAATTTATTTAATAATTATATTAAATAAATAGTTTAAAAATGGTTTTATTAATTTAAAAATCATTTAAAAAGGATATAAATAAATTAAAAATATTTTAAGTTATAATTAATGACTTTTAATATTTTGATAAATAAAACATTAATACTTTAATATTAATGGTAATTATTTAAGAATGATTTTAAATGTTTTAAAAATCATTTAAGGGTAATATTAATACTTTATAAGTATTTTAAGTTATTATAAATAACTTTAACATTTTGGAAATAATTTCATTAATAGTTTAATACTAATTAAATATTAATGATAATAGAATTGATTAATGTTTAAATCATTTAATAATGATTAGATATTTGAACATTCATGATAAATTATAATAAATGTTTTAAAATTATATTAAGTCATTTAAAAATAATATGACTGATACTAAGTTACAGGACAGAGTCTTAAACTCGATAATTACCCGATAAAAGCTGTCGGTACACCGACATGTTTTAGAAATTGATCTGGACTTAGATAATTTGATTAGATATGTGTTTATTTGTGATTCAATGGTTGTTAAACATGGTTAATAATGTGATTAGGTTATATGCTGACTGCAATAAGCAGTGCTATGTGTTGTAGTATGTTATTCTAATCGAACGAATGATCTTATTAATGATAGGTCGTGAGATAAAAGATAAAACTAAGTTGCAAATTGTAAGCAGCGCATCAGGCAAATATCTTACCTTTGCATTTTCTTTATGCAATGGACATGAGTAAGAATATTTCTAAACTATATTATTACTGTACAGATTATTAACCTTATATTATATACGCTCATTGATTATCAACATGTTAGTATATGGTAATTCAGATATATATTCTGTTCGTTAATTTCTATAAATGGTTATACAAGTGTCCCCACTTGGATAATCATTGTATTTAATCACATGTTGATATACCTTTGTCAATTACCCGTATAAATATATGTTAAATTATAGATTATTGTTGAACAAGATAAAACCTTTGATTTGGAACCCAGACAAGTATGAACATCCCTACACGGGAAAACTGTATATGCACCCAAGGTGGATAGAGTGAACGATACCCTCGTTCTTGCATGTAATATTGATCAATGCAGGGCATAACGGGCTGATCACCCCCCGTGCCTGTAAGTTATGACGGTTTGCAGATGAATTTCTGTTTAACCTTTTTGAAAATTAAAACAATGTTCATAGCATGTCACCATAACCCCAGTTATAGTCAATATGTAGTTTCAAAAATTTGAAAGACAGTTGTTATGATATTATTATCAGTTCAGATTACTTCATAACTATTGACTTATTGTAGAAGGGTAGTATAAAGAAAACATTTAAATTCTTTCAGCTTATATATATATAATTGCTATTACTTGTTGGGCACTCAAATGCTCATCCTTGTTTAATTTAAATATTTTCAGCTAAGGGTGAACAACCAGAGAGCTCTGCTAAGAATAAGGGAAAGGGAAAGGTTGCTGAATGAACGCAATGCTATGTTATATAATAGTTAACTTTATTAAGACAAGTATAATATATATTATCTATCATGGGTTGTAATGAATGTTTAAAGGTTACGTACTTGGGATTCAGACTCTGATGATATGTAAATTAAGTTGATTTTTATATTATTGTTATTATTATTAGTATTATTCCGCTCATAGAAATGGTATCGTGAAGCACCGAGTTCGGGTTTCAAGTACCCAGATTTGGGGGCTCTACAGGTACAACATATCACCCTCAGATAGATGGACAGAGCGAAAGAACGATCCAGTCATTAGAAGATATGCTAAGAGCCTGTGTAATGGACTTTAAAGGAAATTGGGATGATCATCTACCGCTCGTAGAGTTCGGTTACAACAACAGTTACCACGGTAGTATTGGCATGTTAGATGTAAATTCCAATGTGTTTATAAACAAAAGAATATTTTAATATTTGAACTCCTGTAGATTCTTTATCTCGGGATAGTTGATATAAATAGCAGTGATGCTATCGTTTAATGTTAAAACTTTCGATTTGAATAAATATATCAAGGTTTATTGAGATAATATGTTAAGTGATTATGTTTAAATGTTTTAGTTAAGCCTTAAATATTTAAAGAATTGAATAAAGACCTAATAAGCGTATATTCTTATCAGAAACATGCCGCCGAGAAGACGACCAAATCGTCGACCAGCCCGAGAAGGGTCAATGAATAACAACAACAACAACACCAATGCTGACCCCGTTCAATAGTTGGTGAACTTACTAGCTGAAGCGATGAATAATCCACCTCAAGCTCCATAGAACACGACGTTTAAGGATTTTGGTGGTGGGACCGCCAGAGTTTAAAGGATCCATGAACCCGATCGAGGCTCAAACGTGGGTTATGGAAATGGAAAAAGTTTTTGACGTCGCCAGAGTCAGAGAGGACCAGAAAACCGCCTACGCGACGTTCATGCTGAAATCCGAAGCTAGTTATTGGTGGCAAGCAAATAAGGTCCGGGGGAGGTGAAGGTGTGATTACCTGGGAGAGGTTCAAGGAGATGTTTTTCGAGATGTATTTTTTGAACAGCTCGCAGAACCAAATCGAGGTCCAGTTTCTGGAGTTGAAACAGGGAAATATGTCCTACCAGATTATGCAGCAAAATTCAATGAGTTGGCTAGGTTTGCCCCGTATCAAGTACACACGGATGAGAGAAAACATGAAGGTTTAAACAAGGACTGAAGCCGTGGGTATATATCAAAGTATCAATGTTTCAGTTAAACACTTTTACTAGAGTACTGGAAAAGGCCATCCTCGCTGAAGGTGGGAGCGATGCGATGACCAAGTACAATCAGGAACAGAAGAAGAAGAAGAAGAAGAAGAGTGAAAATGAGGGAAATAACAAAGCTAGTGGCAGCAACACGGGAGGGAGTATCAATCAGAAAAGGAGGTGGACTGACAACTCGTCAACTGAAAATCAGCAAGGAGGTCGGAAGAAGAGGATCGAAACGTGCCCAACCTGCGGGAAAGCTCACCTGGGGGTTTGTATGAAGGGAAAGAGGGTGTGCTACAATTTTGGTCAGGAGGGCCACATAGCACCTAATTATCCTAACCCAAAGAAGGGAGCCTGCTTCACTTGTGGTTCAAAGGATCATCTGGCAAGGGACTGTCCCAAGAAGGGATCTGGAGGGGGCGGGATCAGGGGAAACAGCGGTGGAAGTGCTTTAACTATCACGGGACCAACCGCAACCAACTGACCGACCGCCAGGACATTCAACATGATAGTGCAAGATGCTGTGCAGTCTCGTGATGTGGTGTCAGGTATCATTCTGATCAATAAAGTTAATGCTTATGTATTATTTGATCCGGGTGCTACTTGTTCATTTATATACGATGACTTTGCTAAGAACTTAGAATTGCCAAAGGATGAGTTAGAACACCCCATGAACATAGAAATTGCGAATAGAGAAATAATCCCTGTTAAGTACGTACATAAGAACTGTAGAGTGGATATTAAGGTTAATATCATGAACGTAGATCTTATCCCTATTCGACTTAGAGAATTTGACGTTATTTTGGGTATGGACTTGTTATTCAATAACGGAGCCATAATTGATTACCAGAAGAAGCGTATTAACCTCATGACTCCGTCAAAGGTTGTGTTTTATGGTAGCAAGTCGCCTAGACAAGCGAGTTGTCTGACGATGATGCAGGCCAGGAAGTTGTTAAGACAAGGCTGTGTAGGACATCTAGCTTACATAGTCGATAGTCGTAAAGAGAATCCGAAAGTAGAGGAGATACTAGTAGTGAGGGACTTCGAATGCGTATTTTTAGACGATTTGCCAGGACTTCCGCCAGATAGAGAGGTTGATTTCGTGATCGATTTGGCACCAGGAACTACTCCAATATCGAAGGCACCATACCGAATGGCACCAGTAGAAATGAAAGAATTGATGGTATAACTATAAGAATTACTTGACATGAAGTACATTCAACCGAGCGTATCGCTGTGGGGAGCGCTGATGTTGTTTGTGAAAAAGAAGGACGTAACGATGCGACTCTGCATTTATTACAGAGAACTGAATAAGGTCACGATTAAGAATAGATATCCATTATCGAGGATCAACGACCTGTTTGATCAATTGAAGGGAGCGAGATACTTTTCCAAGATAGACTTGAGGAGTGGTTATCATCAACTGAAGGTGAGGCCAGAGGATGTACCGAAGACAGCGTTCAGAACACGATATGGTCACTACGAGTTTTTGGTAATGTCGTTTGGTCTAACGGATGCTCTTGCAGCATTTATGGGACTAATGAATGGTGTGTTCAGGCCGTTTTTGGACAAGTTCGTAGTGGTATTTATAGATGACATTTTGGTATATTTGAAAACCAAGGAAGAACATGAAGAGCATTTGAAATTAACGCTGGAGGTGTTGAGAAGGGAGAAGTTGTATTCCAAGTTTTCAAAATACGAATTTTGGATCGAGCGGATATAATTTCTTGGGCACGTGATCGATAAAAATAGAATTTTGGTAGATCCATCCAAAGTTAAAGCCGTGATTAACTGGGATCAGTCGAGGACGCCATCGAAAGTATGAAGTTTTCTTGGATTAGCAGGATATTATAGAAGATTCATTCAAGACTTTTCCAAGATCACAACTCCGTTAACGAATTTGACTTGAAAAGATGTGAAATTTGTTTGGATGGAGAAGTGTGAAGAAAGCTTTCAAGAATTGAAGAAGAGGTTGAGTACAGCACCGATGTTGTCTCTTCCGGACGATACAGGAAATTTTGTTATTTTTAGTGATGTGTCGCATAAAGGACTTGGCTGTGTGATTATGCAAAATGGTAGAGTCATTGTGTATGCGTCATGACAATTGAAGGATTACGAGAAGGGGTATCCGACCCATGACTTGGAGTTAGCTGCAGTGGTTTTTACTTTAAAAATCTGGACGCACTATCTCTATGGGGAGAAGTGTGAAATATATACAGACCACAAGAGTCTGAAATATATTTTTACACAGAAGGGCTTGAATATGTGCCAAAGAAGGTGGTTGGAGTTAATTAAAACTATGATTGTGAAATTTTATACCATCGGGTAAAGGCAAATGTGGTTCTTAAGCGCCTTAAGTAGAAAGGGTCGGGAGAAATTAATGATGTTGACTGCTCAGGAGGAGCTAATTTCAGAAATGCAAAAACTAGAGTTGGAAGTGAAGTATCCTATAGAAATTGATGAGAAGCTATTCCAGATGCAATCTTGTACAACCCTATTAGATAAAGTTAAGGAGGCTCAACTTCTGGACGAAAAATGTAAAAAGTTGAAAAAGAAGATATCCGAAGGAACCGAACCAAGATTTAAGATGGATAAGGAAGGAATACTGAGATTTGAGAGCAGAGTTTGGGTACCGCCAGTAACAGTGATTAAGGAAGACATTTTGAGCGAGGCTCATAGCTCACTATATTCGATTCACCCCGGTAGTACCAAGATGTACCAAGATCTTCGACAATATTTCTGGTGGCCTAATCTAAAATGAGATGTTGCAGAGTGTGTTGCCAAGTGTCTGACCTGTTAGAAAGTGAAAGAAGAACATCAAAGACCGAGTAGGTTGCCACAACCGTTGGAGATCCCAGAATGGAAATGGGAACATATTACAATGGACTTCGTGGTTGGCCTTCCGACAACTCAGAAAGTCTATGACGCATTATGGGTTATCATTGACCGACTGATGAAATCAGCACACTTCCTTCCAATCAAAATCAGATTCAACTTAGATCAGTTGGCAAGGTTATATGTGAAAGAGATTGTTTCGAGGCACGGAGTTTCGATGTCAATTGTTTTCGATAGAGATCCACGCTTTACATCGAACTTCTGGAAACGTCTACAAGAATACATAGGTACGCAATTGCGAATGAGTACAACATATCACCCTCAGACAGATGGACAGAGCAAAAGAACGATTCAGACATTAGAAGATATGCTAAGAGCCTGTGTAATGGACTTTAAAGGAAATTGGGATGATCATCTACCGCTCGTAGAGTTCGGCTACAACAACAGTTACCACGGTAGTATTGGTATGCCACCTTATAAAGCGTTATACGGCAGCAAGTGCAGAACTCCACTATACAGGGATGAAGTTGGCGAGAGACAATTATTAGGTCCCGAACTAGTACATCAGACAGCAGAGATAGTTAAAGTGATCCGAACAAGACTGGTAGCAGCTCAAGATAGATAGAAGAAAAATGCTAATGCACATCGTAAAAATGTTGAGTTTGAATCGGGTAGTTATATTTTCTTGAAGGTCTCTCCCCGGAAGGGAAAGATCAGGTTCGGAAAGAAAGGGAAATTAAGCCCAAGATTCATTGGACCCTATGAAGTACTACGAAGAATCGGTGAAGTTGCGTATGAGGTAACCTTACCTCCAACACTCGAAAAATGTCCACAACGTCTTCCATGTCTCTGTATTACGACCCTACAAACCCGATTACAAGCATGTAATTGAATACGAACCCCTACATTTTGAAAAAGACTTATCTTATGAAGAAATTCTGATTCAAATTGGCGACAGAAAAGAACAAGTTCTCAGAAATAAAGTAATACCTTATGTTAAGGTAATTTGGAGGAACCACAACGCTGAAGAAGCAACGTGGGAACTCGAAGAGAATATGATGAAAAATTACCCTCATTTATTTACTTAAATTATGTGTAAGCGATTATGGGGACAAAATCTTTGTAAGGGGGGAGAATGTAACTGGTCGAATTTATTGAGTCGTGATTCTGGGGACAGAATCCTTTTAAGGGGGGAAAGATGTGACAAACGAGATTTTATAATTTAATTTTAATATTTATTGGATTAAATTAATATTTTTGATGATTTATTTATTAGATTAAATAATTAATTGATGCAACTGTGATAGATTAATTTAATTATATGTGCTATATTTATTAAATTAATGTGGAGAATATTTATTATTCAAAGTATGTATTTATGTGAGCTTATTGAATTAAATGAAATATTTAATAAGCATAATGTTATTTTAATGTAATAATTAATTAGAGATTTAATAATTTGACATAATTATTAAGTAAGAAATTAATTATGTGACTATGTAAATTAATGACAAATTATCATATTTTATTTAAAGTAAAGTAAATAAGATAATTGATTTATTTTATAATTGGATGTGACATTATTAAACTATAAGATAAAAGAGTTATTAAATTAAATGATTTTTAGTCATTTAAGGCTTGCCAAACGAGGCCCTAGTAGAGGTTGACAGCAGTTAACCATTACTGGGTAACTGACATCCACTCTGCGCGTCAGTTCTTTTATTAATACATCGTATTATTCTACTTCCTATTTTCTAAGTGTTCAAAGCAAATTATAGAGAGAAATTGTAAAGTTGAGAGAAATTGTGAGTGTGTGTGATTGATCTAATAACTGAGAAAGGATCATCAAGGCTCTCGTAGTCTACACTTTATACTCTGGGTAATTCCTTTACCCCAATTTCTATTTTATTGTTTAAGTTTTATAAGAAAATGGCATCACGTTTTGTTAAAGTCTCTGTAATTATAAAGGGTATGGATTATGTGTTGATACATGTTATAAGATGTTATCATATCGTATTTGATTATATATATTGTATAAACCATATCATCAGTTGCATAAAACATGTCGTATATTGTTGCTACAAAATTATAGAGTATAAAATATGGCCATATGGCCTTACGTACCAAATTTGATACGTCTATCATAGGTTATATCATAAATTTATGCTTGAAATGGATTATGTATATTAAAACGAAGAGACCACACTTCAAATGAACGGATTTAGTGTTATAACGAACCTGTAGTATTGATTTGCATGTTTTGTTTTCAAAACTTCTAAGAACATCAAGAAACAGTAAAATTACATGTGTTGATTCTACAAATTATGTGTTTTAACATGTTAAAATCATGCTAGAAGGGTTGAGTAGTAGTTATATGTGTATTACAGTGTTTGGGTATGTCTAAATTCGTGTATAAATAAACTAATTGGAAGTTATGGCCATATTCTATGTTCTTCACACAACGTATAATTTTACTTGTGATAGATTTTTGGCCTAATTTGTCCTTGTTATGTTCGCGAACTGCAGAATCGAGAGAAAATGAGCACAGGTAACCCCTCACTTACAAAAGGCGTTACCAAACTAAATTACCATACGTGATAAAAATAAAAAAATAAAAAATAAATAAATAAATAAATATTCGATAAAAATTATTATTAAAATATTTATAAAATAAATTAAATATTTTAATTGAGATATTATGGAATAAAATAAATATTTGATGAAAATTATTATTAAAATATTTATAAAATAAATTAAATATTTTAATTGAGATATTTATGGAATAAAATAAATATTCGATGAAAATTATTATTATAATATTTATAAAATAAATTAAACATTTTAATTGAGATATTATGGAATAAAATAAATATTTGATGAAAATTATTATTAAAATATTTATAAAATAAATTAAATATTTTAATTAAGATATTTATGGAATAAAATAAATATTCGATAAAAATTATTATTAAAATATTTATAAAATAAAATAAATATTTTAATTAAGATATTTATGGAATAAAATAAATATTCGATGGAAATTATTATGAAATAATTTATTAAAGTGTAATAATAGTAAAAGAATGAAAATATTCTAATTTAATTAAGTAATTAAATTAGAAGGGTAATGATTTGTTAAATAAAGTGGAGTTTATATTAAATAATTAAGTGAAAATGTAACTAATGATTGTCGTGAATACATATGGTATGTGTGTAGGATTTGTGGTGAGTAAGTAGTAATCGTTTAGTTTAGCTACACGCAGGCAAGTTTCTAACCCTACTTGTTATCATTATTCAAGTTTATAAATCAAGTTCAGTTTGTTATATTAAAGATTATCTATCATTTCAAAGTATGATTCTGTTATACAATACTTGTTCTATTGTATACCTCTTAAGATTTTTATTCAATTTAATTATCATTTATTGTTGAACCTTATTAGACTAGCGAACCTTTAATTGATTCGACTAGTCCATAGTTGATGAACGTTCTAAATTTCAGAACCCTTATTGAATTATCCAAACCAAACTTCCTTTGGTGTGGACTCGATGTCAAACCGAGATGAACAACCCCTGTATAGGGATTTCTTATGCGTTAGCGTTAAGATATTATTGTGCACAAGATGGTACTAAGGTATTTGATCCCCCTAAAATGCAGTAGAAGAGTCCATAGTCTTACGATCATTAAAAGTTTCAAGTATAACCCTTGATAACCTAGGACATAGTTCAAGGTCTTATGACCCTCGTAAATCTTTTGAACTCTTGTTATTCATTCTTGATTCAAAAGTTGAGCTTTTATTTGAAGTCTTTGATTCACTCGCATGTTATTATATATTGTTATTTCATTTTTATACTTGTGGGCATTCATGCTCACTCTTGTAATAATAACATTGCAGTTAAGAACGAAAGGTACGATGAGCCTTCTACTAGCAAAGGCAAGGGCAAAGCTAATAATTGATGAAGACTTGTTATTTAAATTTTAGAATGTTATTGTCAAGACTTGATGTTGTTTAAGACCTATTATTTGTTTATGTTTCCGCACAGATGTTTAAGGTTAGTTTGACTTGGGATTGTATTTATTATTTAGATGTTGTAACCCCATAAGGGGAGGATTTATTTCTATCTATTGCATGATTTACATTTATTATGGATAGATAGATAGATGATATTTGTACAGTGAACACCAAAGCCCGTGGAATTTAAGTACCCAGATTTGGGGGTGTCACAGGTTGGTATCAAAGCTGTAGGTTATGAACCTTAGGTGGGGGAACAACCTTAAGTAATAGCCTTATAGAAAGAACATAGTAATGGAAAACTCTTATCGAGTTCTAAGAAAAGAAGTTTTTTAAAATTTATTGAAGATAATAAAAGACTTTATGTGCTTATGTGTCAAATTATGTGCTCATTAGTACGACTTAGTAACTAAAACTTGAAACTATGTTGTCAGGATGTCAGATGTTGGAGGATCTAGTCGAGCTGGGGAGGAGGAACCCCGAGTACCTACTGAGAAGGAGCCCCGAGACATTCATGTTTCCAGGGAGCAGTTGATACAGAGAGAGCCATCTCCATTGATCACTATTGTTAGTCTTGAGCATGAGCCTGAGACTGATCCAGAGGAGGATCTTGAAGAGGAAGAGGAAGAGGAAGAAGAGGAGTTCCCACCGAACTCCATCGATGCTGAGATGTACGACGAGTTATATGACTGTAACGTAGAGTTATGCGATACGACGATTATTCAGCAGATTACCATTGAACAGAAGGATAGGGAGGTTGTGACTCTTCACACACGTCTGGGAAATGTAGAATGGGATTTGGTCCACGAGAAGGGTCAAACCGAGGAGAAGACTGAGGAGATAGAGAAGTTGAAGAAGGAACTGAAGGAAAGCTCAGAAAGGCTAATCATAGCAGTGGAGGGCGGTGGTAAGAGAATCACGCCGCCGTCGTCTTTGATCTTGCGAGTAAGAGGATGGTCGTGCAAAGAAGGCTAAGCTTGGGGAGACGTACTCTACACTCAATAATGAAATGGATGAGGCTCAAGATCGAGTTTTGAGGTACCCAATCCAGTTAGAGGGACTACCATCGTACATGCTGGATCACAGGACGATGTCTCGCATCATGGAAGAGGAACGTAGCAAGGCTATTCAGCGCCTTAACAAATAGTGATAGAATTTATTTAATTACGTGAAAAACTTATCTCGTGTTAGATGTAAATTCCGATGTGTTTATAAACAAAGGAATATTTTAATATTTGAAATCTTGTAGATTCTTTATCTCGGGATAGTTGACGTAAATAGCAGTGATGCTATCGTTTAATGTTAAAACTTTAGATTTGAATAAATATATCAGGGTTTATTGAGATAATGTGTTAAGTGATTATGTTTAAATGTTTTAGTTAAGCCGTAAATATTTAAAGAATTGAATAAAGACCTAATAAGCGTATATTCTTATCAGGAACATGCCGCCGAGAAGACGACCAAATCGTCGACCAACTAAGGAAGGGTTAACGAATAACAACAACAACAACGCCAATGCTGACCCCATTCAACAGTTGGTGAACTTACTAGCTGGAGTGATGAATAATCCACCTCAAGCTCCACCGAACACGATGTTTAAGGATTTCAAGGCGGTGGGAACGCCAGAGTTTAAAGGATCCATGAACCCGATCGAGGCTCAAACGTGGGTTATGGAAATGGAAAATGTTTTTGACGTCGCCAGAGTCAAAGAGGACCAGAAAACCGCCTACGCAACGTTCATGCTGAAATCTGAAGCCAGTTATTGGTGGGAAGCAAATAAGGTCCGGGGAAGTGAAGGTGTGATTACATGGGAGAGGTTCAAGGAGATGTTTTTCAAGATGTATTTTCCGACTAGCTCGCAGAACCAAATGGAGGTCCAGTTTCTGGAGTTGAAACAGGCAAATATGTCCATACCAGATTATGCAACAAAATTCAATGAGTTGGCTAGGTTTGCCCTGTATCAAGTACACACAGATGAGAGAAAAGCAAGAAGGTTTGAACAAGGACTAAAGCCCTGGGTATATATCAAAGTATCAATGTTTCAGCTAAACACTTTTGCTGGAGTACTGGAAAAGGCCATCCTCGCAAAAGGTGGGAGCGATGCGGTGACCAAGCACAATCAGGATCAGAAGAAGAAGAAGAGTGAAAATGAGGGAAATAACAAAGCCAGTGGCAGCAACATGGGAGGAAGTATCAATCAGAAAAGGAGGTGGACTGATAACTCGTCAACTGAAAATCAGCAAGGAGGTCAGAAGAAGAGGATCGAAGCATGCTCGACCTGCGGGAAAGCTCACCTAGGGGTTTGTATGAAGGGAAAGCGGGTGTGCTACAATTATGGTTAGGAGGGCCACATAGCACCTAACTGTCCTAACCCAAAGAAGGGAGCCTGCTTCACTTGTGGCTCAAAGGATCATCTGGCAAGGGACTGTCCCAAGAAGGTATCTGGAGGGGCAGGATCAGGAGGGAACAAGAGAAACAATGGTGGAAGTGCTTTAACTATCACGGGACCAACCGCAACCAACCGACCGACTGCCAGGACATTCAACATGACAGTGTAGGATGCTGTGCAGTCTCGTGATGTGGTGTCAGGTATCATTCCGATCAATAAAGTTAATGTTTATGTATTATTTGATTCGGGTGCTACTTTTTAATTTATATCCGATGACTTTGTTAAGAACTTAGAATTTCCTAAGGATGAGTTAGAACACCCCATGAATATAGAAATTACGAATAGAGAAATAATCCCTATTAAGTACGTACATAAGAACTATAGAGTGGATATTAAGGGTAATATCATGAACTTAGATCTTATCCCTATTCGACTTGGAGAATTTGACGTTATTTTGGGTATGGACTGGTTATTCAATCATGGAGCCGTAATTGATTGCCAGAAGAAGCGTATTAACCTCATGACTCCGTCAAAGGTTGTGTTTTATGGTAGCAAGTCGCCTAGACAAGCAAGTTGTCTGACGATGATGCAGGCCAGGAAGTTGTTAAGACAAGGCTGTGTAGGACATTTAGCTTATATAGTCGACAGTCGTAAAGAGAATCCGAAAGTAGAGGAGATACCAGTAGTGAGGGACTTCGCAGGCGTATTTCCAGATGATTTGCCAGGACTTCCGCCAGATAGAGAGGTTGATTTCGTGATCGATTTGGCGCCAGGAACTGCTCCAATATCGAAAGCACCATACCGAATGGCACCAGTAGAAATGAAAGAATTGATGGTACAACTACAAGAATTACTGGACAAGAAGTACATTCAACCGAGCGTATCACCGTGGAGAACGCCGGTGTTGTTTATGAAAAAGAAGGACGTAACGATGCGACTCTACATTAATTACAGAGAACTGAATAAGGTCACCATTAAGAATAGATATCCATTACCGAGGATCGACGACCTGTTTGATCAATTGAAGGGAGCGAGATACTTTTCCAAGATAGACTTGAGGAGTGGTTATCATCAACTGAAGGTGAGGCCAGAGGATGTACCGAAGACAGCGTTCAGAACACGATATGGTCACTACGAGTTTTTGGTAATGTCGTTTGGTCTAACGGATGCTCTTACAGCATTTATGGGACTAATGAATGGTGTGTTCAAGCCGTTTTTGGATAAGTTCATAGTGGTATTTATAGATGACATTTTGGTATATTCGAAAACCAAGGAAGAACATGAAGAGCATTTGAAATTAACGTTGGAGGTGTTGAGAAGGGAGAAGTTGTATGCCAAGTTTTCAAAATGCGAATTTTGGATCGAGCGGGTACAATTTCTTGGGTACGTGATCGATAAAAATGGAATTTCAGTAGATCCATCCAAAGTTGAAGCCGTGATTAAA
The DNA here is from genome assembly GCA_020205605.1 of Panax ginseng. Lineage (NCBI taxonomy): Eukaryota > Viridiplantae > Streptophyta > Magnoliopsida > Apiales > Araliaceae > Panax > Panax ginseng. The sequence goes on along the minus strand of CM035138.1, from coordinate 86,855,806 downwards.
TGGGATCAGCCGAGGACGTCGTCGGAAGTACGAAGTTTTCTTGGATTAGCAGGATATTATAGAAGATGCATTCAAGAGTTTTCCAAGATCGCAACTTTGTTAACGAATTTGACTAGAAAATCTGTGAAATTTGTTTGGACGGAGAAGTATGAAGAAAGCTTTCAAGAATTGAAGAAGAGGTTGAGTACAACACCGGTGTTCTGTCTTCCGGACGATATAGGAAATTTTGTTATTTTTAGTGATGCGTCGCATAAAGGACTTGGTTGTGTGCTTATGAAAAATGGCAGAGTCATTGCGTATGCGTCACGACAATTGAAGGATTACGAGAAGGGGTATCCGACCCAAGACTTGGAGTTAGCTGCAGTGGTTTTTGCTTTAAAAATCTGGAGGCACTATCTCTATGGGGAGAAGTGTGAAATATATACAGACCACAAGAGTCTAAAATATATTTTTACACAGAAGGACTCAAATATGCGCCAAAGTAGGTGGTTGGAGTTAATTAAAGACTATGATTGTGAAATTTATACCATCCAGGTAAGGCAAATGTGGTTGCCGACGCCTTAAGTAGAAAGGGTCGGGAGAAATTAATGATGTTGACCGCTCAGGAGGAGCTAATTTCAGAAATGCAGAAACTAGAGTTGGAAGTGAAGTATCTTATGGAAATTAATGAGAAGCTATTCCAGATAGAATCTGGTACAACCCTATTAGATAAAGTTAAGGAGGCTCAACTTCAGGACGAAGAATGTAAAAAGGTGAAAAAGAAGATATCCGAAGGAACCGAACCAAGATTTAAGATGGATAAGGAAGGAATACTGAGATTTGAGAGCAGAGTTTGGGTACCGCCAGTAACAGAGATTAAAGAAGACATTTTGAGCTAGGCTCATAGCTCACGATATTCATTTCACCCCGGTAGTACCAAGATGTACCAAGATCTTCGACAACATTTCTGGTGGCCTAATCTAAAACGAGATGTTGCAGAGTGTGTTGCCAAGTGTCTGACCTGTTAGAAAGTGAAAGCAGAACATTAGAGACCGAGTGGGTTCGTACAACTGTTGGAGATCCCAGAAAGGAAATGGGAACATATTACAATGGACTTCGTGGTTGGCCTTGAAACAACTCGAGAAAAGGCGTGACGCTTGATATGGATTATCGTGATTAATCGACGAAATCCACACACTTCTTTCCGAGAAAAATTAGATTTAACTTAGATCAGTTGGCAAGGTTATATGTGAAAGAGATTGTTTCGAGGCACGGAGTTCTGGTGTCAATTATTTCTGAAAGAGATCCACGCTATACATTGAACTTCTAGAAACGTCTACAAGAATGCATGGGTACGCAATTGTGAATGAGTATAACATATCACCCTCGGACAGATGGACAGAGCGAAAGAACTATTCAGACATTAGAAGAAATGCTAAGAGCCTGTGTAATGGACTTTAAAGGAAATTGGGATGATCATCTACCGCTCGTAGAATTCGGCTACAACAACAGTTACCACGGTAGTATTTGCATGCCGCCTTATGAAGCGTTATACGGCAGAAAGTGCAGAACTCTGCCATACTGAGATGAAGTTGGCGAGAGACAATTATTAGGTCCCGAACTAGTACAGCAGACAACAGAGATAGTTAAAGTGATCCGAACAAGACTGGTAGTAGCTCAAGATAGACAGAAGAAATACGCTGATCCACATCGTAAAAATGTTGAGTTTGAATCGGGTAATTATGTTTTCTTGAAGTTCTCTCCCTGGAAGGGAAAGATCAGGTTCGGAAAGAAAGGGAAATTAAGCCCAAGATTCATTGGACCCTTTGAAGTACTGCGAAGAATCGGTGAAGTTACGTATGAGGTAGCCTTACCTCCAACACTCGAAAATGTCCACAACGTCTTCCATGTCTCTGTATTTCGACCCTACAAACCCGATTACAAGCATGTAATTGAATACGAACCCCTACATTTTGAAAAAGGCTTATCTTATGAAGAAATTCTTATTCAAATTGTCGACAGAAAAGAACAAGTTCTCAGAAATAAAGTAATACCTTCTGTTAAGGTAATTTGGAGGAACCACAACGCTGAAGAAGCAACGTGGGAACTCGAAGAGAATATTATGAAAAATTACCCTCATTTATTTACTTAAATTATGTGTAAGCGATTATGGGGACAAAATCTTTGTAAGGGGGGGAGAATGTAACTGGTCGAATTTATTGAGTCGTAATTCCGGGGACAGAATCCTTTTAAGGGGGGAAAGATGTGACAAACGAGATTTTATAATTTAATTTTAATATTTATTGGATTAAATTAATATTTTTGATGATTTATTTATTAGATTAAATAATTAATTGATGCTAATCGTGATAGATTAATTTAATTATATGTGCTATATTTATTAAATTAATGTGAAGAATATTTATTATTCAAAGTATGTATTTATGTGAGCTTATTGAATTAAATGAAATATTTAATAAGCATAATGTTATTTTAATGTAATAATTAATTAGAGATTTAATAATTTGACATAATTAATAAGTAAGAAATTAATTATGTGACTATGTGAATTAATGACAAATTATCATATTTTATTTAAAGTAAAGTAAATAAGATAATTGATTTATTTTATAATTGGATGTGACATTATTAAACTATAAGATAAAAGAGTTATTAAATTAAATAATTTTGAGTCATTTAAGGCTTGCCAAACGAGGCCCTAGTAGAGGTTGAAAGCAGTTAACCATTACTGGGTAACTGACATCCACTTTGCGCGTCAGTTCTTTTATTAATACGTCGTATTATTCTCCTTCCTATTTTCTAAGTGTTCAATGCAAATTATAGAGAAAAATTGTGAAGTTGAGAGAAATTGTGAGTGTGTGTGATTGATCTAATAGCTGAGAAAGGATCATCAAGGCTCTCGTAGTCTACACTTTATACTCTGGGTAATTCCTTTACCCCAATTTCTATTTTTATAATTGTTTAAGTTTTATAAAAAAATGGCTTCACGTTTTGTTAAAGTCTCTATAATTATAAAGGGTATGGATTATGTGTTGATACATGTAATAAGATGTTATCATATTGTATTTGATTATATATATTATATAAACCATATCATCAGTTGCATAAAACATGTCGTATATTGTTGCTACAAAATTACAGAGTATAAAATATGGCCATATGGCCTTACGTACCAAATTTGATACGTCTATCATAGGTTATATCATAAATTTATTCTTGTAATGGATTATGTATATTAAAATGAAGAGACCAAACTTCAAATGAACGGATTCGGTGTTATAACGAACCCGTAGTATTGATTTGCATGTTTTGCTTTCAAAACTTTCAAGAACATCAAGAACAATAAAATTACATGTGTTGATTCTACAAATTATGTGTTTTAACATGTTAAAATCATGCTAGAAGGGTTGAGTAGTAGTTATATGTGTATTACAGTGTTTGGGTATGTCTAAATTCGTGTAAAAACAAACTAATTGGATGTTATGGCCATATTATATGTTCTTCACAGAACGTATAATTTTACTTGTGATAGATTTTTGGCCTAATTTGGCCTTGTTATGTTCGCGAATTGCAGAATTGCAGAAACTGCAGAAAATGAGTGCAGATAACTTCGCCCTATGCAAGCGTTACTAAACTAAATTACCACTTACGTGATCAAAAAATAAAAAATAAAAAAAATAAATATTCGATGAAAAGTTTTATTAAAATATTTATAAAATAAATTAAATATTTTAATTGAGATATTATGGAATAAAATAAATATGTGATGAAAATTATTATTAAAAAATTTATAAAATAAATTAAATATTTTAATTGAGATATTTAATGAATAAAATAAATATTCAATGAAAATTATTATTAAAATATTTATAAAATAAATTAAATATTTTAATTGAGATATTATGGAATAAAATAAATATTTGATAAAAATTATATTAAAATATTTATAAAATAAATTAAATATTTTAATTAAAATATTCATGGAATAAAATACATATTCGATGAAAATTATTATTAAAATATTTATAAAATAGAGTAAATATTTTAATTGAGATATTTATGGAATAAAATAAATATTCGATGGAAATTATTATGAAATAATTTATTCGAGTGTAATAATAGTAAGAGAATGAAAATATTATAATTTAATTAAGTAATTAAATTAGAAGGGTAATGATTTGTTAAATAAAGTGGAGTTTATATTAAATAATTAAGTGAAAATGTAACTAATGAATGTCGTGAATACATATGGTATGTGTGTAAGATTTGTAGTGAACGGAAGTAGTAATCGTTTAGCCTACGCACGAGACAAGTTTCCTAACCCTACTTGTTATCATTATTCAAGTTTATAAATCAAGTTCAGTTTGTTATATTAAAGATTATCTATCATTTCAAAGTATGATTTTGTTATACAATACTTGTTTTATTGTATACATCTTAAGATTTTTATTCAATTTAATTATCATTTGTTGTTCAACCTTATTAGACTAGCGAACCCTTAATTGATTCGACTAGTCCATAGTTGATGAACGTTCTAAATATCAGAACCCTTATTGAATTATCCAAACCAAACTTTCTTTGGTGTGGACTCAGATGTCAAACTGAGATGAACAACCCTGTATAGGGATTTCTTATGCGTTAGCGTTAAGATATTGTGCACAGTATGGCACTAAGTGTAAGACCCCAACTTATTATTAATGAAATTTAATTTTCTCTATTTATTGTTTTGAAATAGTAAGGGTTGATTTGATTAATGTGGATAGTTATGGGGAAAATACGCAAATATTTCAAAATAAGCAAGTGGTTATAAAATATTCATTATTGTCGGGGAATATTAGTTTGGTCGTGGAATATTCGTCTTGTCGGGGAATATTAAATGCACGACTAGCCTTGACCATATGTGGGAGCCCTATAACTAGAAGCGATTGGATGAAAAAAACGACAAATATAAGTTGTTTAAAAATATCGGCAGTAGTAGTTATTCACAATTAATCTTTGTTAAAATACTAAATTGGTTAAAACACGGTAGCACTGCGGTATTGCACCAATTATTTATTCTTACGTAAGAAGGCACTACTCAATAATGGTTACAGTAATTACTGTTCAGTATTTTATTTTATTGATTTAATAATTGCTGCATTGATATTTTATATTGATGTTGTTTCAATAATTGTCATTACACAAGATTTTCATTATCGAAGCAATAATTCATATTATCTGAATAATATTATTAGATAACATTATTGGCAATGTCTAGAAAATTACATCTAAGGAGAGGTTTGGTCACCTAATTGCCGCCAATAAGGAGAAATTCTTATTGGAAAGCCCCTCTTTCACAGGAAGCGCACAGTTGTCAATATTGTGATTTGTAATATTATTTGTGAATAATTAATTATTGATTTATATGATGAGGAAAATATTGATTTTATGTGGATATAGATGGAGAAAATGTTTAATGTGACAATTGTTGAAAATTAATATTTTATCTTTTTCTGATAAAATAATTCATTTAAATATATTATTTTAATAATATATTAACGGTGATATTTTTATAATGAATGTGGGATATATGAGTATATGAGGAAGAGTATTTTTGTGGCATTAAATGTTTAACACATATTTTGTGTGTTGGTGGACACAATTATTAACCGAAATTTGATTATAGCTTGTAAAATCGCCTGTTTATGGATTTCGGTCAATTTCTGTTTGGAATTTGGAAAACCTTTCTTCTGCAAAGTTGTAGATAATGGAATTTCCTATAAAAATTCGCGTGATTCGAATTTTCTGACAAAAGGACTATTTATTGTGAATTATTGAAGTTCTGAAGCTCCGAAATAATTGATTTTTGGAAGTATAAAATATTTAAAATGACAAAAACGTTTTTTGTCATTATTGTTGGTCTTGTATGTGTTAGAAGTGGCTGAATTCAGATCTCTAAATGTGGGCGTAACAATAAAAATTAATATTTTAATAAATTTTCTGCTTTGGTGTTCTAAGCATTTTCCTATAAATAGGGTGCTTAGGTTAGAATTGAAAATTACATTTAGCTGAAGTTTTTCTCTCTATATTATCGAGCGTATTCTTGCGAGTATTTTGAGTATATTTTTGAGTATTGCTATCACGGTGCAAGTTCAAGTCATAGCCTATATCCAGGTGTTTCGCCTAGAAATCACCGATCTTTCGAGGTAAGGGATATTTTTTTTTTCAGTAATGATATTATTTCTTGATATCATTATCTTTGAAATATTGATTTAAATTTTTTATCAAATTTGGAACTTTTGGTGTGGAGTTACTATCCACGTATACGACACTTTATTCACGATATATATATGATTATTCACGAATCGACACTATTCATCGAAAAATGAAAATTTTCCTTTTCGTCTAAAATATCTATTGTGGATACTAGCTTTGATTGTATCCATGTTTTGATCATTCTTGAATTTTACACCACTATGATTATTTTTGAGGTATTTTTGGACATGGATAAAACAAAGTACGAATCCTTAATCCTTAATCCTTGTCATTTTGTTTCCTTTGGATTCGCTTTTTTTAAAAATATTTTCATCATCCTCGGTCTTAAATGATGATATTATTGAATATCTTTGGCTGTAGTGCAAAAGATGAATGATTTCGATGAATATCTTTGGCCGTAGTGCAAAGATGAGCAGTGTTTAGATGAACATGACTAATGATGAATATCTTTGGCTTTGTTGTGCAAAGATGAATATTTGATTCGGATATATATTGATTGATGTTACGGGGATAAAAGATGAGCGATGAACTTTTAAATTCATACATAGAAGATAGTAGTTTGCATTCTCTACTTAACTCTTCTAATGAATTATTATCTCCCATGCGAACAACGATTTAAAACTTGTTGTCTATTGTATTCTATTAGATTTTTTCCTGTTGAGGACTAACGATAATTTGTTGTATATTATCTTAGTCATAATATTCTTCTTGGGCTAGTTGAGCTCACCCTTTTCCTTTTTGTTCCATTTTTCTTCTCGGGGAGGCGAGAATATAAGCGAGTAATACGAAGTCTGGGTATGGAATGAAGGTTCTAGAGAGAGTTGTTTAGTAGTCCTCACCATTTTATAAAATAATGTATCAATAAAGGTGATGAGGATTTATTTGAGTATAGATATTGTCTAGAAGATAATATTTGTATTCAAACTCCGCAGTTTCTTGTTGTAATAATAAAGTTGTAGTTGTTTACGTACCATGTATTGACAACTCGAATGGGTGATGTATACCTATTTTGGGGGCGCCACGGTTTGTATCGAGCTTAGGGATATGATCTCTGGCGGAGATCGGGGAATAGAACTAGGAGGAGAGCGAGGTAAATCCTTCTCTAGTGTGTCCTACCTAAGCTTATTTGTTAGTTGGTCAGTATATAGGGATATTATGTGATATATTGATTTCCTTAATTAACCCTTGTTTTATGACAGTATTTGAGAATGTCGACTGAGAATATTAACAGTGGAAATGAGACCGTGGAGACGCCTGTACTCACCAACGAGGAGAACGTGCAACAGGCTGGCAATGTTCCTCCTGTGAACAACACAATTGAGCAGATGATGAACAAGGGGATGTTTAGAAGCTTTTTGCAGTTCATGCAAAATCAGACGAGGGAGACTCGTGTTCAAAATACAGGAGGAAATGATAGCAATTCACGGGTTATCACAGCCAAGCAGTTCAAAGAGTTGGGACCACCAGAATTTAAGGGAAAGCCGGATCCGATCATGGCGGAAACATGGGTCAAGCAAATTACCAAGATATTCGATGTCTTGGGAAGCACGGAGGAACAGAAGGTTCCATTCACCACCTTTATGTTCCGTGGCGAGGCAGACTACTGGTGGGAGTCTGTGAAGCGTACCCATCCAACCGCGTCTTGGGAGACATTTCAGAAACTATTTAATGACAAATACTTTCCTGAAAGTGTTCGTCATATGAAGGAAGTGGAGTTTATTAGACTGGAGCAGAATAACATGACGGTGTCCCCGTATGAGGCAAAGTTTGCAGAGTTATCCAGGTTTACACCTCATTTGGTGGAGAATGAGGAACGTATGATGCGGATGTTTCTTAGAGGTTTGAAACCTACCTACGTCGGTATCTCATTTCTCATAAATTTTCTCTCTACTCGGATGTTGTAAACATGGCTCAATTATTAGGCCGAGATAACGAGTAATACGGTCAATTGAGGACCACAAACGAGGATCATACAGGAGATGGCGGTCAACAAAACAACGATAACCAACGGAGAAAGAAAAAGATGGACAAAAAATGGTAACCACTCTGGTGGTAATCATGGCCATGAAAATAGAAGAAGCGAGTCGGGAGGAGATTTTAAAAAGAGGAGATTTAACAACAACCATGTGAAGGCAGCAGTCCGACAAAGAAGCGGTTCTAAGGGAGGAGAACGACCACCGGTCATAAGCTATAAATGCGGGAAAGAGGGACATATCAGTCCAAACTGCCCACAACAGTTCAAGGTATGCTATAATTGTGGATAGGAAGGACATATCGCTCGAGATTGTACGGTAGCGAAACCTAGTTCAGCGGGGACGGTGACTCAAAAGACTGTCCCAGAAAAGTCAAAGTCAACGGTTCCTAGAAGAGCGTTTGTTGTGACTGGTCAAAATGCGAGGAACCCAAACGAGATGATCACGGGTAAGCTATTTATAAATTCTTGCGAAGTTTATACCTTACTTGATACCGATGCTACCCATTCATTTATCTCTCCTGCTTGTGCTCAACGTTTAAACTTGACTCTAGAGAAATTAGACTTTGACCTATCTGTGGAAACTCCGTTAGGAGAAACTTTCATCACATTCACTATTTATAAATCTTGTTTGATTCAAGTTGGCACCATCACCTTACTTGTTGACCTTATCTCTTTAAAGATACTTGCTTTTGATGTGATTTTAGGGATTGATTGGTTAACTACTCATCATGCCAAAATTGATTGTTTTCGTAAGGTTGTTAGTTTTCATATTCCTAACCAACCTGTTGTATGAATTCAAGCAACTAAACCATTAAAATCAATCACTGTCATATCTAATCATAAAGCTATTCGTTTATTGAAAAATGGATGTCAAGCTTTCTTAGCCCATGTTATGGACTTGAATAAAGACACGTCAAATTTGAATAATATTCCTGTTGTTATTAACTTTCCTGACGTATTTCCTGAAGAACTTCCCGGTCTACCCCCAGAACGTGAAGTTGAATTCTTTATTGATCTTGAACCTGGTACAAAGCCCATTTCTAAAACCCCATATCGAATGGCTCCTATTGAACTTCAGGAGTTAAAGGTCCAACTACAGGAGTTGTTGGACATCGGTTTCATTCGTCTTAGTACATCTCCTTGGGGTGCTCCTGTTTTATTCGTAAAAAAGAAAGACGAGAGTATGCGACTTTGTATTGACTATCGGGAATTGAACTATGTCACCATCAAGAATAAGTATCCACTACCTCGTATTGATGACTTGTTTGACGATTGCAAGGAGCACAATTCTTTTCAAAGATCGATCTTAGATTCGGATATCATCACCAAGATTAGAACCGAGGATATTCAAAGAGGCGCCTTGAGAACTAGATGCAGGCATTATGAATTCTTAGTCATGTCTTTCGGATTGACTAATGCTCCCTTGGCTTTCATGGATATGATGAACCAAAGTATTCAAGGAATATTTGGATCGATTCGTTGTTGTCTTTATTGATGACATCCTCATATATTCCAAAAGTCGTGAAGATCATGAGCACCATTTGAAGCTAGTACTCCAAAGGCTTCGTGAAAACAAACTATATGCCAAATTGAAGAAATGCGAGTTCTGGCTTGAGGAAGTAGCATTCCTTGGGCACGTGGTGTCGAAACATGGAGTATCTGTTGATCCGGTGAAGATTGAAGCAATACAAAGTTAGAGCAACCCAAGCGGTGGTGGATCAAGTACGTAGCTTTTTGGGCTTAGCTGGTTATTATCGGAGATTCATGGAAGGGTTTTCTCAAATCGCTACTCCATTAACCCAGCTAACTCGGAAGGATACAAAAATTTTTTAGAGCGAAGAATGCGAGAAGAGTTTCCAAGAGCTCAAGAGGAGACTCATTTCAGCACCTGTTCTAACAATACCATCTGGTACGGATGGATTTGTTATCTACAGCGATGCTTCAGGCAAAGGGTTAGGATGTGTTCTCATGCAACGTGGGAGAGTCATAGCTTATGCCTCGCGACAACTTAAAGAGTATGAGAGGAATTATCCTACTCATGATCTAGAGTTGGCAGCAGTCGTTTTCGCGCTAAAGATCTGGAGGCACTAACTATATGGGGAGAAAGTGGAGATATATTCAGACCATAAAAGCCTCAAATATTTCTTCACGCAAAAGGAACTCAACATGCGGCAACGACGTTGGCTCGAGTTATTGAAAGATTATGACCACACTATTCAATACCATCCTGGAAAAACGAACGTGATAGCTGACGCGTTGAGTAGAAGATCATATGCAAGAATGAGTGCGATGATGTCAAGTGTATGCATAGAGCCAACTTTAATAGAAAAAGTTAAGGTTGCTCAAGCCACCGACCCGGAGTTGATGCGTATGAAGAAGAAAGTACAAGAAGGTGCTATTATTAAGCGAAAATTGATGAAGAAGGAATACTTGAGTCCACTCCGGACTTTGTGTTCCTAACGACTACGATTTGAAGTACAAGATTATGATGGAGGCACACAATACACCATTTGCAATCCATCTCGAAGTGCTAAAATGTATCGTGATCTTGACATACATTTTGGTGGAACAATATGAGAGAGAGATTGCAAAGTTTATCTCAACGTGTTTAACTTGTCAACGTGTAAAGGCGGAGCATCTAGTACCTAAGGGTCCGTTGCAACCACTTGAGATTCCAAAATGGAAGTGGGAACACATTACCATGAATTTCGTTACGGGTCTTCCTACGGTTTCTCAAGGCATCAATGCTATTTGGGTTATTGTTGATAGATTAACCAAGTCTGCTCATTTCTTGCCGATACGGGAGACTTATTCCCTTGAACGTCTTGCTAGTATATATGTAAATGAGATTGTGAGGTTGCATGGCATGCCAGTATCCATAGTTTCGGATCGTGACCCAAGATTCACTTCAAGATTTTGGGTTAGCTTGCAAAAAGCTATGGGCACGAATTTACGATTCAGTTCGGCATACCATCCTCAAACGGACGGACAATCAGAGAGGACTATTCAAACTCTTGAAGATCTATTAAGACTCTGTGTCCTAGACTTCAAGGGTAGTTGGGATAAGTATTTACCATTGGTGGAATTCTCCTACAAAAACAGTTATCAGGCAAGTATAGGTGTGGCTCCATTTGAAGCATTATATGGACGAAAGTGTCGCTCTCTAATATGTTAGGATGAGGTGGGTGAAGCAACATTGTAGGGACCCGAGTTAGAATGCATGATGATCACCGAAAAGATCCAAATGATTCGACAACGTATACAAACAAAGACAAGATCGACAAAAAAGTTATGCGGATCTTCATCGAAAGGACGTGGAATTTAGTATAGGGGATCATGTATTGTTACGAAGTTACTCCATGGAAGGGAGTTACAAGATTTGGGAAAGAGAAAAGCTCAATCCACGATTTATTGGTCCATTTCAAATTCTTGACCGAGAGTAGAAAATGTAGCCTATAGACTCGCGTTACCTCAAAGTATGTCTCGTGTTCATAATGTGTTTCACATATCTCTGTACTTCATAAATATGTGAAAGACCCGAACCACGTTATTGAGTTAGAACCAGGACGAGATAGCGAAGACTTAACGTGTATGAGGAGGTATCATCAAGATCTTGGATAGGAAGGAGCATGTCCCACGCATGAAAGGTCATACCACAAGTTAAAGTTTTGTGGAGGAATCATGCTTATAGAAGAGATGACACGGGAATTGGAAAGCGGAAATGAAAGCGAGGTATCCTCACCTTTTAAAACATCAGTCGCATTTTCAATTTCGAGGACGAAATTTCATAAGGAGGGAGGTTGTAAGACCCCAACTTATTATTAATAAAATTTAATTTTCTCTATTTATTATTTTGAAATAGTAAGGGTTGATTTGATTAATGTGGATAGTTATAGGTAAAATACATAAATATTTCAAAATAAGCAAGTGGTTATAAAATATTCATTGTTGTCGAGGGAATATTCGTTTGGTCGTGGAATATTCGCATCGCTTGGGGAATATTAAATGCACGACGAGTGCGACCATGTATGTGGCCCCATAACTTGAAAGCGATTGGATGAAGAAAATGACAAATATAAGTTGTTTAAAAATAACGACGTAGTTATTTGTTAATTAATCTTGTTAAAATACTAAATGTGGTTAAAACACAAGAATATTACGTGATTGCACCAATTATTGATTCTTACATAAGAAGGCACTACTCAATAATGGTTACAGTAATTCTTTATTCGATATTTTATTTTATTGATTTAATAATTGTTGCGTTGATATTTTATATTACTGTTGTTTCAATAATTTTCATTACACAGTATTTTTCATTATCGAAGCAATAATTCATATTATCTGAATAATATTATTAGATAACATTATTGGCAATGTCTAGAAATTTCTGTCTAAGGAGAGGTTTGGTCACCTAATTACGCGCCAATAAGGAGAAATTCTTATTGGAAAGCCCCCTCTTTCCTGAGAACTGTCTGGTTGTCAATGTTGTGATTCTGTAATATTATTTATGAATAATTAATTATTAATTTATATGATGAGGAAAATATTGATTTTATGTGGATATTGATGGAGAAAATGTTACAATTGTTGAAAATTAATATTTTATCTTTTTCTGATAAAATAATTCGTTTAAATATATTATTTTAATAATATATTAACGGTGATATTTTTATAATGAATGTGGGATATATGAGTATATGAGGAGGAAGAGTATTTTTGTGGCATTAAATGTTTAACACATATTTTGTGTGTTGGTGGACACAATTATTAACCGAAATTTGATTATAGCTTGTAAAATCACCCGTTTATGGATTTCGGTCAATTTCTGTTTGGAATTTGAAAAACCTTTCTTCTGTAAAGTTGTAGATAATGGAATTTCCTATAAAAATTCGCGTGATTCAAATTTTCTGACAAAAGGACTATTTATTGTGAATTATTGAAGTTCTGAAGCTCCGAAATAATTGATTTTTGGAAGTATAAAATATTTAAAATGACAAAAACGTTTTTTGTCATTATTGTTGGTCTTATATGTGTTAGAAGAAGTATTGAATTCAGGATCTCTAAATGTGGGCGTAACAATAAAAATTAATATTTTAATAAATTTTCTGCTTTGGTGTTCTAAGCATTTTCCTATAAATAGGGTGCTTAGGTTAGAATTGAAAATTATACTAGAAACTGAAGTTTTCTCTCTCTATATTATCGAGCGTATTCTTGCGAGTATTTTGAGTATATTTTGAGTATTGCTATACGGTGCAAGTTCAAGTCATAGCCTATATCCGGTGTTTCGTCTAGAAGTACTGATCTTTCCAGGTAAGGGATATTATTTTTTTTCGTAATGATATTATTTCTTCAATATCATTATCTTTGAAATATTGATCCAAGTTTTTTATCAAATTTGAAACTTTTGGTGTCTGAGTTACTTATTCACGATACTAAGACTATTCACGATATCGACAATTATTCACGAATACTAAGACTATTCATCGAAAAATGAAAATTTTCCTTTTAAATCTAAAATATCTATTGTGGATACTAGCTTTGATTGTATCCATGTTTTGATCATTCTTGAATTTTACACCACTATGATTATTTTTGAGGTATTTTTGGACATGGATAAAACAAAGTACGAATCCTTAATCCTTAATCCTTAATACCTGTCATTTTGTTTCACTGGATTCGTTTCTTTAAAAATATTTTTCATCATCCTCAGTCTTAAATGATGATTTTATTGAATATCTTTGGCCTGTAGTGCAAAGATGAATGATTTCTGATGAATATCTTTGGCCCGTAGTGCAAAGATGAACAAGTGTTTAGATGAACATGACCAACTGATGAATATCTTTGGCTTGTAGTGCAAAGATGAATATTTGATTCCAGATATATATTGATTGATGTTACAGGGATAAAAGATAAACGATGAACTTTTAAATTCATACATAGAAGATAGTAGTTTGCATTCTCTACTTAACTCTTCTAATGAATTATTATCTCCGTTGCGAATACTGATTTAAAACTTGTTGTCTATTGTATTCTATTAGATTTTTCCCTATTGAGGACTAACGATAATTTATTGTATATTATCTTAGTCATAATATTCTTTACTGGGCTAGTTGAGCTCATCCTTTTCTTTTTTGTTCCATTTTTCTTCTTAGGAGGCGAGAATATAACGAGTACGAGTCGGGGTATGGAATGAAGGTTTTAGAGAGAGTTGTTTAGTAGTCCTCACCATTTTTGTAAAATAATGTATCAATAAATGTGATGAGGATTTATTTATTGTCTAGAAGATAATATTTGTTTTCAAACTCACAGTTTTACTGTTGTAATAATAAAGTTGTAGTTGTTTCTGTACCATGTATTGACAACTCATAATGGGTGATGTATACCTATTTTGGGGGCGTCATACTAAGGGCTGATCCCCCTAAGTATGAGTAGAAGAGTCCATAGTCTTATGACTGTTAAAGGTTTCAAGTATAACCCTTGATAACCTAGGACATAGTTCAAGGTCTTATGACCCTCAGAAATCTTTTGAACTCTTGTTATTCATTCTTGATTAAAAAGTTGAGCTTTTATTTCAGAAGTCTTTGATTCACTTGCATGTTATTATATATTGTTATTTCATTTTTATACTTGTGGGCATTCATGCTCACTCTTGCGTAATAATAACATTGCAGTTAAGAACAAAAGGTACGATGAGCCTTCTACTAGCAAAGGTAAGGGCAAAGCCAATAAGTGATGAAGACTTGTTATTTAAATTTTAGAATGTTATTGTCAAGACTTGATGTTGTTTAAGACTTATTATTTGTTTATGTTTCCGCACAGATGTTTAAGGTTAGTTTGACCTGGGATTGTATTTATTATTCAGATGTTGTAACCCCATAAGGGGAGGATTTATTTCTATCTATTGTATGGTTTTGCATTTATTATTGGTAGATAGATAGATGATATTTGTACAGTGAACACCAAATCCCGTGGAATTTAAGTACCCGGATTTGGGGGTGTCACAGTAAGAGCATCCATAGTTTCATGCTGACGCTGAAGCTCGTTACTCATGGACGCGAGCATGATGCATTGAGCCAACTGTGCATCATCTTGCCAGTTTCTAAAAGTAGAAATCTCTTCCTCAGAGGCATTGTCTGCAACCATTATAGGGATAGGCGTATTAATGACATAAGATAGCTTTTTAGGTGTGAGAACAATTCTCAATTTCCTTAACCAATTCGTTTAATTCGGTCCGGTCAATTTAGCATCTAATATGCTATGCAGTGATAGTAATTTAAATATTATAAAATTCTGTAAATAAATTTGTAATTAACAACATTTTAGCATACATTCTTTTATTAATTATCAAAATAAATTAGGTCTTGTTTTAAATTAGTATCTCCCACTATTTTCATCAAACTATATTACCCTCACCTATATAATTCGGCAAAATCTAACTAAAGATTTGCTAGTGAGAATAAGGATCCCATTTCAAATGTATATAGCCTTGTGGTGACACAACAAACTATATATAAATAAATAGGTATACAACTCTTGTCAATTACATCAACTATGCAACTCCTTGTATTTTGCCTCTTAGATTATTTTGATCAAGTGGTGGCACATCCGAATCAAAATTATCCAAGTTAAGTCTAACCTAGCACTCCATATATTCAAAAAAGAAAAATATTGTCCTTGTGGTGACACAACAAAACAACATTGTTCAATTTTCTTTATAAGCATCAAATGTGATAAAATTAACATTTCAAATAATTAAGATAAGCCTTGTGGTGACACAACAAACTTATAATAATTAATTAATACTCTATTATTTTTTATCATGCTAGAAGGCGACGTTCGATATTCTAAATATCTTTGAACGCTTAGGACTTAATATAAAAAATTTGAGGGGTTTTCATGTTATTAATTTGTCTCATCTTGTTTAGCGCGCATGCACATATATATATAAAATACGCGTCATATTAATTAACATGCGAAGCATATTTGCATTATATATATATATATATATATATATAGTATAAGCATGTACATATAGAATACTATATTCTATTCGGATTGATTATGGACTTTTATTCTAGTTTGGTTCACTAGAGCCACCAAGTGAACCAAAAAGGTCAAACCCTAGGGGTGCAAGAATTAATATTTAAACATAACTATTACATTTAAACCCGGGCTCCATTACAAACAGGTCTTCACGCGCTCTTTGTTCCTTGATCTCCAATTCTTCAAAATAATTCTAACTATTCCTATTACTAAACTATTTAAAATAAATAGAAACTTTGATCAGCAGTCAAGGGGAAGTACATATGAGGGAGATAGAATTTACATTAAAAAAAAATTAGAGAAGACGAGGTACGCAGACCCTATTTAATAAAACTCATACATTCATACATTTATTAAAGGATACACAGATTCTTTTTTCTATTCACAAATAAATTCTTTTATTTTGAATAATATGAAATCTTATTTCATATCTAAATAAACTCCTTTATTTAAGGAAATACGGATTCTGTTTCCTATTCAGAAATAAACTATTTTATTTTGAATAATATGAAATCTTATTTTATATCTAATAAACTCTTTTATTTAAGGAAACATGAAATTCAATTTCAACTCCAATTAGTTATCATGGAATCCAATTCCAACTCTAATTAGTTAGCATGAAATTTTAATTTTAAAATTAAAATAAATTTTTTATTTTAAAATTAAAATAAACTTTTTATTTTAAAATTATAATAAACTATTTATTTTAATTATAAAATAATTGAGAATATATATTATATATATAATCAATTTGCGAAAACCCGCGGCTGGCTTTACTTTTCAAAAAGCTCATCCTGATTCTTCACACGGTTTATATGAACATGTAATTCTGTTAACATGAACCACATGTTATTCATGTTAATTATTATATATATAGTATATAATAATATACAAATCATTCACGTTGGTTAACAGGATTAGTTTAAAAAAATCATCTAATCAGCCACGACACAGCGAATAATCGATTTTCAAAACAGTTTTCGCGTTTTTGTTTTTTTTGTTTTTTTTGTTTTTGTTTTATTAAATAAATTTTATACAACAAATTATGCCCAATTAAATTATTCTAAACACATATCAATATACATATCAAATTAAAATAATTAATAATTTGCATAAAGGTTTGACTCTGATACCACTGTTAGGTTTGTAATATTCATGAGCGCAATCAAATTGCACAAAATAAGCGAAAACGTGGAAAATCAGAATTTTAAAATTTTACAAACCATATACCCGGATCACCCTTTATGCATAATTATTAATTAAACGAAAATATGAAGAACAAGAATTATACCCTTGAAGATTCAAGCTTCCTCAGGTACAAGTTCACCTCCAATCTTTTTCGCGTTCAACTTGAATCCACCAGGTTGGTTCTTCCTTTGATCAACGTTAGCCACCTAAGTGTTTGACCTCTAAAGGTGATCCACCAAGGAAGAAGAAATATTCAAGAAGAATGGTGGTTGGCTAAACCCTAGTTTTGTATCTCTATAGAAAAAGAGCGTACTAACTATTGGAATTACGTATCTATATCTGATATAAGACTCATCTTATAAAGATATCAGGTTACCCTATTTAATTAAAAATAAGGTATTATTTATTTAATTAAACTCTTTTAATTAAATGGGCTCCCTAATCATATTAGGGATAATTAATTAAACTCCTTTAACTAATTTTTCCTCCTAATCCTATTAGGAATAAATGAGAGTACTTATATTAAATTAATTCCTAAACTCTTTTAGAAATTAAAATAATAATAATTGTAATAATATTAATAAGACTCCTCTTATTAATTTATATTTAATATTTCTAAAATATTAAATAATAAATATTAAGCTATTTAATTTATTCTTCACCATAGATTAAATTAAATATACTTAACATATTATTACGATTATGCCATTAACTTCTTAAATAATTATTCTTCTTTTTATGGTGTGACCCTTTAGGCTCTCCATATTAAACCGGTTGTGAATAAATCAATTAGAACAATCTAATCTTATTTAAATAAATAAATTAAATGATTAATTTATTTAAATAAATAATATTTATTCTACAATAGGGATAAGCCTCCCTAGCGATCAACGACTTTCCAGATAATATAGATTTCAACATTAATCATAAAAGAACCTTTGAGTAAATAGTTACCGTACAATTCAATGCTTCCACCATACAATGTCCCAATTAAATATAAGACATGAAATTACTGTCACGTCTTATTTTATTTAATTAAATGTATTTCGGCTCTTAAATGCACAACTCCAAATAATGCAAATTAGAAACTCATTTCTAATTTCATTCTGCCTTGGCCAAAGACTACTGGGTTATCATTTATCGAATCATATAGGACATTTCTCATCTTTTACTAGAAGCGGTAGATTCTTTATTGATCATACATTATCTTCATGTACAACTTATTATACCCAAGCATACCCTTTGATATACCCTAAGGGTCTTAAGGAATAAGTTAAAGTATAACTCATCATACACAAGATACTATGATGATCTCAAGTCCAAGGATCACTTGTACTACTATCACTCTGAGAATTCCTATTGATGAGACAAGTAAAACTCCATTAGGTATTCCTTAGCGAGCCACGCTCAAAGATGAACTTATTCTCTAATAAGAACCTACATACTTGCTTTAGTGTCTCCACACAAATGATCATGAGATCAATCATCCTCATCCAATGAGCAAGCAACGTATGTACCAATCTATCCGGATTCACTAATCCCCAATTTAGTAATCCAGTGATTGGGAACTATTTTAGTTTTAAGCTTTCTAAGAATTTAGATATCATTAGAATGATCAACATCATTATTCTAAAAGCATTGCTTAAAATTATGGGTTTATCACATATTATAAAACAACATCATGTAGATAATTAAAAGCCTTTAATAAATTAATACTTTTTATTAATAAATGAATAAGATTGTTACAAAGTATATGCTTTATCATCAAACATGATTGGCTTGTGTGCATACTACTTTCAATCCCAGCATACTGGAGAACGACATTTTCTTCCATACAACGCCTCAAATGGAGCTATGCCAATACTTGCTTGATAACTGCTGTTGTAAGAAAACTCCACCAATGGTAAGAACTTGTCCCAACTTCCCTTGAAGTCAAGGACACAGAGTCAATCTATCAACAATGACCCAAATCGAATCTATGCCTTGAGAAACCTTGGGAAGACCGGTAACAAAATCCATGGTAATGTGCTCCCACTTCCATTCTGGAATTTCAAGTGGTTGCAATGGACCTTTTGGTACTTGATGCTCCGCCTTGACTCGTTGACAAGTTAGACACCTTGAGATAAACTCTGCAATCTCTCTCTTCATATTGCTCCACCAAAATGTATGTCGAAGATCATGATACATTTTGGTACTCTCAAGATGGATTGCAAACGGTGTGTTGTGCGCCTCCATCATAATTTTATACTTTAAATCAGGGTCGTTAGGAACAAAGTCTGGAGTTGACTCAAAGTATTCCTTCCTCATCTATTCTTGCTTCCGGTATAGCACCTTCTTGAACTTTCTTCCTCATACGCATCAGTTCTAGGTCTGTAGCTTGAGCAGCTTTAACTTTATCAATTAAAGTCGGTTCTGCTCGTATATTTGCCATCATCACGTTGGTCCCTGGAGTCTTTAATTCTATCTCCATCCTTTGCAAGTCATATAAAATGGGCCTTTGCGTTGACAATATCGCACTCGTATTCGCATATGATCTTCTACTCAATGTGTTAGCTACTACGTTCGCTTTACCAGGATTGGTATTGAATGGTATGATCATAATCTTTTAACAGTTCAAGCTAACGTCGTTGTCGCATGTTGAATTCCTTTTGGGTGAAGAAATATTTGAGGCTTTTATGATCCGTAAAGATCTTCACTTTCTCCCCATACAAGTAATGCTTCCAAATTTTAAGTGCGAAGACAACAGCTGCTAACTCTAGATCACGAGAATGATAATTCCTCTCATATTCTTTGAGTTGCCGAGAAGCATGGGCTATGACTTTCCCATGTTGCATGAGAACACATCCTAACCCTTTGCCCAATGCATCACTGTAGATGACAAATCCCTCCTAGCCATATAGTATTGTCAGAATAGGTGCTGAAATGAGTCTCCTCTTGAGTTCTTGAAAACTCTTCTCACATTCCACGCTCTAATCGAATTTTATATCTTTCCAAGTCAGCTGAGTTAATGGAGTAGCGATTCGAGAAAACCCTTCCACCAATCTCCGATAAGAACCAGCTAATCCGAGAAACCTACGTACTTCGGTCACTGATTTAGGTTGCTCCCAGCTTTGAATAGCTTCAATCTTTGACGGGTCAACAGATATTCCATGACTTGATACTATGTGCCCAAGGAATGCTACTTCCTCAAGCCAGAACTCGCATTTCTTCAACTTGGCATAAAGCTTGTTTTCAAGAAGCTTTTGGAGTATCAACCTCAAGTATTTCTCATGATCTTCACGGCTTTTGGAATATATGAGGATGTCATCAATAAAGACGACTACAAAGTGATCCAAATATCCCTTGAATACACGGTTCATCATATCCATGAAGGCAGCAGGAGCATTAGTCAATCCAAAAGACACGACTAAGAATTCATAATACCCGTCATCGAGTTACGAAGGCGTCTTTGGAATATCCTCGATTTAACCTTCATTGATGATATCCGTAAGCTAAGATCGATCTTTGAAAAGAATTGTGCTCCTTGCAATTTGGTCAAACAGTCATCAATGCGAGGTAATCGGATACCTATTCTTGATGGTGACATGGTTCAATTCCGTTAGTCAATACAAAGTCGCATACTCCCATCTTTCTTCTTCACGAATAGAACAGGAGCACCCCAAGGAGATGTACTAGGATGAATGAAACCAATGTCTAACAATTCCTGCAATTGGATCTTTAACTCCTGAAGTTTAATAGGAGCCATTCGATATGAGACTTTGGAAATGGGTTTTGTACCGGGTTCAAGGTCGATACAAAATTCAATTTCACGCTCTAGGGGTAGGCCATGAAGTTCTTCAGGGAATACGTCAGGAAATTTATTAACAATAGAAATATTATTTAAATCTGACGTATTTTTGTTTAAATTAGTGACATGATCTAAGAAAGCTTGACATCCATTTTTCAATAAATGAATAGCTTTATAGCTTGAGATGACAGTGATTGATTTTAATGGTTTGGTTGCTTGAATTCGTATAATAGGTTGGTTAGGAATATTAAAGCTAACAACCTTACGAAAATAATCAATTTTTGCATGATGAGTAGTTAACCAATCAATCCCTAGAATCACATCAAATGCAAGTATTTTCAATGAAATAAGATCGATAGGTAATGTGAGGGTACCGATTTGAACCAAACAAGACTTATAAACAGTGGATGTAATGAAGGTTTCTCCCAACGGAGTTTCCACAGATAAGTCAAAGTCTAATTTCTCCGGAGTCAAATTTAATCGTTGAGCGTAAGTAGGAAAAATAAAAGAATGGGTAGAACCGGTATCAAATAAGGTATAGACTTTGCTAGAGTTTATGATAAGCTTACCCGTGATGACCTCGTTCGGGTTCCTTGCTTTCTGGGAGGTCACAACAAAAGCTCTCCCTTAAACTACTGGTTTTGACTTGTCTGGGACGGTATTTTGTGTCACCATTCCAATTAGACTTATCTTCGATGCACGACAAAATCAGGCTAGGTGACCTTCTCTTCCATAATTATAACACGCTTTGGATGGCATCGCACAGTTTGGACTGATATGTCCCTCCCCTACGCATTTGAAGCATATGATAGGTGGTCGTTCTCCTTCCTTAACAACGGGTGTTGGTGCTGACGTCTTTCCATTATTGTTGAATCTCTTCTTGAAATGTCCATTCTTATTGTCTTGGCCATGATTACCACCGAAGTGGTTACCATTTCTGGCATGTTGATTCCCTCCACGTTTGTTGTCACCGCTTCGATGACTGTTACCACTAGTATTTCCATTCTGTCAGCTGCTTTCTCTTGGTTGCGTTGACTCGTTATCGCGCTCTAATAACTGAGCCCTATTTACAACATCTGAATACAAACACAGTTTATGAGAAATAAGATATTGACATATCTCCGGTTTCAAACCTCTTAAAAACATCCGTTATTCTCTCCTCATTATCAACCAAGTGGGACGCGAACCGGACAACTCAAAGAAACTTAGCTTCGTCATTGCGACACGGGCCATATTGTTTTGCTCCAACTTGATGAACTCTACCTCTTTTATGTGACGAATACTTTTGGGAAAGTACTTGTCGTTGAATAGTTCTTGGAACTTCTTCCAAGACATCTTGATCTGGCGAGTTGAGTACGCCATCGATTCCCACCATGAATTTGCCTCTCCTCGCAACATAAAGGTGCCAAAGGAACCTTTTGCTCTCTGAGCATCCCAAGACATCAAATATCTTGGTGATCTCGCTTTATCCATGCTTCACCTTAAGTGGTTTGGCTCTCCAATAAACTCGATGGTCCCAACTCCTTGAAGCTGTTTAGCGGTGGACCGTTCGAGAGTTTCCAGTGTTTCCACCTATATTTTGGACAGGAGCCGCTCTCGCCTGATGTTGCATGAATTGCATAAAGCCTTTGAACATTCCATCATTCATCATTTGGTTAGTTTTGTTGTTTGCATGAGGATTGTCGCCTTCTTGATGCACATTATCCTGATTATTGATATGTGGAGACTCAACGGTCTCCTGTGCTCTATTGCTATTCTCAACATTCTCGATGTCATTTTCAGATACTTCAACAAAACAAGGGTTAATTGACATGTAACATATTATCCCTATACTCTGATCGACCAATTAAATACCAAATAAACTTAGGTAGGTCATACTAGCGAAGGAATTCCCCATCTTTCCCCTCCTAGTTCTAGTCTCACATCTTAGCCAGGGATCATATCCCTAAGCTTTGATACCAACTCTGACACCCCCAAAATATGTATACATCACCTATTCTGAATCGCCAAATACATGGTACAGAATACAAATACAACCTTAAATATACAACATGAGCTGTGAGTTTTAATACAAATATTGTCTTCTAGACAATATTCAAACTTAAAATAAGTCCTCAATACATTTATTATCACACTATTTCATAGAATAGTGAGGACTACTAATGCTATCATCTGGACCATCACTCCATTCCCCGACTAGTCCCTACTACGTTCTCATTTTCTGAAGAGAACAATAAAAGCAAAAGGGTGAGCTCAACTAACCCAGTAAGAAATATTATGACTAAGATAATGCAGAATAAATTATCATTAGCCTTCAACAGTGTTAAACTGATAAAATATAACAAACATCAAGTTTAACTGCAGCGGAACAAGCAACCATTAGAAGAGTCAAGTAGAGAATAAAATCTACTATCTTCTATGATTTAAAAGGTTTTTCATTACTTTTATCGCTGAGACTCAGCTTAATAAATAATCCATATCATCCCTGCACTACGGCCAAGGATATTCATTATTATCACGACCACAAATTATCCATGCACTACGGGCCAATGATATTCGTGTATTCATCAATGGTCATGATCATGCCACAACTGTCCATCAATTCACTACGGCCAATAAGGATTTTTACCACATCATTTGTAACATTACGGTCATGATTATATCGAATAATCCCTGGTCATAATCATACCAAGTCCATCTATGCACTACAGGCCACAGATGACTTTCAACATATTATAAACATAAGGATGATGACAATGATATAAGAATTCAATAAAAACAAGTTCAAGAATAAATTTAAAGATTTATAAGTTAATTTATCCTGAACTCAATAACGTCCAAATTGTCAACATGATACTATTTTGTGGAGTAAAATTCAAGAATGCTCAGAAGAATATATCCATGAAAAGATACTGGATGTAGCGCAAATATCAAGGATATTCCACTAATTTCATGGAGTATAGAAGCCAAAACTTTAACCAACTGAGTATAATAGAATATATGAAACCTTAAATGGATTTTTGCCGCCATGCGGTAATCCACGTAGATAGATTATTCCAACAGAATAATAATGAATGGAATAACAAAAGAATTCACCAGGCATGCTTAATCCACACAGACAGGTTATTCCAATAGAATAATAAAAAATGGAACCAGGTCATGCGTAATCTGCACAGACAGGATATTCCAACAGAATAATAAAGAATGGAATAACAACATAATTCACTAGGCATGCGATAGAGCGCACAGACAGGTTATTCCAACAGAATAATAAAGAATGGAATAATAACCCTTACGAGTATTGAAAGAAAATAACTCTCTTCATGAATACGAAAGAATAATACCCCTTACCTTAAAAAGAAGAGTATTCCGTCGGGTAGGGCGGGGATATACTTGAAGAAAACTTGCACTATTTGCTGCGCTCAAAGCTTTCTTAAACTCTAAAGAAATACGCTCAATATTATAGAAGAAGAATTCTCTGAATTTCTGGTGTGATTTTCAATTCTAACTAAGCATCCTATTTTTATGAGAATGAAAAGGATACTATGCTGCACTATATAATAAAATATAATATATTCTATTTATAATCAAATAAAACAAAACTTTATAAAAAGTATTCTGTTTTATATAAAAAGTTTTTACTATGCAAACACTATGCAGCACTATGGCAAACACTATGCATAATAAAATATAATATATTCTATTTATAATCAAATAAAACAAAACTTTATAAAAAGTATTCTGTTTTATATAAAAAGTTTTTACTATACAAACACTATGCATAATAAAATATAATATATTCTATTTATAATCAAATAAAACAAAACTTTATAAAAAATATTCTGTTTTATTACATTTATAATAATAATAAAACAACATTTATCACCATTATTATAATTCATAATATCAATCGACCAGGTCATTCTCAGGAAAGAGGGGGCTTTCCAATAAGGATTTCTCCCTATTGGCGCGCAATTAGGTGACCAAACCTCTCCTTGACAGAACTTCTAGACATCGTCAATATTATAAATAATAATATTAATAACTCTGTCATCTCAATTATTGATTTAGTAATATAAAATATCGACAATAATTGAATCAAATAACGTGAGATACTATGCAGTAATTACTGTAGCAATAATTGAACAAAACCGAGTGACTTCTCACGTAAGCATCAATAATCAATACTGTGTGCTACTATGCAACCACAGCAGACATCGTTTTTTTTAACATCTAGGTGTTTCAATAGTTAACGGTAAAACTTCCATCGTTATTTTCATAAAATATTTTTGTCGTTTTCTCAATTCGACAATAATTCAGTTGTGGGGTCCACCAATGATTGTGCCATTGTACGAATATTCCCTGTTAAAATGAATATTTTCTGACCAATCGAATATTATATAACAACTTGCGTACTTTGCAAAATTTATAAATATTACCCACAACTATAACATTATATCAAATTCATTCCATAATATTCAAAAATGATATTTATAGAAAAATCATCTTTATTCATAAAAGTTGGGGTCTTACAGACAAAACTTCTCAAGTTCAACATCTGAGAAGTTTAAGAAACTAGCATTCATTTAGAATATGAATGAAGTTAGGAAACTTGCTTTACGCACAGCTACAACTTACGCTGAACTGCTCATCCCAATTCCTATATAACACATAAGGAGAAAACATAAACACCAATTAGTCATATACTGAACTTAAGCATTAGTTTACTTAACTTTACTTCTTAGGGTTCGCGTTCTTGCAATATAAGTTTATGCGACTAACTTCCTTTACCAGTTTACGACTTTATGACATACGGAGACGTCTTACTTATACGTTTATCATTTTGGATGATTTATATTCTTATCTTGTTCTTATAACTTCTCTAGGACTCAGCACACATCGCTTCTCTGCTAGTAGTCCATATGGTACTCTGAGTGGTTTCTCACAAACAATTAACAAACAAGTTCCCGTCTCATCTACACTGCCATCACAGTGAGTTAGATCGGTTGCCAGTTTCGTATATACCTTCGCTCTCTGAAGGAATTGTTTAGCCTAGCTCCCATATGTCAACCATCAAAGGTTATGATTGTACCACAACCTAAATTTATCTAAACTTATCCTAACCATTAAACTTAATGTTCGTTAAAACAATTTCTTATTCCTTACGGCTTTTTGGCAACTAAATGCCATACTTTAGGATTCATTCCTTATTCGACTCAAATTCGGCTTTCATTAATCTTATTACCGTTCATTACGGCTTTCTTGATAATTCATATCTTATTTAATACTTTCGTTATCCATTACATGAACCCTATTTTCATTACTCATTCTTAATGTCGAAGCCATACCAATCGTTGTATGCTAAGACCAATCGTTTATCACAATAGCGTTGCGTACACAGCGTCTATACGCTTCACACTTATCTCTCATCATCATGAAATAACATCGAAATGTTATTCATTACCCTCGATGTTCAACGTCTAAGGAATCACAACCATAGCAATCCCCTACATTCGTTCACCGCGACTACGGTCTCCGGACATCTGTTACGTAACCCGCGTTTATATTCTTTGTCTTTTAATCTGGTTTAATATTTATATTCAACCTTTACTAAAGATTTAAGTCATTTTCTTAAGTGTTATTTTAGGTGAACTATATGTTCATTAGCTTTCGTTACCCTTCCCCCAGGTTTTGAGCAGATAAAAGCTCATTACCGGGCTTTTTTCCTGAACTGGCGATGCGGTGCCACTCTCTTCATTATCTCTTGGGCCACGGCCATGAAGTTTCCGTACTCCGGCTCCCGATGCCCGCACTGCATGGCGCTACCTTATATATGCGATGGCAGCCATGGCGGCCAAGCCCTAACCCTAGAAAATTTTCTAAGTGATAAATCCAATTTGAGACGCTTACTTCTCGATCTCATAACTCCTTCGTTATAACTTGGTATGAGGTTGTTCCAAAGCCATTCTCTTCCTTATCTAACGTACTTCAATACCCCTCAGACAGAACTTCGTTCTGAATCCGTTAACGTGCCATTCGATTGGCTTGATCTTCACTCTTTATTCATTTTTATGCTTTTAATAATCTTCGCTCGTTCATCTGTAATTCGGTCATCCTAACTCGGAACTCTTTCTTTTTTGAGTCCATGACTCACATTTTCTATATTATCTTACTTTCTGATGAAACCCTACACGTTCGGGTTCATTTACTAACTTTATAATTCTCATTCGTCTTTTACAAAAATTTTGCCATAACTTCGTTATAGCTAAGTTTTAATCCGTTTTTAATGAAAGTTTCTACCGTTCCTAACCAAGCAATAAGCATCTAACTTATACACGATTGTTTTAAGCTTGTCCATCAACAACAATTATCCTACGATGGTTTTAAATTTGTCCATCAACAACGTTCTTCGTGTTCTTCGGGTGTTCTTCGTGTTCTTCGTTCGTTCTTCATTTTAATCGATATTTTTGATTACGATTTCACTTTTTCTTGGAATTTGATGTTATAGAACACCATTCCTTACTTATTTCACCTACTCATTCATATAATCCACTCGGATCGTTCTAATTCATTACGAATCTTATACTCCCTTAAGAAATTTATAAAATAAACTTCTAATGCTTATTTCTTCATTTTCTTATGATTTCAACAAAATGAAATCATTCCTAACTTCTTTTACTCCTTATTCTCATTAAGCTATGTTATTAACATATAGGACTTAAAGAGAAATTAAATTCGACTAGGTTTTAGGTTACCTCTCTTCTTTATTTTTCTTTCCGCTAGACAAAGCCGGCGATTCGCAAGCTTTTCTATTTCACGTTCACTTTCGATCCGATCATTCATGCTCATGCTCTTCATTTTTCCTCTTCCTCCAAGCTCTCTCTCTCTCTCTCTAAGATGTAGGATTTTCAAAATCCCATCAAATGAAAATAAGGCTTCCTATTTATAGAAAATCCAAAGGTAGGGCAATTTGGTCATTTCGCCCCCCTTAACCTCCTTACAATTCAAGGCTTAAGCCCTAAGTTAACTTGGCCTCCACATTAACTTAGCCATTAAGTCTTCTTAGCCCTTAAGTTTACTTAGCCCTTAAGTTTGCTTAGCCCTTAAGTTTACTTAGCCCTTAAGCATAAGCACTTTACTTAGCTATTAAGTTACTTAGTCATTACTTAACTTATCCTTTATTTAGCCATTAAAATTAATCATATTCTACGCATCTCATTCTCGTATTCTCTTTGTATATAGTTCGTACGATATTCGTATTATACTATACTCGTATAGTAACTAATATTACACTCGTATTCTTACGCATAATAACCCTAATTATTATACGAAATCATTAAATTCTCGTAACTCAATTTTCCTAACCCTTAGGTTTTAAGTCCGCAGGCAAAAACTTTATTTTTTTCCAAAACTGAAATATTATTGAATATTTCATCACGTCTAAAAATTCTATCATTACGCGTTTTTCAGAAATTCAAAATAAATCTCCGAGCAAAAATGGATGAATAGTGCATATTTCGTCTTTTTTCCCAGAAATATTTTTGTTCCCTAAAATTTTTTATTTTTGTCTTGAAAATTCTTATTCGTTCAATCTAACTCATAGCCAGAATACTCCCGACTTATAATCATCCTAGGTTATAGAACGATTAATAAACGCATAGCACATAATAATATTAATAAAAATTAGTTTTATTAATAACTAATTCTTTAAACCTAAATTCTAGACGATCCGAATTTCTGGGTCGTCACATTATGCTCACTCTTGCTTGAACCATATGAATGCAGCTTAGACCGAACGGACCGAAGGATCTGGCAAGGATTAAGGGAAGGCTAAGGCGAACCTATATCTTACCTATGTAATAGTATAGGTTTGTAATGATACTATTTAATATTATGACAAGAACAAATGTAATGGTTATAAAGAACCTGGGGAATGGTAGTATTGTTTTGGAATATATGTAAGACATATCCGTTCTTTTGAGGCATTTCAATTGAATGTTTGTGTGAATCAGTAAGCACCGTAGTAGCACCATATATGCTCGGGTTGGAAGAGACCCGAATTTGGGGGCGTCACAGGTTGGTATCAAAGCATTAGGTTATAAAACTTAAGGGGGGAAGAACCTTAGGCTAATAACCTCATTAGGAAGGAGAAGTTCGAAGGAAGTAAAACTCGAGCTTTAATTTAGTCGAATGAGTTAATAAGGTATTGAGGAAACTCAGTACCAAAAAATTTAAAAGATGGAAAGTAACCCTAAAAAAATTAATCAACATGTTATGTGTTATTGTAGGATGCGATCAACAGCTTGATGTATAGAGATATACACGCGGTGAGCGAAGAAATTGTGAACAGAATAGAGCTTGTACCCATGCCAGTGGCGGAGGTTCCATTAGTGATTCTAGAGGAGTCAGAGACAGGAGTACTTTTCTGAGGATAACTACTCCGAGGGAGATATGGATATAGCGTCATACCTTAGTATGATGAATGATGTGGAGGAAGGAATGGAGGTAACATCGGTTGACACGGTGGTACCTACACTAGAGTCATCACCTCCAGATGCAATGAGATCATTATATCTGGCAGAGCTTGACAAGAATGTGCAACTGAGTGCAGTTGTGCAGAATCAGAATGAAGAGATTAGTGCTCTTTATTTAGCGAAGGAGTCTGCAGAAGCAGATTTTGAGTCAGAGCATGATGAGAAGGTGCTTATGATAAATAAGGCTAGGGATTTTAAAAAGGAGGTCGATGAGCTTCGTAAAGAACTGGGGGAGAAGGATCAGAAGATAGCACGGATGTCTTACATCCATAAGAGTGCTCATAAGGATTTCAAGCTGAAAGTTGCTTGTTATTCCATAGAGTCGGGACAAACTCGACATATTATTAGTCGGGATACTGTAGCAAAGATTGCGAATGAGAAACACGAGGACGCTGTTATGCATTATTAGAAGTCTAGAGTTATAAATATGGGTGTAGCGACGTAAAACCCTTTTTTATATAAAAGGGTAGTCTTTTTGCAAATCCCAACTTTTGTGAAGTTCAATTGCGGGATAGAAAAAGTAATAGCTTTTGGCTATGAATACAAATTGTTAATAGTTTAAAACTATGAAGAGGCATATGAATATAATGAAGTTTCATTTAATATGCTTTGTTATGGTATGAGTTGGTATTTGGCGAATAATAATAAAGTAAGTAAATAAATAATAATGAAATCTTATTTGTTTAATCTGAAAATGCCGCCTAGGAGAAGACAACATAATCAGGAAGCAGAATCACGTAATGATAACTAAGGGGGTCAGAACAACCCTATGCAAGAGTTCGTTACTTTATTAACGGCTGTTTTAACCAAACTGGGGGTAGAGTACCCACGGGACCTAGAGTAGTCAGAACGACTACCTTTAAAGAGTTTAAAAAAAGCGTAGGTCTGCTGGAGTTCAAATGAATGTCGAACCCTTTAGAGGCCCAGACATAGGTGAAAGAAATAGAGAAGACGTTTGTTATTAAAAACGTAGGTGAGACACACAAGACTTCTTTTGCGACTTACATGATGAAAGAGGAAGCCAACTTTTGGTGGGAGACTCACCAGGGCGGGGTTAGAACAGATGAGGTACCGTGGGAGCAATTCAAGAAGGTTTTCTTCGAGAATTATTTCCCTACAAGCATGCAAGGGAAGATTGAGATTAAGTTTTTAGAACTTAAGCTAGGGGACATGACGGTTCCCAATACGTGACCAAATTCATCTAATTGGAAAAGTTTGCTCCACACTAAGTGGACACTGAGGAGAGGAAGTCTCATAGATTTGAGTAGGGCCTGAAACCCTGGCTCTATAGTAGGATTTCGGTGTTCCAGAGTGTTTCCTATATGACTATTCTGGAGAAGGCGATTATAGCAGAATGTGGTAGTGAGGCATTGACTCAATACCACAAAGAGGGAAAGATTGAGAGCAAGGGAGAGGGAGGAACCAAGGCAGAGAATGCTAGTAGTAGTGGCAGTATTCCAAAAAGAAAGAATTATGACTCTGGGAATACTGGAGTGTGACAAGGGGATCCTAAACGTAGGATCGGAGCGTGTAAAACATGGGGAAAGACTCATTTAGGAGTCTGTCTGAAAGGGAGTATAAGTACCTTTAAACATTAAGGTAGAGGAGGAGGAAATAACTCTCGTTGATTATATTCGTGGAAATTGTTTCATGAATAATAAAGGTAAATAAGTATCGGTAGATAAGTACCGATAAGGTTGAGAGAATTTTAAGAAATTCTCGGTAGGAATGAGTTAAGTAACCATAGAACTTTAATAAATTGTTAGAATGAATCTTCGGTTGTCTAATCATGACGCGAGTTAGGAAGATGTTAAGGAAGAGGATGAGTTGTTACATTTGCGTATCGACTATCGTAGGAGGAATAAGTTAGCGATTAAGAATATATACCTATGGCCCAGGATCGATGATCTATTTGATCAGTTGAATAGGGCAAAGAATTTTTCTAAGATAGATTTATGTACGGGGTATCGTCGGTAGAAAATAAGGAAGAAGGTGGCAAATTGATAGGTACTCTTGTGAGGTGCTATGGTTGAAGGTACCATTAGCGTCACAAAGTGTTCGAATGATATTTGGACGAGTGTGTCGTAATGATCATTGGTGATATTTTAGTCTATTTTAAGACGCTAGAAGATCACGCCGAACATTTGAAGATAGTGTAGGAAACACTACGGCGGGAGAAGTTGGATAAGGAATTCACTAAGTGTGAATTTTAGCTTAAAATATATACAAATATGTTATTAATAAGTATGTTGGGAATGAGAAGTGAGAAAATAGTTTTCAGGAACTAAACGGAAGGTTAATTGAGGCACCTGTATTATATTTATCAGATGATACGGGGAATTGTGTAGTGTATCTTGATGCTTCACATAGATGATGGGGTTACATGCTCATGTAGCATGGCAAGGTCATTGTGTATGCATCACGCCAGTTAAAGGATTATGAGAAGGTTTATCCTACTTATGATCTAGAATTGGCAGCTGAAGTTTTGAATTAAAATAAAAATAAAAATCTGAAGATAGTATTTATACGGGGAGAAGTGTGAGATATATACGGACTATAAGAGTCTGAAATAGATCTTCACACAGAAGGAATTGAATATGCAGTAGAGAAGGACTGCGATACCTTATATCATACAAGGAAGGTAAACGTAGAAGCCGACGCGTTGTGTATGAAGGGTAAGGAAAAGCTATTAATGTTAGCGACTCATAATGAGTTAATAACGGAGATGGCAAGATCAGAGTTAGAAGTTAAATTACGGAATGAAGCGGTAGAAATGTTATTCACAATATAGACTCAATCCATGAAAATGGAATGAGTTAAGTAAGTACAACTAAGTAACGAGGAGTACAAGCGAATGAAGAAGAGGATGAAAGATGAAGAGAAGATTAAGTATAATCTTGTTTTGAAGGAGGAATTTGAGTTCTCAATAATTACAAGTTAAAAGACGAATTAATCAGAGAGAAGATAGAGTAATATGTTAATAAGTGTTTAACTTCCAACTTCAATTATTGATAGGAAGTAACAAGTCATGTAAATTAAGATAATACCTTCGGTGAAGGTGAATTGGAGGAACCACAATGCCGAAGGAGCATTGTGGGAATTCGAGATTAAATGATGGAAATTTTTTCCTGATTTGTATATGTATTATTAGCGAGATTCTGGGGACAAAATCCTTATAAGGGGGGAAGAGTGTAACGCCCCAGAAAAATCAGATTTTTGAGAATTAAATTTTTATTTGATAATATGGATTAAATGAAATTAATTGATTATTTATTGGAGTAAGCTATTTAAAGGTCATTTTATGACCTAGACATATCAGAACGTCGTAGTATTTTGGCTATGTGGTAGAATTAAAGTGTTTGAATTTCCAAGATAAAAATAAAAGCTTTCTGAGAAATTTTCTGAAAAACACTATTCATGCATTTTTGCTCGGGAATTATTTTTGAACTTCCGAGAAATACGTAATGATAGAATATCGAGGTGAGATGGAATATCTAATAATATTTCAGTTGTGGTAAATGCAGTTTTTCGTCTACGGACTTAAAACCTAACGATTAGGAGAAAGTGATTTACGAGAAGGAAATGTAATGCAATTAATGAATTAAGTGATGATCGTATAGTACGTAGATATTGTACGAGGTAATGAATACTAGTAAGATATGAGGTATTATACGAATATGTATGAATGATGATATATCGTATATGAATAAGCATACATATTGGAATACGAAATTAATACATAGAGTATATGTTATGAGGCTTTAAGCCATTTGTGAATAGACTTGTGGATTATGTGGGATGTACAAGTCCAATATGATTTAATATGAAATTCCAATAGAATTAATATGCAAGCCCAAGTGTTTGTAATGTGAAGCCCAAAGTAATTTAATGTGCAAGCCCAAAGCTTAAGCTAAGCTAATTAAACCTAAGCCCAAGCTATGGTCCAATGGATTAGGAGGATCCATGGAGCAACCCATGATCACATGGGTGATCTTGGTGACCAAGAAACAAGTGTGATGAGCAAGTAGACTTAAGGATTAAGCAAATGATAAGTTAAGAAAACTTAATGGCTAAGGAATGTGATGAGAAAGCAAAGGGTAATAGTTGTTCTAAACAAGTAAACTTAATGGCCAAGTATGTGTGATAAGCAAGATAACTTAATGGCTAAGCAAATAATGTGATGATCAAGTTAACTTAATGCCTAGGTAATGAATAGTAAGGAGGTGGATGGCTTTTTGACCATTATACCCTAACCTAGCAAGTCCTATAAATAGCAAGCTTGCATTTCCTTTGTTAGTTGTTCATTCATCCAACACTTTATAACTTATAAGTTGAGAGCTTATTTGCTTAGAGAAAAAGCTAAAAAAGCTAGATTACATGTTTCAAGAAGCAAGAAGAAGATCAAAGATTAACCAATGATCATCAAGGGTAAGAAATCTTGAACCATGATTCTCTTTCTCTTCATTTGTTGGAGAAGTGAGTAGTGGTGGGATTTGTAGGCTAAGAAGTAGTAAGAATGATTAATTAATGGACTTAAGTCGTATAAGTAAGGAATAAGCTATTCGTAATCATATAAGCTATGAACTAAAGAAGAACTTGTAAGATTTGTGCCATGTTTACATTAATGAAGTTAGTATGATAACAAGAAGCAAGAATAATGGTTAGAAGTCATGAATTATCATAAGTCATGAGAAAAGAATTCATAAGTAATTTACATTTTTATAAGTTATAAACTCACAAAGAACAAGTAATAACTTATCATGATTATAAGTTAATGAAGTAAGTATGTTAAGATGTTAGTATGACAGAATAAATCCATTTGAAACGAAGAACAAATCTTAAGAAATGAAGTTTTGGCGGAATTCACGAGTTTAGACGATAATCTCGAATTCGTAAAATTCTAGGATTAGAGGTCGAATTTTGATATTGAGCTTGGAAATATTGGTTTTCAATGGAGACAAGTCCTATTTGGCATTATAGAGTTGTGTACTCAAAAATGACTGGATTCCGATTTAGAACGAAGAAACGAGCGTTGAGCGTTGAACGTTCACGAACGTTTATCGTTTTCGTTAAAAATGGACTAATAGGTGAATTTTTAGTTAACAAAGTCAAATAGATAAAATTCTTGCATGAACACGTAGAGTATGTAATTTGTGAACCGTAGGCTCTTGAACGGGCTAATTCGAACTTATAACGAAGAAGTTATGAGTCCGGGAATCTCACCTAAAAGAAAATCTGTCAAAATTTTCTGAGGCACAGAGTCCGCGGCGCAGCGCGACTTAAGGAGTAAAGACCGACGTCGCAACGTGAGGTCGACCATAGTCCCCTGTTAATTGGCACCGCAGCGCGGCTAATATTGAAGGAGATGGCGTCGCAGCGCCGTGAACGAGTCCTAGGTACAAAACACTCGCATGTGCTTGCATGAGTTGTAGAAACAACGATTAGTGCTGCGGAACCAACACTAAGGAAGTATATAGAAAAGAATGGTTTTGCATGTAAAGTAAGGGAGAAGTGAATGAAGAGTAAATTAAATTCTTAATCAACTTAATGAAACAACATTTAGGATGTATAACCTTAAGTAATACACCAGAGGTTGAAAGAAAGAATAATTAAACGAAGAACGTGAAGGGTAATTAAGTAAACCATGAATGATATTCAACATTGGTACTTCACTAAATGACAATCAAGTGTCGATTAATAACGCAAGGACGTTAGTAAGCCGTGAGAAAAGATGATTAACTCGAAACGAGTTGTATTAATGAAATAATTTCAATTAAGTTATAGAAAGGAAAGAAGTTGGTAAGAACGATGTAAAAGAACGACGGCAAGCCGGAACCAATAATAACAAATCTAATACATGATTAGATTGAGAAGAAGGGTAAGATTCATTAAGAACTATGTATGTTCATTCATGACCTAATGTGGTATGTTATGTGGTAACCTTTAATATAATTAGGAAACACTAATTATATTTTAGAAATCTTAATTTTCTATTTTAAAACCCTAATTTAGAAAATCCTAGAAGCTAAGGTTGTAAAACCTAAGGGTTAGAACCTTAGGGTTAAACCCTAAGGGTTTGGGCGAAAGTCAAGAATGCCATTAAAATTATAAGGACAATGACCAAAATGCCCTTTTTGGATTTTTATTAAGGTAATTTGTAAATCTTACCGAAATGAGAGTTGGTGCCAACTATTGTTAACATTGTGACTTATTTTGCAACAACTCTGTAACGCCCGAGAATTTCGAATTTTCAATGAATTAAATTTTATTTGATTATGTGGATTAAATGAATTTAATTGAGTTATTATGTGAGTAAGATATTCGAAGGTCGTTCTATGGCCTGAAATATGTGGATGTGGTTAGTATTCTGGCTTTGTGCTAGGATTAATTGTTGTGAATTATCAAGACGAGAACGAAGGTTTTTCGAGAATGTTTACGTAAAAACACTATTCATCCGATTTCGTTCGGAGCTAGGGTTTGAGATTCTGAGAAATGCGTAATGTTAGAATATGACGATATTATGGAATACCCAATAATATTTCCATTATGGCAAACAAAGTTTTCGCCTGCGGACTTAAAAACCTAAGGGTTGGAGGAAGAGATTTCCGAAAGGGAAATGTAATGCGTATAGTCGTTTCGAATATTATACGTATGAAATATGAATAGTATATTAGTATAAATACGAGTATGATATGAAGAATAGTACGACGTATAATACGATTATGGTATGAGTATTAGACGAAGAGAATACGTGAAGTATACGTAAGGAATACGAGTTGTATTCTATAATTAAGTTAAGACTTAATGTTAATTCATTTAGTTGGATTATGTTTAGCCCAATCAATTGAATGAGCAAGCCCAAGGGATTAAGTATTAAGCCCAAGTCAAGGCCTAATATTAGATTGGTTAAGCCCAATACAAGAAAACCGAACCACGGATCAAACCGGTGGGTCAAGGGATGGGTAAAACCCATGGGGCAACCCATGGGATGACCCATGGGCATGGTGGGCCGGCCACTTGATGGTCAAGAAAAGTGTCAACTTGGTCACCAAGTATTTTACATGGTGACAAAGTTGTAAATAAGTGAGGAGGTGGAGAAGTGGACAATATTGCCCCTCATTTGGTTTTCTATATAAGGAGAGCTAGAGTTGGCCATTTGAAGTTTTTACAAAGCTTGTCCAACATATTTGAGAGAGAGAAAAGCGCTAGAAACTTATAATCCTTCTACTTCTAAGCAAACCAATAGACGTTTATCAAGAACGTGAATTACTTCAAAGGTAAATTCTCATAAACCGTAATCTTCATCTTTTTCGATTTCTTTCTCATAGAAGAATCGTAGATGGGTGGAGCATGTTTATTGAGGAGAAATAAGGATGCCTAGTAATGACCAAATCATGGATAGGTCGTGACCAAATACAAATCGTAAGTGGTTACGTAAGTTAAAACCATAAAAAGCCTTGAACGTGAACTTAGTTTTGAATGAACGTTTGAGAATCGTTATAGCTAAGGAATATGCCTATTGCTTGGTTAGGATGTAGATATGAAGTCCATGGAGTATTCCATGTGATTTGGCTTAGAGAACATTAGTAACAAAGTTATGGCGGATTTTGCGGAAATAGACGTTAAACATCGAAAATGTATAAAGTCCGGATTAAAGGTCAAAAGTTGCCGTGTGACTTAAAAATGTTGGTTTCCAATGTCAACACGTGAGATAAGGTAATTAAGAGTCGTTGGCGAAAGAATCGTCGCATTCCGACTTATAACGAAGAAAACGAGTATTGGACGAACGAAAACGTTAAATGAACCCTTAAAAATGAACTCAAAGGTGAATTCCGAGTTAACGGATTCAAAAATGTGAAATTCTTATACGAACACGTAAAGAATGTAATTTGTGACTTCTAGGAATTCGAATGGGTCAATTCGGATGTAAAACGAACAAATTAGGAAGCAGGGAGTTTCGTTAAGAAACCAAACTATTTTGGCGGTGGTGCATGAGTTCATTGTATAACGCTAAACCAGTGTTATCGCCACGCCATGATGTGCGGTTATTGCCGTGAGAAAATAAAAAGGTCTGGAGACACAAGACCTGGCGGTGAGAGTTTTGTACATGGACTCGCGTAAATGCCGAGTCCGAACAAAACTCTCTGGAGAGTGAAAATAGCTTGGCCACTAGAATACATAAGATGTCGGGCCATGCTTGTGCCGGAGTAGAAAAGTGTTGACCAAGTTGGTTTTCATTCCATTTTGAATGTTGACTTAACGTAAGACAATGAAGGTACTTAATGTACATTATGAGACTTACCTTAAATCACTTATAAGGTGTTAATGTAAGAAGATCTAGTAAGGTTTAATGGAAATTAAACAAAGAACGCGAAGACATAATGAGTGAACCATAAATGTCGTTCAACGTTGGTATTTAACCAATACTGATCGAATGTCAGCTAATGACATGAGAACGTTAACGAAACGTAATGAAGTATAGAAAGTCAAATCGACGTTAATAACGAAGTTAATTCAAATAAAACGTAGAAGAGAAAGAAGTTGGTTAGAATCGTAAAGTTAGTTTGTTTGATAACTAATTACAGTGTGCTATGTAAATGTATCATGTAGATCCTGTAAAGACTGAGAATAGTTGAATTATAAATTCAAAGACGTTTGAAGGCAAGTCTTTCTTAACGCTTGTCTAACCTTCGAGTTAGCCAAGTTTTACGTGATGCATGTTATACAATGCATGAGTGATTTTAAAGAAAGAGTCGATGCCTGTTTTATTCTGGCTAGACAAGTACTAAAGATTTGATTGATTTGTTTACAAGTCTTTCAATATAGAACTGTTAACGCTATCCTATGCCAAGTATTTGGTACGGATGAGAAGGTAAGTTTGTCTATGTTCAAACAAAAGTATTTTTCACCGATTATTCGATGGGCACGCGAGGTTGCCAAATGTTGAACGTAAATACGTTTAACGTAAGAGTGTTGATCAACATAGAGTACAATAGGCTGATCACCTAGAAGTGCTCGTAAGTAAAGACGGATGGATGGCCTTAGTGCCAGATATCCTTTTCAAGTGTGAAAACGAAAAGTATATGTTCATGGTCTATTGACCGGTTCATCATTCATAAGCTATTATATATACTTTGGAATTGTTGTTATGAGAAGTACTAGTCAAATGTTTCGTAGTGCTTCATAGATAATTGTTCAGATATGGAATTAAAGCATGTAATTATTAGTGTGATATTCATACGATTCTTTGTTAAGACTTGCTGAGCTAGTTATGCTCATTCTTGCTTGAACCATATGTTTGTAGCTAAAGCCGAATGAACCGAGAGTTCTATGAGAGATAAAGGCAAGGCTAAGATGGACAATTAATCGTCCTGTAATAGACTAGTATATTTGTATGTAATATACTTATGAAGAACAACGAATGTATTCGGTTATGAACCTGGGAAAGGATTTATTACAATTGCAATACAAAGATAGTAATTACACTTATTTTGTTGTTATTTCAATGGAATGATTGTATGAAATGTAGTATCATGGAGCATCATCTGTTGGGTTGGAAGATACCCGGATTTGGGGGCGTCACAGGTTGGTATCAAAGCAATAGGTTATAAAACTTATGGGGGGAAGAACCTTAGGCTAATAACCTCGTAGGAAAAGAAGAGTCCGAAGAAAGTTAACTCGAGTCAAATGAGTTAATAAGGTCTTGAGGAAACTCAGTACCAAAAGATTTAAAAGATGGAAAGTAACCCTATATGGATTAAATGTGATTTGTGCTTATATTATTGTGTATTATGTACTAATCAATTTGTTATGTGTTATTGTAGATGTCGGTTGATAGTTTGATGTATAGGGTTATACATGTGATCAGCGAGGAGTCCGTGAACGAGAGTTGAGGCGAAGACACATGCCTATAGCGATATACATACCTGTAGTGAATCTAGAGGAGTCAGAGCCTGAGGAATATTACTCGTAGGAGGACTATTCTGAGGAGACCATGGGAATAACATCATATTTGAATATGATGATTGATGTGGAGGATGACATGGAGGTGACATCTATTAATACGGTGATGCCTACCCTAGAGTCAACACCTACGGAGACTATGAGGGCAATCTACCTCTCAGTGCTTGACCGTAATGTGCAACTGCACAATACGGTGCAACACCAGAAAGAAGAAATTACTGATCTCTATGAGGCGAAAGAGTCTACAGAGTCAGACTATGAGATAGAGCATGATGAGAAAGTGCTCATGATTATTTTTAGCCAAGCTGGTGCTGAGTTCGCCGCAAAGATACCAAACCCAGTGTTATCTCGCCATGCCCATGGCATGATTTATGTAGGAAGAATATAAAAGAGTCTGGAGACTCGGCGCCAAGAAGACGAGTTTTGTACATGGACTCATGCAGTGGCCTTGATCCGCAAAATATCTGGAGAGTGGCCTTGCAACTGAGAGAATACATAGGATGTAGCGACCTTGTTGGCAATGATGAAAAGTATTGACCAAGTTGGTTTTTGTTCCATTTTGAATGTTGACTTAACGTAAGACAACGAAGGTACTTAATGTACATTATGAGACTTACCTTAAATCACTTATAAGGTGTTAATGTAAGAAGATCTAGTAAGGTTTAATGGAAATTAAACAAAGAACGCGAAGACGTAATGAGTGAACCGTAAATGACGTTCAACGTTGGTATTTAACCAATACTGATCGAATGTCGGCTAATGACATGAGAACGTTAACGAAACATAATGAAGTATAGAAAGTCAAATCGACGTTAATAACGAAGTTAATTCAAATAAAATGTAGAAGAGAAAGAAGTTGGTTAGAACCGTAAAGTTAGTTTATTTGATAACTAATTACAGTGTGCTATGTGAATGTATCATGTAGATCCTGTAAAGACTGAGAATAGTTGAATTATAAATTCGAAGACGCTTGAAGGCAAGTCTTTCTTAACGCTTGTCTAACCTTCGAGTTAGCCAAGTTTTACGTTAAGCATGTTATACAATGCATGAGTGATTTTAAAGAAAGAGTCGATGCCTGTTTTATTCTGGCTAGACAAGGAATGAAGATTTGATTGATTTATTTACAAGTCTTTCGATATGGAACTGTTAACGCTATCCTATGCCAAGTATTTGGTACGGATGAGAAGGTAAGTTTGTCTATGGACAAACAAAAGTATTTTTCATTGATTATTCGATGGGCACGCGAGGTTGCCAAATGTTGAGCGTAAATACGTTTAACATAAGAGTGTTGATCAACATAGAGTATAATAGGCTGATCACCTAGAAGTGCTCGTAAGTAAAGACGGATGGATGGCCTTAGTGCCGGATATCCTTTTCAAGTGTGAAAATGAAAAGTATATGTTCATGGTCTATTGACCGGTTCACCATTCATAAGCTATTATATATACTTTGGAATTGTTGTTATGAGAAGTACTAGTCAAATGTTTCGTAGTGC
Organism: Panax ginseng; assembly: GCA_020205605.1. Classification (NCBI taxonomy): domain Eukaryota; kingdom Viridiplantae; phylum Streptophyta; class Magnoliopsida; order Apiales; family Araliaceae; genus Panax; species Panax ginseng. Next base: position 86,814,563 of record CM035138.1, on the reverse strand, counting down.
TTCATAGATAATTGTTCAGATATGGAACCATATGTTTGCAGCTAAAGCCGAACGAACCGAGAGTTCTATGAGAGATAAAGGCAAGGCTAAGATGGGCAATTAATCGTCCTGTAATAGACTAGTATATTTGTATGTAATATACTTATGAAGAACAACGAATGTATTCGGTTATGAACCTGGGAAAGGATTTATTATAATTGCAATACAAAGATAGTAATTACACTCATTTTGTTGTTATTTCAATGAAATAATTGTATGAAATGTAGTATCGTGGAGCACCATCTGTTGGGTTGGAAGATACCCAGATTTGGGGGCATCACAAACTCAGCCTATTATTGCCAGCAATCTCAGCATCATACAATGAATCATAAGATATAAGAGATAAAGAGAGAGAAAGTCCATAAACTTAGTCATTTTACACTCAAGCTCTCAACAAACTCATTCTCTCTCCTAACCTCCAAATTATACAAGTATTTCAGTCACTAGATAACCCCTAGAAACACTAAGATCTGTTAAGGAGATCAAGGATCAAAGATTGGATAAGAGAGGTATAAACCCCTCCTTATGAAATTTCGCCCTCGAAATTTACGCACGTACCTGGTATTCGAAGAGATGAGATTACCTTGCTTTCTTTTCGGGTTGTACCTTCTTGGTTATTTCCTCTGTATCATGATTTTCCCATTGCTCATCTCTTGTATTTCAGATATCATTCTAGAATATATCTTCAAAACAAAGGTTAATTAACATGCCACATATTATGCATATACTCTGACCGACCAATTAAATAACTAAACTTAGGTAGGTCATACTAGCGAAGGAATTACCTGTCTCTCCCCTCCTAGTTCTAGTCTCACACCTCAGCCATAGATCATATCCCTAAGCTTTGATACCAAATGTGACGCCCCCAAAATAGGTATACATCACCCATCTTGAGTCGCCAAATACATGGTACATAAATCAAATACAAACTTCTATTATACAGTACGACAAAACGTAGCTGAGAGTTTCAACACGGATAATGTCTCGTAGAGAGTATCCAAACTCAAATAAAGTCCTCATTACAATTATTATCACACTATTTCACTGAATAGTGAGGACTACTAATGCAAACATCTGGACCGTCACTCCGTTCCCCGACTAGTCCCAACTACGTTCTCATTTCCTGAAGAGAACAATGAAAGCAAAAGGGTGAGCTCAACTAGCCCAGTAAGAAATATTATGACTAAGATAATGCAGAATAAATTATCCTTAGCCTTAAACAGTATAACAACTGATAGAATACAATAGACAACAAGTTTTAGATCAACAACTGTAGTGGAGTAAGCAATCCATTAGAAGAGTCAAGTAGAACATAATGTCTACTGTCTTCTCTAGATTAAAAGTCCATCGTTAATATTTCATTCATGTAATACACATCAACAGTTCTTTATTATACAAAACAACGCCCATCACCTGTCTTCACCTGAGCCACAAAAGATTATAGTTAAATCCACAATTCATATTTATAATTATGTAAATCGACAGTTCCCCTTGCCACAAAGGCTTAATAGAACGTTTACTCAATATCCTTACCCCAAAGGTTAAAGATGTTCAAATGTAATAACAATGATCATACCAATCAGTTGTCTACCTTTGCACCACGGGCCAAAGATATTCAACTATGAAAACCAATGGTCATGATCATACCAATCAATTGTCTGTCAGTGTAGTACGACAAAAGACATTTAACTGTTAACTAATGGTCATGATCCTGCCAATCACATCATCGAATTATCCATGAACTATGGGACAAGGATATTCGTTAGTATCACCAGTGGTCATGATCATGTCATACACATGTCCATCTTTGCACTATAGGCCAAAGCTTTCAATCAACAGTTCGTCTTTGCACGTAAGCCAAAGATATACAATTAAAAAATCAATAATCAACAATCCATCTTTGCACGTAAGCCAAAGATATACAACCATAAAACCAATAATCAATAGTCCATCTTTGCACGTAAGCCAAATATATACAACTATAAAACCAATAATCAACAGTCCATCTTTGCACGTAAGCAAAAGATGACTTTCATCATTATATAAGCATGAGCATGATGACAATGATATAAGCATTAATCAAACGAAATCAAGGATAAATATTAAAGATTTAAGTTTATCCAGAGTTCAAAAATATCCAAATTGTCAACATGATACTGCTTTGTGGAGTAAAATTTAAGAATAATATTCATGTACCAAAAATAATTTGGACAGAAAAGAAATATATTTTTCGGGTGAATAGTACCCCATGAATAGTACTCCGGGAATAGTACCCCGACCCGAAAAGTGTCCCGAATACCCGAGTGAATGATACTAGAGTGAATAGTAATTGGTGAATAGTAGCCCATGAATAGTAACTCGTGAATAGTACTTCGGCACGAAAAGTGCCCCGAATACCCGAGTGAATAATACTAGAGTGAATAGTAACCGGGTGAATAGTAACCCATGAATAGTAACTCATAATAAAAAAATACCAAAGAAAATGATATTCCATGACGAGTACAAAAGAAATGATATCTCATACGAGTATAATAGAATATCTAAATCGTAAATGGATTTTTATCCGCCATGCAGTAATCCACGTAAAGATGATCATTTCCACAATTTAATAAAGAATGAATCTGAAGGATCATTCACTGGGCATCTGATAATCCACATTGACATGTTATTCCAACAAAATAATAAATAATGGAACTAGGTCATGCGTAATACTCACAGATAGGATATTCCAACAGAATAATAAAGAATGGAACCAGGTCATGCGTAATCCGCACAGATAAGATATTCCAACAGAATAATAAAGAATGTAATAACATTAGAATTTCACCATGTATGCGGTACTTCACATAGACAGGTTCTTCCAACATAAATAAAGAATGGAATAATAGAAGAATTTCACAATGTATGCGGTACTTCGCATAAAAAGGTTTTTCCAATATAATAATAAAGAATGGAATAACAGAAGCTCTCTTCATGAATGCGAAAGAAATAATACCCCTTACTATAATAATACTATCCCTTACCTTAGAAAAAACTGGATACTGGAATAGTGAGGTAGCAGACGTCTCTTCTTCCTTTCTCTCTATAATTTCTCTCTATAATAATTGCTCTATAGTTTTAGTGAATTGGTGAAAAATAATGAAGGAATGAGCTTCTATTTATAGGAAAATATAGTTTCGATAATTGCACGTTTTGGGGCTCGAAATATTATAGTATAATTCCTTCCTCTTTTCCTTTATTTTTAATTTAGTCGTGCAAGTATTATCAAACTTGCACCACCTCCCCTAATAGTAAATCATGTGAATCAATAGTAAATCATGTGACTCAATAGTTCTAGACATGTGAAAATACGAATTACAGTATAGTACCTCCATCTATACCTCCATTTTCAACTTAGTCGTCATACAAGTATTATCAATCTTGCACCAACTCCCCTAATAGTAAATGAATGTGAATCAATAGTACACACATGTGAACAAATAGTTATAATCATGTGATCAATAGCAATTAATTGCTCATTTATCCGGTTATTTACCCGATTGGTCAATATAACATCCAGACATCAATTATTATCGAAATAAATGTCGATTTTCACTAACACTAATAATTCCTACACAATGGATGTAACATTCCGAATTTCAAATTATAATATTAAATATTTATTGAATTATATAAGTATTTAATGGATATGTTTATTGTTGATTAAATAATTATTCAATTTGATTTGAGTAAATTAATTATTTGTGAAGTAAATAATTAAGGAGTTAAGAAAATTAATTGTTATGAGATTATATACTAATTTAATTTAATAATTAAGTTTATAATGATTAAATGAATTTTAATATTTTAATTGGAATTTGTAATTAAAATAAGGTGTTAGTTGGTTAAATAAAATTATAATTATAAAGGAAATTATAATTATGTGGTAATGATTTATGTGTTAAAGTAATTTAATAGATTAGTATTAGAATTTATTAAATTGATTATTAAAATTTAATTAAATAGAAGTGTGACAAAGAACTTTGCTACAAAGGAGTTATTAAAATAAATTAAAGGAGTTTAATTTAGTTTTGGCCAAACAAGCCTTAATGCATATTAAGTCTTTAATCTAATAGTATTTTATCAAACAAGGTATAATGATTAATCCATTTATTTTAATTAGGTTTACCAAACAAGGTGTAAGAGTTAATGGGTTATTTTTAGTTAGCTAGTCAAACAAGCCTTATGGCTTTTGATTTTCAAATAATTTATAAATGATGGTCAGTTAAAATCTTATACTTAATATCTATATTATTACTATTATACGTTATATCTATTTGGTTAGTACGTGAATTAGAATAGAGTTAAGAGAAAGACTCAGAAGAAGAAAGAGAAGAAGAAGAAGAAGAATACATGGAAAAGTTGAGAGAAAGAAGATTTTGATAAAGAGAAGAAGCTTGAGAATAGCCATCATCTTCTTCTAAATTAAGGTATCATCTTGCTCCTATTTTTCTAAAAGGTATGGTTATCTTCTTCTCCAAAAGTTCTCTGTAAAGTTTTTGTAGAAGATGAATTTCTTGTGTATATAGCTTTATATGATAATTGTTTGTTAAAAGGTTGTTTTCATAAGTTATATATGAGTATAGATAAACTAATTCATGTGTGCATGCATTTTTGTGAAGAAAACTATATTACAGAGTGTTTATATGAAAATATATGAATATGGCTTAGTTTAAAGTAAAATTAAGGTCTAATTAGTTTAATTTATAAATTGACTATTGAATTTGAAAGAGGATGAATAAACATAAGCATAGTATGTTAAATTAACTATTTTGGTTGAAAACAAAATCATAGTGATGATTTTTCACTTAAACTTTCAAAAAGTGAAGCTTTAGCAAAAATAGTGAAAATTAATGGTTGTAATTTGGATATTTATGTTGTTCAGATGGCTAGAAACGCGTTAGAAAACATTTGATTATGTTTCTGTAAACCTATTACACCTTGGGTAGGTTGGTATGGTTGGTAGAAAGGAGCTTGGAGGCCTAATTTGGCTTTCTGTAGTGTTCTAGAGCTGAAATCGCGAAGTCGTAGCAGAGACCCCCGTCCCGGCGGGCCACCCTAGTGTAAAAACCCCCGCCCCGGTGGGGGGGTATTCTATCAAGACAAAATTTTGAGAAAAAAAAACTGATTGGACATAGTTTACTAAAATGAGCATAACGTTTTCTTACGAACTCCGATTGATGCGATTCAAGATGATTCGGAATGAGGACGAATAGGCCTATAACTGTTATTCTTTAAGTGGTTCAATTTGAAATCGTTATGAAGGGTCAAAACGGCTATCTTTAGAACTATTGTGTATTTGGAGGCCATCGGAGGGCGTCGGGATGCGCGGATGCAAGTGCAATCCTTTGTGTATTAGTATAACCTAATGGTAACATGTTGGACATGTAATAGGATGTTATATCAAGTTGTTAATGTGTATTTGGTGCAATGACTTGATCACTTAAGTAGTTGTAATAAAGATAAATAGTGATATTCATGAAAAGATGTGATGTTGTTAGTGAGCTATATGAAACTAATATTAGTGTAACTAATGTGTATTGTCAATACATATGGTATATGTAGGACTTGTGGTGAACGTGAGTAGTGATTATTTAACCTATGCACGAGGCAAGTTCTTTAACTCTACTTTTATAATTGTGCAAATATCTAAACTCTCTTTGAGCAAGTTCTCTAACCCTAAAACTTCGTTGTGCAAGTTTAATTTCGTTGAGTACGTTATTGTTTTTAATTCAATTACAGTTACGCAAGTTGCTAACTCTACACTTTCGTAGAGCTAGATTGTTTATTATTGGGAAAGTTCTTGTATCTAGTTGTTCATGAGGATGCAAGTATTCTAAATCTTATATTTTAATATTGAGCAAGTTTCTTTAATATGTAACATGTTATTTAGCATGAAAGTCACTATATTTTAATATTCTAGTGTTGAACAACTTTATCGTTCAAATTACTATTCACTATGCATGCTTAGTATCTAATTCTCAATAACCTTGACTTAATATTGTTCAAGCAAATTATGTTATGATTATTCAATGTTTATGATATTAGATTATTCCTAAAGCATGATATTAATTTACAAATATCGATTCAGTTATGATTATTCCATAACATACAGTTAGTTCTTTTGTATTCATCTAATCCTTAATTGATGACCGTTGAATTCTGAATTACCTTGTAATGTATCCAAACCAAACCTACTTTGGTGTGGACTTGTATTCTAAATACTGAGATGAACAACTATTTATTAGAGGTTTACGCTTAGCGTTGAAATGGTTGTGCATAATACATTGTACGAAGGGCTGATCCCCCTAAGTACATGGAGTCCTTATAGTCATATGACTGTTAAAGTTAAAGTTGAAAGATTACTTATAACTGTGGACATGGTTCATTGTCATTAGACCCTCAGTAGTATGTTTCAAAATGTTAATAGAACCTTGTAGACACTAAAAATTTTACGTCACTCTACATCGTCACTAACGTCATAGGAGGACAGATTAAATCTTTTAAGAGGAACCACGAAAAGACAATCCATATCCATATCGGATACTACCAGAAGTTCAGCATCAACCCCGAATCGCAATCTGGGAGTAACAATTCCAACCTCGGAGATAACCCCGAGACGTGCAGTTCCAATACCGGAACACACACCGGAGAAGACCGATTAATCTCGGAGATAACCCCGAGATATCCAGTCTTAGTCCCAACCATGGGAATAGCCACTAACCTTGGTGATAACCCCAATGAATGCAGTTTCAGCGATAACCAAAAATACTTTTTTCAAATGTAACTAGCTTCAATCTCGGTGCTCACAACGAGATACCCTGTACCAACACGGCGATAACACCGGGGGGATAGACACACCTCAAAGATGACAATGAGGACCTTCAACAAATGCAGCAGTCCAATCTCAGCGAAGCCTGAGCAACGTATGCTTTATCAGCCCAATCCGGCATTAACACCGGTGAGGGGAAACATCGTCATCCAGTCAACACGATGCCATGCCACGTCGTCTCAAACATCTCTACGCCACGATGTCCCACAAGACTAACCAATCCCGAGTGACTATTGTGCGGGGTAACGGATGAAAGTTGAAGCTTGAAGACAGAAGGGCACCGTCCCATCTTCAACGACTTCGTACAAACTCTCATCCCATGCCATTGTACAACTCTCGACAACGGCGGTCCGAAATAGGTCCTGTATACCTCAAACGGATGCCCGGATTGCACTTCTGAAAGTCCGAGTGGACATTATAGTGCCCGAGTGCACGTACATCTGCGGCTCTGCCGCAGGTACACCTGCGGCTAAATCGTCTATAAATAGAGGGCATGGGCTGCCCATTTTGCAAGAGAAAAAGACGAGGAAGCCATGCTCAATTTGCTCTGCACTCACCCCATGCAGTGTACTTTCTCCTTTTAAACACCTGTGAGCTCATATATAGACTCTTTTGTACCTACAAATGCCATTGTTTACCCACTCTAAAGATATAGAAGTCTTCTTTGGCAGTCAACTGTAAGCCTTCTCACACGCTTTAGAGTCTTTCTCTTCATCTTTGCACACACCCTTCTACAAGTTGAGAGTCGTGTTGCTTGCTTTTGCCCGAACTTCGGTCCGTGGTTTCATTTCAGTCTATATATATATAATATATATATTTATATATATATATTGACTAACATTATTGAGTTATGCCTCAATTGAGCCTAGACTTCGGTCTGGTGCGTTTATTTGCTTTAATATATATAAATATATATATATATATATATATATATATATATATACATTTATATATATTAACGTGTGTCGAACTTTGTTCGATGAGCCTGAACTTGATGCAGATGCGTTTCTTTGCTTTATATATATATATATATATACACATTTATATATATTAACTGTGTGTCGGACTCTGTTCGATGAGCATGGATTTTACATCCGGAGCGTTTACTCCGCTTTTATATATATATATATATAAATATATGAACTGTTTTCGAACTCTATTCGATGAGCCTGGATTTTACATCCGGTGCGATTAATCGCTTTTATACATATATATATACTTATATATATGAACTGTGGTCGAACTATGTTCGATGAGCCTGGATTTTACATCCGGTGCATTTATAGCTTATATATATATATATATATATATATATATATATATTTATTTATTTATTTTCGTCCCACCTTGAGTTTACTTCGTGGTGGTTGATCTCTTTTACAGCTTTCTTTACGTTTCGTCCTACCTGGAGTTTATTTCATGGCAGTTGATCGCTTTTATAGCTTTATTTACATTTTGTCCCGCCTGGAGTTTCCTTCATGGCGGTTGACCGTATTTACAGCTTTATTTATGTTTTGTCCCGCCTGGAGTTTCCTCCGTGGCAGTTTATAGCTTTTACAGCTTTATTTACATTTCTTATCCCCCATGGAGGTGCTTCGTGGCTGGTGATCATATCTGTATATATATATTTACAGCTTTTATATATATACCTGCTTACTACTTTCATACAAATTGCGGGTATCAATGCTTTAGGAATCATGTGATCACAGATTCAACCCATTGGATCTAATTCGGTTCCCGTGATGGACATTTTCAGCTGTAAGCAGCTTGTAAATTATTTTGCATTGTCTGAACATCCTCAGATGGTTCTCATACCCACAAGGAAGTCGGCATTATTTTGTATATTATTTTCATACGGATGCCTCACATCTGTCCAAATAAAATCAATCAAGCCGAACACTTAATAAAATGGGAGTGTAAAAGGTCTCAATTACTATTGAGCATCAGGGTTTGAAAAACCTCTTTTATAAAACATCACTTCCATATCTTGCTTAAAATTGAATTTTTACATAAATTCAAACCATGTGTATATAGGTGCGAACGAGGCCTCGCACTACTTCCAAATAACAGCACATTGAACCACACACGCTCTGATAATAGTTTCTTGAAAAGAGGTGGTCACTGTGGTAACACGGATGTCGGGGGGTGCCTAACACCTTCCCCCCACATAACCAAGTCCCCGGACCTTAATGAATCTCGGTTTCACCAACCCGTTTAACAGTGTCACATCACTGGGTCAATGTGCAAACCTTTTCTCGGTTGTGTTGGTACAACCATTTAAAAAACCAACTGGCGACTCTTAACAGTCCCATCGTCGAAATTATACATGTCAGACCTTTTTCACTTGATTTTTCAAACAAATCTCACCTAAAATGAGAACACCAAAGAACAAGTAACGAAAAGGGACACCTAAAAATCCCGACGTCGACAGGTGGCGACTCTGCTGGGGACTCTAGTAAGAGGACTTAAGCCGCTATTACAATCTTTTCAAAATTGTTATCTGCTTGTGTGTGGATGTTGCATTTACATTTATGATGAATATGTACGAATGCATTTCCTTATTGCACTTAGTGCCTCGCACCATAAACTGCTTGTGATATTAGTGCTTCACACATGTCATCATTTTCATACGGTGAGACGCGATGTATATGAATGTATGTTGTGTGGTCCCTCCATCAGGAGGCTATCCCGTCGATGTTTGATTACTAGACTCGTGAGAAGACTAATTCTCCGAGGCTCAAGAAAGGCACCACCAAAATTCGCTCCAGTTGAAAGACCGGATTAACTTCCCTTCAAGTAGATTGCGATGATTTGGGAACCTTCATGCCAAAAAGCCGCGAGAGTAACCTAAGATAGGTCAGCCTCCAAAACGGAGGAAGGTCTCTTCATGCCCTCTCATTTCAATTACTTGTAAACACAATTACTTGTAATTTCATTCCATATATATCTCCATGTGATAAGAAATATGAAGAAATGTGTACACATACATATTTTAATAAACATGCTACAAAAAGCTGACATCCATTTTTGCAAGATAAAATTCCTAAAATGAACACATCACATAGCATGTTATTATACACATTCCCTAAAGACTAAACTATGCAAGTCTTTCGTAGGGAACCAATTGGACCCACTACCCGGTCAAAGTTCAAAAAGGCAACAGGCCTACAGTCAATCATGTCGTCATCCGACCAGACTAAACTTAATCCAGTTTCTCGCAAAGAATTCGACGGATTAAGCAAACAAATTATAGATTTGGTTGTTCTACTCAAAAAATTACACCAGTCTAATCAGGGTCCAAAAATACCCGTACATGCTGAATCCTCCACACAAGGAGAAACCCAGGTCATTACAATACCTGAACTGCAGTTGGATATGACCAACAAAACCCATGATGCTGCCCATCCTACTAGAGATCCAGACAATGGTGACATTAAAAAGATAGTCCTCCAAATGGAAGAGACCCTTCGTGCTATCAAAGGAATTGGAACACACGGAAGTGTTTTATATGCTGATCTTTGCATTTTCCCTGGTGTTCATTATCCAAAAAAATTTAAAACTCCTGACTTTGAAAAATATGACGGGTTAGGATCCTTACACACATTTAAAGGTGTTTATTGGAGAACTTGGATCTTATGCAGAGGACGAAAAACTCAGAATGCAATTATTCCTAAAGAGACTAACTGGAGAAGCCCGTTCGTGGTACACAAGATTAGACAACTCCAAGATCCATATCTAGGAGGAGTTAGCACATGCTTTCCTCACCCAATACAGCTTCCAATCTCAGATGTCTCCTGATCGGTATCTGTGACGCCCCCAAAATTAGGTATACATCACCCATCTTGGGTCACCAGATACATGGTACATAATTCAAATACAACTTACTAATACAACTGTCGTGTACAATGCGACAAAACATAAACTGTGAGTTTGAATACAATTATTGTCTACTAGAGATTATACAAACTCAAAAGGAGTCCTCATTACAATTATTATCACACTATTTCACAAAATAGTGAGGACTACAAATGCTATCCTCTGGACCATCACTCCGTTCCCCGACTAGTCCCAGCTATATTCTCATTTCCTGAAGAGAACAGTGAAAGAAAGGGTGAGCTCAACTAGTCCAGTAAGAAATATTATAACTAAGATAATGCAGAATAAATTATCATTAGCCTCCAACAATGATAAATTGATAAAATACAATAGACATCAAGTTTAACTGCAGCGGAACAAGCAATCCATTAAAAGAGTCAAGTAAAGAATAGAATCTAATATCTTTTATGATTTAAAAAGTTTTTCATCACTTTTATCGCTGAGACTCAACTTAATAAATATTCCACATCATCGAATCACCCCTGCACTACGGCCAAGGATATTCTTTAGTATCACGACCACAATTATCCATGCATTACGGGCCAAGAATATTTGTGTATTCATTAACGGTCATGATCATGCCATAAAACAATTCATCTTTGCTCCCTTGGCCGAAGAGAATCCATAGCCATAATCATACCAAAAATTGTCCATCAATGCCCTACGGGCCAATGAGGACTTTTAATTTTCACATCATTTGTAACATTACGGTCATGATTATACCAAATAATCCCTGGTCATAATCATACCAAGTCCATCTATTCACTACAGGCAACATATGACTTTCAACATAACATAAACATGGGGATGATGACAATGATATAAGAATTCAATTAAACAAGTTCAAGAATTAATTTGTCCATGAACCAATAGCGTCCAAATTGTCAACATGATACTGCTTTGTAGAGTAAAATTCAAGAATGCTTAGAAGAATATTTCCCAAAAACTCCGGTGGTCCCAGCTCCTTGAACTTCTTAGCGGTGACCAACCGTGGGTTACCATTGTTTCCACCTGCATTATGGATGTGGAGCCGCGCCTTCGCTTTTTTTTTCATGAATTGCTCCTTAAACTGCTTAGCGGTGACCGTCTCGAGAGTTATCAGTATTTACTGCATTTTGGGACGGAGGCGCCTTCTTTGTTATTGCATGAATTGCATAAAGCCTCTGACCATCCCGTCATTCACCATTTCATCGGTGTTATTGTTTTCATGAGGAGTATTGTCCTCTGGTTGCACATTATCCTGATTATTAATCTGTGGAGACTCAACGGTCTCCTGTGCTCCATTGATAATCTCAACATTCTCGGATGCCATTTTCAAACACTGCCACAAAACAAGGGTTAATTAACATATCACATATTATCCCTATACTCTGACCGACCAATTAAATACCACATAAACTTAGGTAGGACATACTAGTGAAGGAATTCCCCGTCTTTCCCCTCCTAGTTCTTGCCTCACATCTTTGCCAGGGATCATATCCCTAAGCTTTGATACCAACTGTGACATCCCTAAAATTAGGTATACATCACCCATCTTGGGTCGCTAGATACATGGTATAGAATTCAAATACAACTGTCGTGTACAATGCGACAAAACATAAACTGTGAGTTGGAATACAATTATTGTCTACTAGAGATTATACAAACTAAAAAGGAGTCCTCATTACAATTATTATCACACTATTTCACAAAATAGGGAGGACTACTAATGCTATCCTCTGGACCATCACTCCGTTCCCCGACTCATCCCAGCTATATTCTCATTTCCTGAAGAGAACAGTGAAAGAAAGGGTGAGCTCAACTAGTCCAGTAAGAAATATTATGACTAAGATAATGCAGAATAAATTATCATTAGCCTCCAACAATGTTAAACTGATAAAATACAATAGACATCAAGTTTAACTGTAGCGGAACAAGCAATCCATTAAAAGAGTCAAGTAGAGAATATAATCTACTATCTTTTATGATTTAAAAAGTTTTTCATCACTTTTATCGTTGAGACTCGGCTTAATAAATATTCCACATCATCGAATCACCCCTGCACTACGGCCAAGGATATTCTTTAGTATCACGACCACAATTATCCATGCATTACAGGCCAAGAATATTTGTGTATTCATTAATGGTCATGATCATGCCATAAAACAATTCATCTTTGTTCCCTTGGCCGAAGAGAATCCATAGCCATAATCATACCAAAAACTGTCCATCAATGCCCTACGGGCCAATGAGGACTTTTAATTTTTACATCATTTGTAACATTATGGTCATGATTATACCGAATAATCCCTGGTCATAATCATACCAAGTCCATCTATGCACTACAGGCCACATATGACTTTCAACATAACATAAACATGAGGATGATGACAATGATATAAGAATTCAATTAAACAAGTTCAAGAATTAATTTGTCCAGGAACCAATAACGTTCAAATTGTCAACATGATACTGCTTTATAGAGTAAAATTCAAGAATGCTTAGAAGAATATTTCCACGAAAAGATACTGGATGAAGCGCAAATATCAAGGATATTCCACTATCACTCTATAGTCTCTCTCTATAGTTTCTCTCTCTAGAGTTCAGTGAATTCGTAAGAAAATAATGAAGGAATGAGCTTCTATTTATAGGAAAATGGAATGCATAGTAACTAATCCATGAACGATCCAGATTGATTTACTTTAATCTGACGGTCCATATTTAAAGAAAAATCTTTTAAATAAAATATAATATATTCTATTTATATAAAAAGATTTTTACTATGAAAACACTATGCGGGTACTATACAAACACTATGCATAATAAAATATAATATATTCTATTTATAGAATAACTTTAATAAAGTATTCTATTTTATATAAAAAGATTTTACTATGCAAAATACTATGCATAATAGAATATAACATATTCTATTTATAGAATGACTTTAGTAAAGTATTCATTTTATATAAAAGATGTTTCTATTTTATTACGTTAATAATACGAATAAAACAAAACTTCTAAATCAACAATAATTGAATAAAATAATGTGAGATACTTGTCAAAGAACTATTGTAGCAATAATTGAACAAAAGCCGAGTGACTTCTCACATAAATATCAATAATCAATCTTGTGTGTTACTATGCAACAACGCCAGCGTATTCTTATTACTTTTACTACTGTAGAGTAGTTCAACAGTATCAACGGTAAAACTTCTGCCGTTATTTTTAATAAAATATTTTTGTCATTTTATCAATCCGACAATAATTCCGTTGTGGGGTCCACCAATGATTGTGTCATCGTACGAATATTTCCTGTTTAAAACGAATATTCCCCGACCAATCGAATATAATATGACAACTTGCATACTTTGCAAAATTTATAAATATTACCCACAACTATAACATTATATCAAATTCACAGCATAATATAAAAAAAAATTATTTCGAGAAAATTAATTCTTTATTCATAAAATGTGGGGTTTCACAATCTCCCCTCCTTATGGAATTTCGCCCTCGAAATTTACGTACGATACACTGGTATGCGAAACGGTGAGGATACCTTGACTTCATTTGATTCTAACTCTTGAGGTATAACCCTTGAGTGTTGGATACGAATCTTCTTATCCAAGATTTTAACACGAGATCTCATACGTTAAATCATCCGCTATCTCGTCCGATTCTAAATTAATAATGTGGTTCGGGTCATCCACATGTTTACGTAACATTGATACGTTAAAAATGTTATGAGCACGCGACATACTTTACGGTAAAACGAGTCTATAAGCCACAGTTCCTACTCAATCGAGGATTTCAAATGGGCCAATTAAATCGATGGTTGAGATTTCCTCTCTTCAGCAACTTTTGCTTCTAGAATAACGCCCTCTTGAACCTTCTTCTTCACATTCATCAGATTCGGGTATGTAGCTTGAGCGTCTTTAACTTTATCGATTAAAGTCGATTTTACTCGTATATTCATTATCTTCACATGGGTCCCTAGAGTATTTAACTCTATCTTCATCATTTGCAAGTTATACGAAATGAGTCTTTGTGTTAACAACATCGCACTTGTAAACGCATACGATCTTCTACTCAACACGTTAGCTACCACGTTCGCTTTTCCACGATGATATTGAATGGTACGATCGTAATCTTCAATAGCTCGAGTCAACGTCTTTGGCGCATTATACGTTCGTTTTGGTTGAAGAAATATTTGAGGGTTTAAGAAATGGGTTTTGTACTGGTGTCAATACAAAATTCGATTTCACGCTTTGGGGTAGGCTAAGAAGTCTTCAGGAATACGTCAAGAGATTTATTAATGATAGAAATATCATTCAAAAGCACATTACTCTCATCAAGACTTGGATAGTCGTCACATTGATACCAACTATGACTTCTATCCCTTAACCTAGATAGCACCTCACAATGATACCTATCAACTTGTCATCGTCATTCAAGACGTCGCCTACAGAAAGTCTGGCTTGGGTGCATTCCACACAAGGAAGTCATCAAAAAAGGATCGGGGCTCTTTACTTATGGCTTGATATGACAATGATTGAATTTAGTGGTTTGGTTGCTTGAATTCGCATAATAGGTTGGTTAGGAATATGAAAGCTAACAACCTTATGAAAAACATGATGAGTAGTTAACCAATCGTTTAAAAAAAAACCACATCAAAGGCAAGTATTTTCAGAGAGATAAGATCGACAGGTAACGTGAAAGTGTCGATTTGAATCAAACAAGATTTATAAGCAGTGGAGGTAACGAAGGTTTCTCCCAATGGAGTTTCAATAGATAAATCAAAGTTTAACTTCTCCGGAGTTAAGTACAAACATTGAACACAACTAGGTGAAATAAAAGAGTGAGTAGAACCGGTATCTAACATGGTATAGACTTCGTAAGAGCTTATAATTAACTTACCCATGATAATTTATTCAGGTTCCTCATCACGAGAAAAAAAAATGCTCTCTCTTAAACTACCGGCTTTGGCTTGTCTGGGACATCCTTTGGCATCATTATCCCAGTTTGACTTGACTTCACCATACTACAAAATCAAGCTAGGTGACCTTCTCTTCCGCAATTAAAACACACTTTGGATTGTTGCGTACAGTTTAGACAGATGTGTCCCACTTGTCCGCATTTGAAATATACGACAGATGGGCGTTCTTCTTCCTTTAAAACGGGTGCTGGCGCTAACGTCTTCACGTCATTGTTGAACCTTCTCTTCTTAAAATGTCCATTCTTATTATCTTGGCCATGATTACCACCAAATTGGTTACCATTCTTGGCATGATAATATCCCCCACGATGGTTATCGTTGTTCCGATGACCGTTACCACCGGTATGATTATTATCGTATTGTTGGTCGTTGCCTTTTGGTTGTGCTGACTCATTATCGCGCTCCAATAACTCAGCCCTATTCACAACATCTGAATATAAACAAAGTTTGTGAGAAATGAGGTATTGGCGTATATCGAGTTTCAAACCTCATAAAAACATTCGCGTCATTCGCTCCTCATTATCGACCAAATGGGATGCAAGCGGGATAACTCGCAAACTTAGCCTCGTCTTTGCGACCACGGTCATATTGTTTTGCTCCGACTTGATGAATTCTACCTCCTTCATGTGACGAATACTTTCGGAAAGTACTTGTCGTTGAATAATTCTTGGAACTTCTCCCAAGACATCTTTGAGGTCAGTCGGTGTAGTGCGTTTCTGATTCCCACCAATGATCTCCTTCTTCACGCAACATAAAGGTGGCGAATGGAACCTTTTGCTCCTCTCGAGCATTCCAAGACATCAAATATCTTGGTAATCTACTTTATCCATGTCTCCGCCTTAAGTGGTTACGGTTTTCCCAAAAACTCGGTGGTCCCAAAGCTCCTTGAAGCGCTTAGCGGTGACCAAAGTGGGTTACCATTGTTTCCACTGTATTATGGACGAGGAGCCTTCGCTTGCTTTTTTGCATGAATTGCTCCTTAAAGCGCTTAGTGAGTGACCGTCCAAAAAGTTATCGAGTATTTCTACGCATTTTGGATGGGAGGCGCCTTACTTTGTTGTTGCATGAATTGCATAAAGCCTCGACCATCCCATCATTCACCATTTCATCGGTGTTATTGTTTTCATGAGGAGTATTGTCCTCTGGTTGCACATTATCATGATTATTGATCTGTGTAGACTCAACGGTCTCCTGTGCTCCATTGATAATCTCAACATTCTCGGATGCCATTTTTAAACACTGCCACAAAACAAGGGTTAATTAACATATCACATATTATCCCTATACTCTGATCGACCAATTAAATACAACATAAACTTAGGTAGGACATACTAGTGAAGGAATTCCCCGTCTCTCCCCTCCTAGTTCTTGTCTCACATCTTAGCCAGGGATCATATCCCTAAGCTTTGATACCAACTGTGACGCCCCCAAAATTAGGTATACATCACCCATCTTGGGTCGCTAGATACATGGTACAGAATTCAAATACAACTATCGTGTACAATGCGACAAAACATAAACTGTGAGTTTGAATACAATTATTGTCTACTAGAGATTATACAAACTAAAAAGGAGTCCTCATTACAATTATTATCACACTATTTCACAAAATAGTGAGGACTACTAATGTTATCCTCTGGACCATCACTCCGTTCCCCGACTCGTCCCAGCTATATTCTCATTTCTCAAGAAGGCTGTGAAAGAAAGGGTGAGCTCAACTAGCCCAGTAAGAAATATTATAACTAAGATAATGCAGAATAAATTATCATTAGCCTCCAACAATGTTAAACTGATAAAATACAATAGACATCAAGCTTAACTGCAGCGGAACAAACAATCCATTAAAAGAGTCAAGTAGAGAATTGAATCTACTATCTTTTTTGATTTAAAAAGTTTTTCATCACTTTTATCGCTGAGACTCAGCTTAATAAATATTCCACATCATCGAATCACCCCTGCACTACGACCAAGGATATTCTTTAGTATCACGACCACAATTATCCATGCATTACGGGCCAAGAATATTTGTGTATTCATTAATGGTCATAATCATGCCATAAAACAATTCATCTTTGCTCCCTTGGCCGAAGAGAATCCATAGCCATAATCATACCAAAAACTGTCCATCAATGCCCTACGGGCCAATGAGGACTTTTAATTTTCACAACATTTGCAACATTACGGTCATGATTATACCGAAAAATCCCTGGTCATAATCATACCAAGTCCATCTATGCACTACAGGCCACATATGACTTTCAATATAACATAAACATGAGGATGATCACAATGATATAAGAATTCAATTAAACAAGTTCAAGAATTAATTTGTCCAGGAACCAATAACGTCCAAATTGTCAACATGATACTGCTTTGTAGAGTAAAATTCAAAAATTCTCAGAAGAATATTTCCACGAAAAGATACTGGATGAAGCGCAAATATCAAGGATATTCCACTAATTTCATGGAGTATAGAAGTCAAAATTTTAAACAACTGAGTATAATACCGAATGGAATAACAAAAGATATCACCATGCATGCGGTACTTCACATAGACGGTTATTTCAACAAAATAATAATAACGGAACGGAACCGTGTCGGTGAAATTCACTGCAAGCGGGATGTTCCAATGAGAATAATAAATGCGGAATAATAAATGATGGAACTAGGTCCCAAGCATATAGCATGAGATAGGATATTTCGACGAGAATAATAAAGACGGAATAATAAAAAATGGAACTAGGTCCGTATATATGCAGACGAGGATATTTCAACGAGAATAATAAAGCAGAATAATGAAGAATGTCACCAAGTATAGGGTAGCTGGCAGATATCTGAGTTATTCAACGAGAACAATAAAGAAATGGAATAACTGAAGTTCTCTTCTTGAATACAAAAGAATAATATCCCTTACCATAAAATAATACTTGATATAAGAGTAGTGAAGTAGCAAAAAAACTTTTCTTCTTTCACTCTATAGTCTCTCTTTATAGTTTCTCTCTCTAGAGTTCAGTGAATTCATAAGAAAATAATGAAAGAATGAGCTTCTATTTATAGGAAAATGGAATGCATAGTAACTAATCCATGAACGGTCCATATTGATTTACTTTAATCTGATGGTCCATATTTAAAGAAAAATCTTTTAAATAAAATATAATATATTCTATATATATAAAAAGATTTTTACTATGAAAACACTATGCGGGTACTATGCAAACACTATGCATAATAAAATATAATATATTCTATTTATAGAATAACTTTAATAAAGTATTTACATTTTATATAAAAAGATTTTACTATGCAAAATACTATGCATAATAGAATATAACATATTCTATTTATAGAATAACTTTAGTAAAGTATTCGGTTTTATATAAAAAGATGTTTCTATTTTATTACGTTAATAATACGAATAAAACAAAACTTCTAAATCAACAATAATTGAATCAAATAATGTGAGATACTACGCAAAGAACTATTGTAGCAATAATTGAACAAAACTGAGTGACTTCTCACATAAATATCAATAATCAATACCGTGTGCTACTATGCAACAACGCGTATTACTGTACTTTTACTACCGAGTAGTTCAACAGTATCAACGGTAAAACTTTTGCTATTATTTTCAATAAAATATTTTTGTCATTTTCTCAATCCGACAATAATTCCATTGTGGGGTCCACCAATGATTGTGCCATCGTACGAATATTTCCTGTTTAAAACGAATATTCCCCGACCAATCGAATATAATATGACAACTTGCATACTTTGCAAAATTTATAAATATTACCCACAACTATAACATTATCTCAAATTCACACCATAATATAAAAAAAATTATTTCGAGAAAATTAATTCTTTATTCATAAAATGTGGGGTTTCACAATCTCACCTCCTTATGGAATTTCGCCCTCAAAATTTACGTACGTACCTGGTATGCCGAATAGGTGAGGATACCTTGACTTCATTTCAGATTCTAACTCTTGAGGTATAACCCTTGAGTGTTGGATACGATTCTTCTTATCCAAGATTTTAACAGGAGATCTCATACGTTAAATCATCTGCTATCTCTTCTGATTATAAATTAATAATGTGGTTCGGGTCATCCACATATTTACATAACATTGATACGTTAAAAATGTTATGAGCACGCGACATACTTGGCGGTAAAACGAGTCTATAAGCCACAGTTCCTACTCAATCGAGGATTTCAAATGGGCCAATTAAATCGAGTGTTGAGATTTCCTCTCTTCAGCAACTCTTGCTTCTAGAATAACGCCCTCTTGAACCTTCTTCTTCACATTCATTAGATTCAGGTATGTAGCTTGAGCGTCTTTAACTTTATCGATTAAAGTCGATTTTACTCGTATATTCGTTATCTTCACGTGGGTCCCTAGAGTCTTTAACTCTATCTTCATCATTTGCAAGTTATACGAAATGAGTCTTTGTGTTAACAACATCGCACTTATAAATGCATACGATCTTTTACTCAACACATCAGCTACCACGTTCGCTTTTCTATGATGATATTGAATGGTACGATCGTAATCTTCAATAGCTCGAGTCAACGTCTTTGGCGCATTATACGTTCGTTTTGGTTGAAGAAATATTTGAGGGTTTAACAAATGGGTTTTGTATTGGTGTCAATACAAAATTTGATTTCACACTCTGGGTAGGCTAAGAAGTCATTAGGAATACGTCAAGAGATTTATTAATGATAGAAATATCATTCAAAACTGTTACTCTCATCCAAGACCTGGATAGTACGTCACATTGATACCAACTGTGACTTCTATCCCTTAACCTAGATAGCACCTCACAATGATACCTATCAACTTGTCATCGTCATTCACAACGCGTCGCTTTATAGAAAGTCCGCCCGGTGCATTCCACACAAGGAAGTCATCAACAAAAGGATCGGGGCTCTTTACTTATGGCTTGATATGACAATGATTGAATTTAGTGGTTTGGTTGCTTGAATTCGCATAATAGGTTGGTTAGGAATATGAAAGCTAACAACCTTACGAAAAACATGATGAGTAGTTAACCAATCGTTTAAAAAAAAACCACATCAAAGGCAAGTATTTTCAAAGAGATAAGATCGACAGGTAACGTGAAAGTGTCGATGTGAATCAAACAAGATTTATAAACATTGGAGGTAACGAAGGTTTCTCCCAATGGAGTTTCAATAGATAAATCAAAGTTTAACTTCTCCGGTGTTAAGTACAAACATTGAACACAACTAGGTGAAATAAAATATTGAGTAGAACCGGTATCTAACACGGTATAGACTTCGTAAGAGCTTATGATTAACTTACCCGTGATAATTTTATTCAGGTTCCTCGTCACGAGAAAAAAAACGCTCTCTCTTAAACTATCGGCTTTAGATTGTCTAGGACATCCTTTGGCATTACTATCCCAGTTGTACTTGACTTCACTATACGACAAAATCGAGCTAGGTGACCTTCTCTTCCGCAATTAAAACACGCTTTGGATTGTTGCATACAGTTTAGACGGATGTGTCCCTCTTGTCCGCATTTGAAACATACGACTGATGGGCGTTCTTCTTCCTTTGAAGCGGGTCTTTGGTGCCACGCGTCTTCACGTCATTGTTGAACCTTTCTTCTTAAAATGTCCATTCTTATTATCTTGGCCATGATTACCAGAAATGGTTACCATTCTTGGCATGATAATATCCCCACGATAGTTATCGTTGTTAGATGACCGTTGCCACCGTATGATTATTATCGTGTTGTTGGTCGTTGCCTTTTGGTTGTCTTGACTCATTATCGCGCTCCAATAACTGAGCCCTATTCACAACATTTGAATATAAACAAATTTTGTGAGAAATGAGGTATTGACGTATATCGGGTTTCAAACCTCGCAAAAACATTCGCGTCATTCGCTCGTCATTATCGACCAAATGGGATGCAAATCGGGATTACTCCGCAAACTTAGCCTCGTACTGCAACACGATCATATTGTTTTGCTCCATCCTGATGAATTCTACCTCCTTCATGTGACGAATACTTTCAGGAAAGTACTTGTCGTTGAATAATTCTTGGAACTTCTCCCAAGACATCTTGAGTGTGTCAGGCGGGGTACATTTTACAGATTCCCACCAATGACCTCCTTCTTCACGCAACATAAAGGTGGCGAATGGAACCTTTTGCTCCTCTGAGCATTCCAAGACATCACATATCTTGGTAATCTGCTTTATCCATGTCTCCGCCTTAAGTGGTTCTGGCTTTCCCAAAAACTCTGGTGGTCCCAGCTCCTTGAACTGCTTAGCGGTGACCAACCGTGGGTTACCATTGATTCCACCTGCATTATGGACAGGAGCTGCCTTCGCCCGTTTTTGCATGAATTGCTCCTTAAACTGCTTAGCGGTGACCGTCCGAGAGTTATCAGTATTTCTACCTGCATTTTGGACAGGAGCTGCCTTCGCCTGTTGTTGCATGATTTGCATAAAGCCTCTGACTATCCTATCATTCACCATTTCATCGGTGTTATTATTTTCATGAGGAGTATTGTCCTTAGGTTGCACATTATCCTTATTATTGATCTATGGAGACTCAACGGTCTCCTGTGCTCCATTGATAATCTCAACATTCTCGGATGCCATTTTCAAACACTGCCACAAAACAAGGGTTAATTAACATATCACATATTATCCCTATATTCTGACCGACCAATTAAATACAACATAAACTTAGGTGGGACATACTAGTGAAGGAATTCCTCGTCTCTCCCCTCCTAGTTCTTGTCTCGCATCTTAGCCAGGGATCATATCCCTAAGCTTTGATACCAACTGTGACGCCCCCAAAATTAGGTATACATTACCCATCTTGGTTCGCTAGATACATGGTACATAATTCAAATACAACTATTGTGTACAATACGACAAAACATAAACTGTGAGTTTGAATACAATTATTGTCTACTAGAGATTATACAAACTAAAAAGGAGTCCTCATTACAATTATTATCACACTATTTCACAAAATAGTGAGGACTACTAATGTTATCCTCTGGACCATCACTCCGTTCTCCGACTCGTCAGGCTTATATTCTCATTTCAAGAGAAGGCGTAGAAAAGAAAGGGTGAACTCAACTAGCCCAGTAAGAAATATTATAACTATGATAATGCAGAATAAATTATCATTAGCCTCCAACAATGTTAAATTGATAAAATACAATAGACATCAAGCTTAACTGCAGCGGAACAAGCAATCCATTAAAAGAGTCAAGTAGAGAATTGAATCTACTATCTTTTATGATTTAAAAAGTTTTTCATCACTTTTATCGCTGAGACTCAGCTTAATAAATATTCCACATCATCGAATCACCCCTGCACTATGGCCAAGGATATTCTTTAGTATCACGACCACAATTATCCATGCATTACGGGCCAAGAATATTTGTGTATTCATTAATGGTCAGGATTATGCCATAAAACAATTCATCTTTGCTCCCTTGGCCGAAGAGAATCCATAGCCATAATCATACCAAAAACTGTCCATCAATGCCCTACGGGCCAATGAGGACTTTTAATTTTCAAATCATTTGTAACATTAAGGTCATGATTATACCGGATAATCCCTGGTCATAATCATACCAAGTCCATCTATGCACTACAGGCCACAGATGACTTTCAACATAACATAAACATGAGGATGATCATAATGATATAATAATTCAATTAAACAAGTTCAAGAATTAATTTGTCCAGGAACCAATAACGTCCAAATTGTCAACATGATACTGCTTTGTAGAGTAAAATTCAAGAATGCTCAGAAGAATATTTCCACGAAAAGATACTGGATGAAGCGCAAATATCAAGGATATTCCACTAATTTCATGGAGTATAGAAGTCAAAATTTTAATCAACTGAGTATAATACCGAATGGAATAACAAAAGATATCACCATGCATGCGGTACTTCGCATAGACGGTTATTTCAACAGAATAATAATAACGGAACCAGGTCAGGTGAAATTCACACCGACAGGATGTTCCAACAGAATAATAAATGTGGAATAATAAATGATGGAACCAGGTCCAACATATATATGATGCAAGGATATTAAATGAGAATAATAAAGACGGAATAATAAAAATGGAACCAGGTCCGACGTATAGCACAGACAGGATATTTCAACAGAATAATAAAGACAGAATAATAGAAGAATGTCACCAAGTATAGGGTAGACCGCGTATACAGGTTATTCCAATAGAACAATAAAGAAATGGAATAACAGAAGTTCTCTTCTTGAATAGAAAAGAATAATATCCCTTACTAGTAAAATAATACTTGATATAAGAGTAGTGAAGTAGCGTAGAAAACTTTTCTTCTATCTCTCTATAGTCTCTCTTTATAGTTTCTCTCTCTAGAGTCAAAGTGAATTCGTAAGAAAAATAATGAAGGAATGAGTTTCTATTTATAGAAAAATGGAATACATAGTAACTAATCCATGAACGGTCTGCATTGATTTACTTTAACTGACGGTCCATATTTAAAGAAAAATCTTTTAAATAAAATATAATATATTCTATTTTTATAAAAGATTTTTTACTATGCAAACACTATCGTAGTACTATGAAAATACTATGCATAATAAAAATATAATATATTCTATTTATAGAATAACTTTAATAAAGTATACATTTTTATATAAAAAGATTTTACTATGCAAAACACTATGCATAATAGAATATAATATATTCTATTTATAGAATAACTTTAATAAAGTATTACATTTTATATAAAAAGATGTTTCTATTTTATTACGTTAATAATACTGAATAAAACAAAACTTCTAAATCAACAATAATTGAATCAAATAATGTGAGATACTATGCAGCAACTATTGTACCAATAATTGAACAAAACTAAGTGACTTCTCACACAAATATCAATAATCAATACCGTGTGCTACTATGCATGCGATAACAGCCAGACATTGTATTTTTTACTACCGAGTAGTTCAACAGTATCAACGGTAAAACTTCCGCCGTTATTTTCAATAAAATATTTTTATCGTTTTCTCAATCCGATAATAATTCTGTTGTGGGGTCCACCAATGATTGTGCCGTCGTACGAATATTTCCTGTTTAAAACGAATATTCCCCGACCAATCGAATATAATATGACAACTTGCATACTTTGAAAAATTTATAAATATTACCCACAACTATAACATTATCTCAAATTCACACCATACTATAAAAAAAAATTATTTCGAGAAAATTAATTCTTTATTCATAAAATCTTGGGTTTCACAGTATCAAATTACCAAGATCAAGAAACAGTCTAATGACTCTTTCAGAGAGTATGCTCATAGGTGGAGACGCCTGACTGCCCAAGTTAGTCCTTCCATGACAGAATCAGAGATGGTCATGACTTTCATAGACATAGAAGAAACACCTTTCTATGAAAGAGTTTTAGCCGGCATCGGCAAACCATTTTCTGAAATGGTCAAACATGGGGAGATGGCTGAGATGGGATTGAAGTCCGGGAAGATTCAAAACCTAGCTGCCCTTAAAGCTGTTGCTGATCACATCCAATCCAAAAATTATGGGAACAACCCCCGGAGGGTCCATAAAAAGAAAGTGGAAGATGTTTCCTTGATACTACAGGGTCAAAAAGGCAATCAAAACATGCCTATTCAAAGGAAAAACTACACTCCCTTTTAAGCACAGTCTGCGAACCCTCCAATACCAAAAGGTGGAGAAGTCAAACGCCCTCGAGAGTTTACACCCTTAGGGGAAACCCTCGATAACATTCTCAATCTTCTGACAACACAGAAGAAAATTATACATCTTCTTCCACCACCAAATTTCTAATGGGACGAGGTTTCAATCTTTGCTCGAAAATGTGCTTATCATGCTTGGGGCACTGGACATGATACTCGAGGATTATTGGGCCTTGAAACACAAGATCCAGGACCTGATAGACAACGGGGAGATCGTGGTCACCAAACAAGATCAGCCTCACGTTCAAGACAACCCTCTTCCTTAACACAAAGAAGAAGAGGTCAACATGATCAATTGGAGCAACGGACTGAGTTCCAACTTCAGCTGTGAATCCTCCCTAACCCTTAAAGACGATGATGACAAATGGGATTATGCCAAGTTCCAGTTCACAATGGAACGAAAGATGAAAGCTCTATGCAAACAAATTGAATAATTGGCGGAACTGGTGACTTATCAGCATCAAGTGACTCGTCAATTAATCATCCAGGAGCATGCCAGTCTCATACCTCTCGTCATGAATATTCCCTCGTCACTTTCAGAAAATGAAATGCTAGAAGACAAAATGACGAAGAGAGCAAATGCTAAGGCTCGTCGGGATTTTGCCAACAAAAGGGAATTCACCTATTTGGGCCAACCTATGGAGGAAATCCTTCATATGTTAATCAATGAAGGAAGGATCAGTTCCCTTCTACCTCCAATCAACCCCCGTTCGGGACGGTACAACTCTGATGGAGTATGTCAATATCACTCCCAGTCTCGCGGTCATAGCACAGAAGAATGCTGGGCACTCCGCCACCTTATCCAAAATCTAATTAACAGTGGTGTCTTGCGCCTAGCAGACAACGATACTGTATTACGTACAAGTGAGGATTCAGGTCCTGCTAAGTGGAAGAGTGTAGTAGAAGTCATATCCATTGAAACTGATGGGGTTAACAAATCACTCACAATGCCAACAATTCAACTCAAGGGAATCAACAATCCTTTGAAAGTGGCCGCTCATGAGCCAATCAACTTTCCGTGCAGAGCATAATATCCCATTGTTAGCTTGAGCAAGGTTCCGTGGAATTATGGAGAAGGTGAAGGATCTACCTCATATACAACTGCTATAGTGTCGAAGGGAAATCCACTGTATAGAAGTCAAAATTTTAATCAACTGAGTATAATACCGAATGGAATAACAAAAGATATCACCATGCATGCGGTACTTCGCATAGACGGTTATTTCAACAGAATAATAATAACGGAACAAGGGTCGTGAAATTCACACCAAGCAGGATGTTCCAATGTAATAATAAATGTGGAATAATAAATGATGGAACCAGTCCAACGATATATATGCATGGGATATTCCAACAGAATAATAAAGACAGAATAATAGAAGAATGTCACCAAGTATAGGGTAGACCGCGTATACAGGTTATTCCAATAGAACAATAAAGAAATGGAATAACAGAAGTTCTCTTCTTGAATAGAAAAGAATAATATCCCTTACCGTAAAATAATACTTGATATAAGAGTAGTGAAGTAGCAGAAAACTTTTCTTCTATCTCTCTATAGTCTCTCTCTATAGTTTCTCTCTCTAGAGTTCAGTGAATTCGTAAGAAAAATAATGAAGGAATGAGTTTCTATTTATAGAAAAATGGAATACATAGTAACTAATCCATGAACGGTCCAGATTGATTTACTTTAATCTGACGGTCCATATTTAAAGAAAAATCTTTTAAATAAAATATAATATATTCTATTTTTATAAAAAGATTTTTACTATGCAAACACTATGCAGGTACTATGAAAATACTATGCATAATAAAAATATAATATATTCTATTTATAGAATAACTTTAATAAAGTATTACATTTTATATAAAAAGATTTTACTATGCAAAACACTATGCATAATAGAATATAATATATTCTATTTATAGAATAACTTTAATAAAGTATTACATTTTATATAAAAAGATGTTTCTATTTTATTACGTTAATAATACTGAATAAAACAAAACTTCTAAATCAACAATAATTGAATCAAATAATGTGAGATACTATGCAAAGAACTATTGTACCAATAATTGAACAAAACTAAGTGACTTCTCACACAAATATCAATAATCAATACTGAGTGTGTGCTTACTACGCAATAGCAGACATCGTACTTTTACCACCAAAGTAGTTCAACAAGATCAACGGTAAAACTTCCGCCGTTATTTTTAATAAAATATTTTTATCGTTTTCTCAATCCGATAATAATTACATTTTGTGGGGTCCACTAATGATTGTGCCGTCGCATGCGAATATTTCACGATTAAAAGCGAATATTCCCAGACCAAATCGAATATAATATGACAACTTGCATACTTTGAAAAATTTATAAATATTACCCACAACTATAACATTATCTCAAATTCACACCATACTATAAAAAAAAATTATTTCGAGAAAATTAATTCTTTATTCATAAAATCTTGGGTTTCACAAAGATCAAATTACCAAGATCAAGAAACAAATCTAATGACTCTTTCGGAGAGTATGCTCATAGGTGGAGACGCCTGACTGCCCAAGTTAGTCCTTCCATGACAGAATCAGAGATGGTCATGACTTTCATAGACATAGAAGAAACACCTTTCTATGAAAGAGTTTTAGCCGGCATCGGCAAACCATTTTCTGAAATGGTCAAACATGGGAGATGGTGAGATGGGATTGAAGTCGGGAAGATTCAAAACCTAGGCGCCCTTAAAGTCATTATTTGATCACATCCAATCCAAAATTATGGGAACAACCTTGAATCCATAAAAAAAAGTGGAAGATGTTTCCTTGATACTACAGGGTCAAAAAGGCAATCAAAACATGCCTATTCAAAGGAAAAACTACACTCCCTTTTAAGCACAGTCTGCGAACCCTCCAATACCAAAAGGTGGAGAAGTCAAACGCCCTCGAGAGTTTACACCCTTAGGGGAAACCCTCGATAACATTCTCAATCTTCTGACAACACAGAAGAAAATTATACATCTTCTTCCACCAGCCAGCCCTAATGGACGAGGTTTCAATGCTGCTCGGAAATGTGCTTATCATGCCGGGGCACCTGGACATGATACTCAGGATTATTGGGCCTTGAAACACAAGATCCAGGACCTGATAGACAACGGGGAGATCGTGGTCACCAAACAAGATCAGCCTCACGTTCAAGACAACCCTCTTCCTTAACACAAAGAAGAAGAGGTCAACATGATCAATTGGAGCAACGGACAGAGTTCCAACTTCAGCTGTGAATCCTCCCTAACCCTTAAAGACGATGATGACAAATGGGATTATGCCAAGTTCCAGTTCACAATGGAACGAAAGATGAAAGCTCTATGCAAACAAATTGAATAATTGGCGGAACTGGTGACTTATCAGCATCAAGTGACTCGTCAATTAATCATCCAGGAGCATGCCAGTCTCATACCTCTCATCATGAATATTCCCTCGTCACTTTCAGAAAATGAAATGCTAAAAGACAAAATGACGAAGAGAGCAAATGCTAAGGCTCGTCGGGATTTTGCCAACAAAAGGGAATTCACCTATTTGGGCCAACCTATGGAGGAAATCCTTCATATGTTAATCATTGAAGGAAGGATCAGTTCCTTCTACCTCCAATCAACCCCGTTAGAAGGAGACGGTACAACTCGATGGAGTATGTCAATATCACTCCCGATCTCGCACATCATAGCACGAGAAGAATCTTTGGGCACTCCGCCACCTTATCCAAAATATAATTAACAGTGGTGTCTTGCGCCTAGCAGACAACGATACTGTATTACGTACAAGTGAGGATTCAGGTCCTGCTAAGTGGAAGAGTGTAGTAGAAGTCATATCCATTGAAACTGATGGGGTTAAAAAATCACTCAAAATGCCAACAATTCAACTCAAGGGAATCAACAATCCTTTGAAAGTGGCCGCTCATGAGCCAATCAACTTTCCGTGCAGAGCATAATATCCCATTGTTAGCTTGAGCAAGGTTCCGTGGAATTATGGAGAAGGTGAAGGATCTACCTCATATACAACTGCTATAGTGTCGAAGGGAAATCCACTGTATCTTCCCCAACGGGTGATGAAGCCTACCATCAAATCAAAGGGGAAAGTACCCATGGAGAAGATTGAAAAATTCCTCCGTACTATGGGTCATCACGAAGCCATGGTGATTTTAAGCTTAAAAGAAGCTCCACAACAAATATCAATTTTGGACTTGGTCCTAACTTCCGAGGCTCACCAGAAGGTCTTGTTGAAGGTTTTAGAAGAAGCCTATCTACCAACATCAGTTGATACAGAAAAATTTCAACATCTGGTTGATCACATTTTCAACAACAATGTGATATCCTTCACTGATGATGAGATACCGCCCGAAGGGAATGGTCATTGCAAGTCGTTACACATTACAGTCTTGTCCTCCGGATACATGCTAGCTGGAGTCTTGATAGATGGAGGTTCATCTTTAAATATATGTCCTTACGCTACCTTGGTGAAGATGAATATCAATCTCAATCGAATTCGGAGTAGCCATAATATCATCAAAGCTTTTGATGGAGCCCGCCGAAATTCGGTTGGAGTAATTGAGCTGCCAATCGAAATTGGTCCTCACACATTCTGCGTATCTTTCCATGTGCTCAAGATAGATTCGGGATAAAACCTGGATTCACATGGCTGGGGCAGTCCCTTCCACTCTTCATCAACAGTTGAAATACATTATCAATAATAGCCTGGTCATGGTCAACGCTGAACCAGAGTGTCCTCAACACGGGGACATGCCATTCATCAATGCCAATACAGATGTTGAGCCAGTCATCTTTCATGCCTTGGAAGTAAGCAATACACAATACCATGCTATTGGAATGCCATTACCTGAACCCAAGATTTCTGCCGAGGTAATGTCGGCTACTCAAGAAATGATGTCATTGGGTTATAAACTGGGACAAGGGCTGGGTAAAGATTGCTAGGGTATCAAATACCTAATTCAACGAACCAAGAAAACTGGAACAGCTGGGCTAGGCTATTCTGCTAGTTCTAGTCACAGGAATCCTCATAAGCATCAACAGATTCCTTCAGCTTCAACCATGCGGCGTTTATCTTCGCCTTCAAACTCTGAGTCCGCACAACCTCTCAGAAAGGTGCCACCAATGTAATGGCTATGTTATTTCCCAATAGCATGCAGGTGAAGGAGAAAGAAGTCTTTGTTTTAAATCCCGCAGTGGAAGAGGACGAACAAAGAATCAAGAAAGACGTCATATGAATGATGTCGGGCATACGCATCATCGTTCATGATGAACATACCAACAGATACACCCCAGACGATGATTGCCCAGACATAATGGCCATCATACGGGATAGGGAGGATGATGACAATCCCTCCATCACTGCAGTCCACCCGGACTTTGCCCTTGCCAATTGGAACAACATTCCTTGCATTGGTCGTCAAGGGTAAAGCGGGCAGAAACTCTTTCTGCCCTGTAGATATAATAACTGCTTACTTTTCTGTACAATATTAGCAGTTTATTTTGTCAGTATATGCTAACACTGTGTATGATCAACACATTTCATATATATTAAGTGAAAGCATATTTTGTTTCAGGACTCGTAATTTAGATGTGCCTGTGCTTGCTGATACGGTGCCTCTTCTACACAAGGATTGTACCTTTGATGTAGAGATGAATTCAGCCTTGATGGATATACAAGATGACATTGAGGTGCCTCCAGAAATTCAAGAATGGGTCAAAGACAAACCCAAACCCAACCTTAATCAAACCACTTCTTTCAATCTCAGAACCTTAGAATACCCTAAGTTAATCCAGATTGGTTCAGACCTTACATCCAAAGGAATGACATGGTTACACTATTAACCCAATTCCAGGATGTGTTTGCATGGTCTCATGAAGACATGGTGGGTTTATCCACTGACATTGTCCTTCATCGCCTTCCCATTAAAGAGGGATTCAAGCCAGTCAAGCAAAAGCTCAGGCGATTGAAACCTGAGTGGAGTTTAAAGGTGAAAGAAGAAATTGTGAAACAATTCCAAGCTGGCATCATCATGGTGTCTACATATCCTGAGTGGATATCCAACATTGTTCCCGTGCCTAAACCTAGAGGGAAGGTGCGAGTTTGCGTGGATTACCAGGACTTGAACAAAGCTTGCTTTAAAGATAGCTTTCCCGTGCCATTTATCCACATTCACATTGACAATACTGCGCAATACGACATATACTCCTTTGCTAATTGCTTTGCGGGGTATCATCAGATCATGGTTGCTGAGGAAGATCGTGAGAAAACTGCTTTCATCACGCCTTAGAGAACTTTTTGCTATAGACGATTGTCATTCGGCCTCATCAATGCCGGAGCTACCTATCAACGAGCTATGATGGCTCTTTTCAACGACTTAATGCATAAAGAGATCGAGATCTACGTGGATGACATCATTATCAAGTCCCGGAAGGAGGATGACCATCTAGACCATCTAAGAAAGTTGTTCAATAGGTTGCGTAAGTACAACTTGAAGTTGAATCCAGCCAAGTGCGCCTTTGGCGTTAAATCAGGCAAGTTGCTAGGATTTCTAGTCAGCCACAAATGGATTGAGCTAGATCCTGCCAAAATCCAGGCCATCACGAAAATGCCCATTCCTCAGACGGAAAAAGGAAATACGGGGATTTTTGGGAAGAATCAACTTCATTAGCAGGTTTATCTCTCAACTAACAGCAACCTGTGAGCCAATCTTCAAGCTATTAAGGAAGAACTCCTCCATGAAATGGAATGATGAGTGACAGAATGCCTTTCTTACAATCAGAAAAACAGATGGTCAAAGCTCCCGTGTTGGTACCACCCAGGGATGATGTTCCCTTGTTCATGTACCTGTCCATAAGTGACAACGCCATGGGAACGCATCTTTGAGACGAAGGGACGATAGAGGCCAAGAACGAGCTATCTATTACCTCAACAAAAGGTTCAGCAGTAGTGAACACAAGTACACTCTGATCGAAAAGACGTGTTGTGCTTTAGCATGGGCTTCCATGAGGTTACAACATTACCTACATGGTCACACCACCCATCTTATATCCCGTGTGGATCCTCTCAAGTACGTGTTCAACAAACCCATGTTAAATTTCCAACTGTCCAGATGGCAGTTGATCCTACAACAATTTGACATCGTATATATGACTCAAAAGTCCATCAAAGGTCAAGGAATTGTGGATCAACTGGCCGCTGCACCTTCAGGGGATTTCAAACCCTTGGAAACATATTTCCACGATGAAGGAGTAATGATGATTCAAAGAACACCATCGATGACGATACGCGCCGATCATGGAAGATGTATTTTGATGGAGTCATTAATATGGAAGGTTCTCGGAGTGGAGCGATTCTAGTATCCGGTATGGGGAGAAGTATCCCATCGCCGCCTAAATTGCGCTTTGTCAAGACCAACAACAACACGGTGAGTATATGAAGGTCGTCTCATGGGGCTAAAACTTGCCTGCTCAATGGGCATCAAAGTGTTAACTCGTCCTGGAGATTCAAAGTTAGTAATCGGACAATCAACAGGAATCTATCAAACCAAGGAACTACATTTGCTGCCTTACCATCGACAGGTTTTGAAGATGGCTTTGGAGTTCGAAGAAATCTCCTTTCTACATGTTCCTCATAATAGGAATGACTTTGCGGACGCGTTACCAACTTTGGCATCCTTGATTCGCATATCAGAGAAGGAATACTTGCCAAGTGTCACAATTTCCCTGCACAAGGCCCTAACCTATGGGAATTATGTTGGAGAAGTATCGGAGGAGCTACCTCCCATCCAGTATCCTTGGTATCAGCATATTAAGGAATATCTACGAGACGGATCTACACCACCTGAGGCGAGCCCGACTGAGAAAAGGAGGATCCATCGACTTGCAATGAAATTCTACCTGAGTAGGGATGCACTCTACAAAAGAGACGCAGGACTAGGTCTCCTCAGGTGTTTAGACAAAGATCAACCCCAAAGGCTTATGGATGAAATTCATGGTGGAGTCTGTGGCCCCCACATGAGTGGCCCCCTCCTTATCAAGAAAGTCCTCAGGACAGGACATTATTGACTATCTCTCAAAGCTGATTGCAATGACCATGTCAAAAGATGCTATCAGTGCCAGATTTATGGGAATGCTATCCACGCTCCTCTACGGGAACTCCACAGTATGAGTTCACCTTGGCCCTTCTCAATGTGGGGAATGGACGTTATCGGGCCCATTGAGCCTAAAGCCAGTAATGGTCATCGATTTATCTTCACCATGATCGACTACTTCACCAAGTGGGTAGAGGCAGCCTCCTTCCCCCAGGTTACCAAAGAAGTCATTATTGCTTTCATTAGAAACAATTTCATTTTTCGATATGGACAACCAGAGGTGATTGTGTCAGACAACGCTAAGAACCTCAACAACAAAATGATGGAAGAATTATGCGATAAATTCCACATCAAACATCTTAACACTGTCATCTATCGTCCGAAGATGAATGGTACTGTTGAAGCGGCTAACAAAAACATCAAGAAAATTATGCAAAAGATGTCTGCCAACCATAAAGAATGGCCTGACCTATTGCCTCGTACTCTGTTAGCCTACAGAACATCAATGCGCACTTCCACTGGGGCAACCCCTTACGCATTAACCTATGGGATGGAAGCAGTGCTTCCCATAGAAGTTGAAATGGAATCCCTCAGAGTGTTGATAGACGCTCAGCTGGATGAAGACCAATGGGTACAAGACAGGTATCACCAATTGTCTCTGTTAGACGAAAGGCGAACCGCGGCTATCTTCCATGGTCAGTTATATCAACAACGGATCGCCATATCCTACAACAAGAAAGTCCGGCTACGGTAGTTTAAACAACATGACTTGGTTTTGAAGAAGATCCTTGACAACCAAGATCAATCTATGGGAAAATTCCCTCCTAATTGGGAAGGCCCGTTTGTTGTCAAGGAAATATTGACAGGAGGTGCTCTCAGATTACAAGAAATGGACGGCGATGAATTTCCACAACTCATCAATTCGAACGCTGTGAAACGATATTATGTCTGAAGTTGCCCTCAAGTAAACATCCTGGAGTTGGACCATCGGATCACCAGTCATTCCGGTTCTTTAACCCTTTACCACGTTCAACTTTTCCACATTTTGCCCCTCAGGGAAACATACTTTTCAAGCCAACAGCTTGGTTTTCCTTTGTGTTCCTACAACTTAGGTCATCACACCGCAGATTGAATGTCTTGCGTTTACAGTTTGGCTACCCATACATGGGATCAAACTTTTCACCTGCAGTTTATCCTCAACCTAGGATTAAACTTTCTACTCCCCGCACTCTGACCTGTACATGGGATTACGCTTTTCTACTCGAGGGGCGAACTACGTCGACCTGATCTCCTCTTCAATAAGAGTATGTAGGCAACCATTTCATATGGCCCGGTCACAATAAAACAAAAACAACAAAAACATTTCCACCCTTTTCCTTACAAAAACAGAAACAACAAAAACAAATTCCTACACCATTTCTGCCACCTACAACGTTGAACCTCTTACACCCGGTTCGAACTACGCATACCTGATCTCCTCTTTAATAGGAGTACGTAGGCAGCCATTCATTGTTGGGTCTCACCCCCTACCAAAACACAAACCTTTGTCAACTCGTACAGGGATCAAACATCAATCCACTACATTTCATTCGGCTTCAGACCAAAGGGATGGAATTACCTGAACTCCTCCCAAATAGGAGATTCGGCGACCATCTAAGCTTAGGTCATACCTTGAAGAGCAACACCAATCCATAAGAGATGGAATTAACAAGGCTTCTCCTAAATAGAAGTACTGGCGACCATCTGTGGTGCGGTCAATCTCAGAGAGGAAAGCCACACTCCTCTCCACATTTCCATAAAGAAACTAGTCCCAAGACACCAAAGATGGTAGGGATACATAAAGATCAATGGTCTATTCTGAACTATCCAGAGACAACTCAATGTCCATCCACCCAGGAGGAATTTAGAATGCATCAAGATCGCAAGCCTTGAAGCAACAGGAAAAATATCAAGCAAGTAGCAAAGCATATCTAAAAGGGAAGTGATCTAAAAATATATTTCCCTGTCATATATATAATGTTGTTTGATATATAAAATGTGCACTGTACATGACCAAATAGCTAAGCTAGTTTGTGCAGGAAAATATAAGATCATCTACAAGTCAGGGTATATGCGAGCTAACAAGCCCAACATGGTGTCCCTCTCAGAAGATAGATGTGAAGCTGTGGTCTCCTGTACGAGAATATCCACACGACCCAACAGATCTGCAGCCATCTAAATGGTGACCATATGCTCATCAATATATGCGCTCATCTCTACGATCATGCCAGTGTTAAGGGACCTCACTGCAGTACTATCTGTGACAGCTACATCCCGGGCAGATATAGCACTATCCCGCTAAACTATCACTGCAACTCTGGCTGATCTGGCCTCATCCCGCTTAACAACAGTGATATCTCTGCGAGCTAATGCCTCGTCTCTCTCCAATAGAGCTGCATCTCTCCCATCAAGGGCAGTCAACATCATGGATCGAGCCTGATCTCTCTCAAAGGTCATCAGATGAAGACTCGCCTAAGCAATCGTGTTGAGTTTGAATCACGACAAGATCTTGGTCTTTGGGAGAATCCAAAGAAATGCCGATAACTTGGTGACGGGCTCCTCCTCGATGTAGGAATCGATGTCCTCCATGGGCTCTACATCATCTGAATCGCTATCCGGTACTGTAGATACTGATGCAACCGATAAAACCTCTGTCTCCATCCATGCAAAATACTCTGTAGAACAACCTGGACGACTCACAGAAAAAATAGCTATCTCACGCTGATCCCAGCAAGCATACACACAGGATCGATCCTCGGCTGAGAGATATCTAGAAGCTGAACGCTGACCTATCGCCCCCTCGAAAGGATGAAAATCCTGGAACTGGTCAAACTGTGAGATCACAGCCAATGGGTGATAAGTAGTCACGCCCCTCAAACCAGCCAGAGGAAGGTAGTCCATGCCCGGAGCATGAGTAATGAAGCTGTATGGTGAGCTAAGCCCCGAACACGGCAATATGCCAAACGGATCTCTGATATCTGCAAAAAATGTGGACCAGGACAGAGCATCTATACACTCTAATGGCTGAAATGAGTATGCCATGGCTATATCATGGGTGAAACAAAATCCATGCCGTCTAAAGGTACCAATCGGTCTCAAGTGTGACATAAACCACACATACAGCATGACCGAACTACCTGTGAACACTCCTGACGGGTAAGTACATCAGTAGGATGCTGACCGCAGGGTCTCTGCTATGATCATCAGTACAATGGTATGACCCTCCCTAAGAGTTCTCACGGCCATGATGACACCTATGTCTATCTCGTCCATGTACCGTGGCATATAGACATATGATAGTACGCATAACAACAGTACGTCAACCCTGGCCAAACGCCAATGATCCTTCGGTGCGGTGAAATCCCCAGAATGTCGTGAATAGCTATCCTCCAAGCCAAATCTGTCATAGAGAAAACGCTGTGATATCACATGGCCAAGAATGGGAGGTTGTAAGACCCCAACTTTTATGAATAAAAATGAATTTTCTATAAATATCATTTTTGAATATTAAGGAGTAAATTTGATATAATGTCATAGTTGTGAGTAATATTTATAAATTTTGCAAAATAAGCAAGTGGTTATAAAATATTCATGTTGTCGGGGGGAATATTCGTTTGGTCATGGAATATTCTTTCTGTCGGGGAATATTCATATGACGGCGCAGCCATTTGTGCGCCCCATAACGGAAAACTGTCAGATGAAGAAAATGATAAGTTTAAGTTTTATAAATAACGGCGTAGCTGTTACCGTTAACACTGTTGGAATACCTGGTGGTTAAAATACAGTAATACACGTTGTTGCACAGTAGCATATGGTATTGCACGGTATTTTTGAATTATTGATTCTTACGTAAGAAGGCACTACTCAATAATTGTTACAATAATTACTGTTCAATATTTTATTTTATTGGTTCAATAATTGTTGCGTTGATATTTTATATTATTGTTGTTTCAAATTCCCATTATCAGATTAATAATTCATATTATTTGAATAATATTATTAGATAGCATTATTGAAAAAGTCTAGAAAGTTACATCAAGGAGAGGTTTGGTCACCTAATTGCGCCAAGAAGGAGAAATCCTTATCGGAAAAGCCCTCTTTCTCCAGGAGCGGCACTGGTTGTCATTATTGTGATTTTGTAATATTATTTGTGAATAATTAATTATTGATTTATATGATAAGGAAATATTTATTTTATGTGCACATAAATGATGGATAGGAAAATATTTATTTTTTGTGGATATAATTGAAGGGATTAATGTTGAGGTGTTTTATAAATATTTTGTCGGATTAGAGGTATTAAAAATTAAATAAGTGTTCTTAAAGCTCTATTGCGTGAGTTATAATTTTTAATCCGACCGTTAGATCGTTGTGATTTTTGGATATGTTATACATATATAAGTTGAGTATATGTGCACAAATTTTGAACCGTTAAAAATTAACGTATGATTTGTTATGAATTTTAAGAGGTGACTGATTCAAAAATTATTGAAGTTTCTGAATTTATAAATAATTTTGGAAATTTCAAAAGTGGTGGGTGTGAATAATAGCAGGTAAATCCATCAGGTAGCAGGTCAAGTCTGCTTCGGCGTTCTAACATTTTCCTATAAATAGGGTCTTTGAGTTAGAATTAAAAATCACAACGAAATAAGTTTTTCTCTCTCTCTCTCTCTCTTATATATATATATATATATATATATATATATATATATATATATATATATATATTATCGGCGTATTTTTATGAGTATTTAGATACTTTGAGAGTTGCTATTCAAAGGCAAGTTTCCTTCAAATAATATATTCTATATATTTTCACCAAGTCTTGCTTTCTTTTGAGGTAAGGGATGTTATTTTTGTTCAATATTCGCTTTAAATAATATTTTCTTCGATACTCTGTAGTATATAAGTAATATTATTTCGTTTCACATTTTGAATTCAATACTCATTTGTTAAATTTTGGCTTCTATACTCCATGAAATTAGTTGAATATCCTTGATATTTGCGCTTCATCTAGTATCTTTTCATGGAAATATTATTCTGAGCATTCTTGATAAGTTTTAATTTTTTCATGCCGAAGTACTATTCACGAGATTACTATTCCCGAAGTACTATTCATGGGGTACTATTCACTCGAGTACTATTCACTCGGGGTACTATTCATGATAAAAATTGATTCATTTTCGGTACAAATTATTTTTGGTACAATATTATTCTTGAATTTACTCCATAAAGCAGTATCATGTTGACAATTTGGACGTTATTGATTTTTGGATAAATTAAATTATAAATCTTAAAAAATTTATCCTTGAACTTGTTTTATTGAATTCTTATATCATTGTCATCATCTTCATGTTTATATTATGTTGAAAGTTATATGTGGCCTGTAGTGCATAGATGGACTTGGTATGATTATGACCAGGGATTATTCGGTATAATCATGATCGTAATGTTACAAATGATGTGGTAAAAGTCCTCATTGGCTCGTAGTGCATTGATGGACAGTTGTTGGCATGATCATGACCATGGATGAAAACACGAATATCCTTAGCCCGTAGTGCATGGATAATTTGTAGTCGTTATACTAATGAATATCATTGGCCGTAGTGTAGGGATGATGTGGATTATTTATTAAGCTGAGTCTCAGCGATAAAAGTGATGAAAAACCTTTTAAATCATAGAAGATATTAGATTTTATTCTCTACTAGACTCTTCTAATGGATTGCTTGTTCCACTACAGTTAAACTTGATGTTTGTTATATTTTATCAGTTTAACACTGTTGTAGGCTAACGATAAATATTCTGCATTATCTTAGTCATAAAATTTCTTACTTGGCTAGTTGAGCTCACCCTTTTGCTTTCATTGTTCTCTTTAGGAAATGAGAATGTAGTCGGAACTAGTCGGGGAACGGAGTGACGGTCCAGATGATAACATTAGTAGTCCTCACTATTCTATGAGTTATAGTGTGATAATAAATGTATTGAGGACTCCATTTGAGTTGAATACTGTCTAGAAGACAATATTCATATTAAAACTCTCAGTTTATGCTTTGTCGTATTTTACACGACAGTTGTATTATTAAGTTGTATTTGAATTTTGTACCATATATTTGGCAACTCAAGATGGGTGATGTATACCTATTTTGGGGGCGTCACAGTATCCATGTTTTGATCTTTATTTTTGAATTCTGCTTCACAATTGGTTATTATGGAGTATTTTTGAACTTGGATAAACTAAAGTACGAATCCTTAATCTTTTATCTTTTATCTCACTGGATTCATTTTCTTTAAGATATTTTTCATCATCCTCAGTCTTAAATGATGATATTAATGAATATCTTTTGCCTGTAGTGCAAAGATGAATGATTACCTAATGAATATCTTTGGCCCGTTGTGCAAAGATGAACATGTGTTGAGATGAACATGACCAACTGGTGATACAAATGAATATCTTTGGCCTGTAGTGCAAAGATGAATATTTGATTCAAGATGTATATTGATTGATGTTACAGGGATAAAATATTGATGATGAACTTTTAAATCTTAGAAGATAGTAGAATTCTTTCTCTACTTGACTCTTCTAATGGATTGTTGTTTCTGTTGTAGTTGTTAATCTACAACTTGTTGTCTATTATATTTTATCAGATTTTTCCCTGTTGAAGACTAATGATAAATTGTTGTATATTATCTTAGTCATAATATTCTTTACTGGGCTAGTTGAGCTCACCCTTTTCCTTTTTGTTCTATTTTTTTCTCGGGAGGAGGAGAACATAGCGAGGAACTAAGTAGGGGTATGGAGTGATGGTTCAGGATAGTTGTTTTAGTAGTACTCACTATTTTGTAAAATAGTGCATCAATAATTGTAATGAGGACTCCTTTTGAGTTTGTATATCATCTATTAGACAATATTTGTATTCAAACTCATAGTATATGTGTTGTCGTATTTTGCACGATAATTGTATTACTGAAGTTGTATTTATTTCTGTACCATGTATTTGGCGACTCAGAATATGTGATGTATTCCTATTTCGGGGGCGTCACAGTTGGTATCAAAGCTTAGGGATATGATCCCTGGCTGAGATGTGAGACAAGAACTAGGAGGGGAGAGACGGGGAATTCATTCGCTAGTATGACCTGACTAAGTTTATTTGGTATTTATTTTGGTCGGTCAGAGTATAGGGATAGTATGTGACATGTCAATTAACCCTTGTTTTGTGGCAGTATTTGTAGAATGGTAGCTGAAAATATTAACAATGGAGTGAATCAGACCGTGGAGACACCTTTAATCACAACCCAGGGGAACGTGCAACAGGAAGGAAATATTCCTCCTGTAAATAACACTACCGAACAAATGATGAATGATGGGATGTTTAAAAGCTTTTTGCAGTTCATGCAAAACAAGACGAGGGAGACTCGTGTACAAAATACAGGTGGAAATGATAGCAATGCGTGGCTTGTCACAGCCAAGCAGTTCAAAGAGTTGGGACCACCAGAATTTGCGGGATAGCTGGATCCAATTAAGGCAGAAACGTGGGTCAAACAAATTACCAAGATATTCGATGTCTTGGGATGCACGGAGGAACAGAAGGTTCCATTCACCACCTTTATGTTCCGTGATGAGGCGAGACATTGGTGGGAATCACGAAGCGTCGTACCGACTTCTTTGACTCAACATATCTTGGGAAACGTTTTAAAAACTGTTTAATGACAAGTACTTTCCTGAAAGTATTCGTCATATGAAGGAGGTGGAGTTTATCAGACTGGAACAAAACAACATGACGGTGTCCCAATAAGAGGCGAAGTTTTCAGAGTTATCCAGGTTTGCACCTCATTTGGTCGAGAATGAGGAACGAATGACGAGGATGTTTCTGAGAGGTCTAAAACCCGAGATTTGGCAATATCTTATCTCTCATAAATTTTCTTTATATTCAGATGTTGTCAACATGGCTCAATTATTAGAGTGAGATAATGAGTATGCCCAACCGAGGGACCACAATTAGGGTCATACCGGTGACAGCAGTCATCGGAGCGATGATAACCAACGGGGAGGAAAGAATACAGACAAAAGCGGTAACCACTCAGGTGGTAATCGTGGCCATGATAATAGGAGAGGTGAGTCAAGTGGAAATTTTAGAAAGAGGAGATTCAACAATGACGAGAAGACATCAGCAGCAACACCAGCACCAACAACAAATTCGAGGGGAGGAAAATGACCACCAGTTAGATGCTACAGATGTAGAGAGGAGGGACACATAAGTCCAAACTGTTCACAGCCTTCCAAGGTGTGTTTTAGTTATGGAAAAGATGGTCATATAGCCCAGTTTTGTCTGGTAGCAAAGTCAAGTCCAGCTGGGACGACGACACCAAAGGCGACTACAGACAAAACAAAGTCGGTGGTTCAAGGGAGGGCGTTTGTTGTGACTGGCCAAAACGCGAGAAACCCGAACGAGGTGATCACGGGTAAGCTAATCATAAACTCTTGAGAAGTTTATACCTTATTAGATACCGGTTCTACCCATTCTTTTATCTCTCCTGCTTGTGCTTAACGTTTAAACTTGACTCCGGGAAAATTAGACCTTGACTTATTTGTTGAGACTCCGTTAGGAGAAACTTTCATTACATCTACTGTTTATAAATCTTGCTTGATTCAAGTCGGCACCATCACATTACTTGCCG
Organism: Panax ginseng; assembly: GCA_020205605.1. Taxonomy (NCBI): domain Eukaryota; kingdom Viridiplantae; phylum Streptophyta; class Magnoliopsida; order Apiales; family Araliaceae; genus Panax; species Panax ginseng. Next base: position 86,772,203 of record CM035138.1, on the reverse strand, counting down.
ATCTTATTTCGTTGAAAATTCTTGCATTTGATGTGATTTTAGGGATTGATTGGTTAACCACGCATCATGCTAAAATTGATTGTTTTCGTAAGGTTGTTAGTTTTCATATTCCTAACCAACCTATTATGCGAATTCAAACAACCAAACCATTAAAGTCAATCACTGTCATATCAAGCCATAAAGCTATTCGTTTATTGAAAAACGGATGTCAAGCATTCTTAGCCCATGTCACGGACTTGAACATAAACACGTCAGATTTGAATAAAATTTCTGTTGTTAGTGAATTTCCTGACGTATTTTCTGAAGAACTTCCCGGTCTACCCCCAGAACGTGAAGTTGAATTCTTTATTGACCTTGAACCTGGTATAAAGCCCATTTCTAAAACCCCATATCGAATGGCTCCTATTGATCTTCAGGAGTTAAAGGTCCAACTACAAGAGTTGTTGGACATCGATTTCATTCATCCTAGTACATCTCCTTGGGGTGCTCTTGTGTTATTTGTAAAGAAGAAAGACGGGAGTATGCGACTTTATATTGACTACCGAGAGTTGAACCATGCCACCATCAAGAATAGGTATCTGCTACCTCGCATAGATGACTTGTTCGACCAGTTGCTAGGAGCACAATTCTTTTCAAAGATCGATCTTCGTTCTGGATATCATCAGCTGAAGATTAAAACTGAGGATATTCTCAAGGCGCCTTCGAGAACTCTCAGATGCAGGCATTATGATTTCTTAGTAATGTCTTTTGGATTGACTAATGCTCTTGCTGCTTTCATGGATATGATGAACCGTGTGTTCAAAGAATATTTGGATCAGTTCGTTGTTGTCTTTATTGATGACATCCTCATATATTCCAAAAGCCTTGAAGATCATGAGCACCATTTGAAGCTGGTACTTCAAAGGCTTCGCGATAACAAGTTATATGTTAAGCTGAATAAATGCGAGTTCTGGCTTGAGGAAGTAGCATTCCTTGGGCATGTGGTGTCAAAACATGGAGTATCTGTCAACCCGATGAAGATTGAAGCCATACAAAGTTGGGAGCAACCGAAGTTGGTGACCGAAGTACGTAGCTTTCTTGGCTTAGCTGGTTACTGTCGGAGATTCGTGGAAGGATTTTCTAGAATCGCTACTCCGTTAACTCAGCTGACTTGTAAAGATACAAAATTCGGTTGGAGCGAGGATTGTGAGAAGAGTTTTCAAGAACTCAAGAGGAGACTCATTTCGGCACTTGTTCTGACAATACCATCTGGTTCGGATGGATTTGTTATCTACAGCAATGCTTCAGGCAAAGGGTTAGGATGTGTTCTCATGCAACATGGGAAAGTCATAGCATATGCCTCACGACAACTCAAAGAATATTAGAGGAATTATCCTACTCATGATTTGGAGTTGGCAGTAGTCGTTTTCGCGTTGAAGATCTGGAGACACTACCTGTATGGGGAGAAAGTGGAGATCTATACAGATCATAAAAGCCTCAAATATTTCTTCACCCAAAAGGAACTCAATATATGGCAACGACGTTAACTCAAGTTGTTGAAAGATTACGACCATACCATCCAATATCATCCTGGAAAAGAAAACGTAGTAGCTGACGCATTGAGTAGAAGATCATATGTAACATTCCAGATTTTTAAATGTAAATTTTAAATATTTATTGATTTATATAAATATTTATTGGATGTGTTTATTATTGAATAAATAATTGTTCAATTTGAGTGAGTTGATTTAGTGAATTATTTATTTGCTAATTAATTAATGTGTTATGTGGATTGACGTATATGATTAAGTGAATTATTTAATAAATTTTTATTAAATAAAGTATGACAAATAGCTATGTTATAAAAAGTTATTAAAATAAATTAAAGTAATTTTAATTTAGTGTTGTCAAACAAGGTGTAAGTATATTAATCCTTTATTTTATAAATGGTTTGCCAAACAAGGCCTTATGGCTTTTGAAATTCTTGTTAATTTTAAATTATATTATTAATAGAATAAAACAAATATATAAATAAAATATATTTATATTTATAAGATTATACGTTATATATTTAGTAACTGATAAGAGTAAATAGGCTTATTATTGCCATATCAGTTTTGTTTTATTTTGACGCATACTTGTTAAGTGTTGTTTACGCTCCAGTTTTGCTTAGTCTAAGAAAAGGTTTTCAGAGAAAAAGAAAAGTTTCAGAGAATTTGAGAGAGAGAAGTAGCAAAAGAAAGTTATCAGTGTTTAACAAAGATTGTTTAAAACAAAAAGTATGTACATAACTTAACCATAAATGTTTTACGCCATATATTTTATGTCAATTTATATTGTCTCTGTGTTCTCAATTTGACTTAAAGACGAAGTTCTTTACAAACTTTCTAGAATTCGAATGTTTTACTATTTGATTACGAAATCATGTGTATTAGTAGTAGATAACATATATATATATATTGATGATTGTATGTTCAATAATGTATAGGTAAGAGTATGATAAATTACGTATACACGAAAGGAATTATTTTTACAGTAAACTTATATGCATGAATATGATTTTTGAAAGTTAATAAAAATTAGTATGTGATTATGTTAATTGAGACTTGTGTGTAATTGTGTAAGAAATTAAGCAGAGCAAGGAATCGAATGGAGATGGCCGTGTTTACTGTGTCAAGATATTTCTTCAATGGAGTCTGTATTTTTAAAACACAGTGTTTTCAGAGAATTAGTTCTCTGCTATTGTTGTTTAGTTGTGTAAAATTTGTACACAAATGCTTCATAACTTGTATGTGTAATTTTCATGAAGTTATACATGTTATTGGGTGTTGATTGTTGTTAGAAATCAAGACAGTAGCTTTGGCTCTGTTCTTCATTTTGTTTCTGTGAGTTTCGGCGCCCCAGCGTCAAAATTCACGCTCCAGCGTCAAGTTTCGCGCCTTAGCGCCAAAAGTCGCGCCCCAGCCAGACTTCGC